>OX101824.2:39799013-40254013 GCA_944452925.2 Chrysolina oricalcia
CGGTTCTGTATGCTTTGGTTATAGCCAGAAGGTAGGGTCTTTCTGTTGCTCTGAGGTGTCTAATAAACCTTGAGTCTCCTCCTCGTTGTCCCCATATCTCTGCTTCGTATAATATTAGTGGCTTTACTGCTTGTTCGTGAATTATTTTAAGGATATCTTTACTTGCTCCCCACTCCCTTCCGGCTATAACAAACAGTTTGTTGGTTATTTCCTGCGTCCTACTCCTTATTTGTTTGATGTGGTCTATCCACAACATTTTCCTATCTATTAGTATTAGTTGTTCTGTATCCATCCATTTCAATATGTGGTGTTGTTTGTTGTGAGCTTGTTGTGATGAACATCGCCTCCGTTTTGGCTTCGTTGTATTTCAGTTTATTGTTTTTCGCCCATTTTCCATATCCTCTCCATACTTTTGTCCATCTGTCTTTTATTTGTTTATGTGTTCTGCCAGCTATGATCACGATCTGGTCGTCAGCGAACGCTTGTATGTTAATTGATGGGTCTCTAGATGTTTCTTTATCTACTGTGTGAAACCAGTCTTCCATTACCGTCGTCTAAAGGATGGGTCCGAGACTTGAGCCTTGTGGGCATCCTCTCTTTGTGTTATGTTGTATTGGTCCGCTGTTTATTGTCCGGTTTCTGAGGAAGTCCACGCTAATCTTTTTTATGTTATCTGGTACCCTTTTCTTCCTCAGCATGTTTTCTATATTTGGTACCCATGCCGAGTTGAACGCATTTTTCATGTCCAGTGTTATCACTTGTGTGTGTATTTTCCTGCTGTTGTTGGTTTGGATTGTTTGTATTACGTTCCTAATTGCGTCGGTTGTACTTATGCCCTTTCTGAACCCGTATTGTCTTTGGTCTATTTGGTTTTGTACTTCTAAATAGTAGTTCAGGCGTTTTGTTATCATTTTGTCTAGTAATTTCCCAATTGTTGGCAGTAGTGAGATTGGCCGTTTGTGGTTGTCTTTTTTGGGTATCCAGACGACGGCTGCCTTTTTCCAAATTTTTGGGAATATACCTTCTCTCAATGCTTGATTGAATATTTCCAATAGTGTTGTCCCTTTGGCTGCCACGATGTGCTTTGCTGCCTCGTTTGGTATCTTATCTTCGGACGTCGCTTTATTGTGTTTGAGGTTGTTCGCTATTTCCTGTAACTCTTCTAGCTGGAATTCTATGTCATCGTTGTTTCTTTCCTGTGTGTTTATCTGTTGCAATATTTGTTCGTGCTCGTATGTATCTGGTTCTTCATCTGGAAAGTATCTTTCTACGAGTTCTTTGTGTATTTCTTCTATGTTTTCCGTCTTCTTTTTGTAATGTTGTGAGTACAGTTTTGTCTTTGTTCTTTTTCCTCAGAATCTTGAAGGCTAATCCCCAGGGATCTTCTTGGCTCTGTTGGGTTATGTATTCTCTAATTGATTCTTTTTTGGTGTTTTTTATGTGTGTTTTGTAGTCTCTTCTTGTTGTTTCGTATCTCTGCCTTTTTTGTGGGTTGTTTCTGTCTTGTTGCCATTGTCTTCTTTTTTTGTTTGTTTCTCTTCTTTTATCTTTAAGTGTTTCTGTCCACCAAATTTGGTTGTGTCTCCTGGTTGGTTGTTTTATCGGAATTGATTCTTTGCATGCTTGTTCGACTGCCGTTTGGAACATTTTGGCTTTGTTTTCTATATCGATTGCATTTATTTCTGTTGTTTCCAGTGCACTTTTAAGTCTTTTCCGGTTTGCCTTATTGACGTCGTAGTGGTGTTATCGTGGGCTTTTTTGTTGTCTGTGTACCAATGTGTATCTAATGTATTTGTGGTCACTAAGGGTTTCTTCTTCCACTTTCCATTCCTGTATGTTGGTTTCGTTGGTTAGTGTGAGGTCGACCCAGCTCTGTCCCCTGTTGCAGCTATAGGTTGCGTTGCTGTTCCTGTCATTCTCTATGTAGTAGCTGTTTGTTACTATCCAATCATTCATTTCCTCTCCCCTTTGGTCCGTCTCATTTCCTCCCCATACTGCGTTTTCGCGTGAAGGTCTCCCGCTATCACCACTTTGCCCTTTATACTTTTGATTTTGTCCTCTATTTGCATGAATTTGATGTTGGTTCTGTCCCCGGGTTCATCATATATGTTGACTATTGTGACCTTTTCTTTTGCTTCCCCTATCTGTATCGTTGTAACGTTTTCGTTCGTAAGTTCAGCTATTAGTATGGTGTTCCTCATGCTTTTTCTTACTAGTGTTCCTGTTTTTGCATCTGAGTTGTGTTTGTATAGGTTATGTGTTTCTGTTTGTTTCATGTTCTTATTTATTTCTTTTATGATTGCTATGTCGATCTTTTCTTCTTTTACCTTTTGTATGAGTTGTTCCGTAGCATTTTTTCCTTTCCCTATGTTTATCTGTATTATTTTAATTTCGTCTAGTTCTGCTTATAATTATTGTATGCCCTTGATTGCTCCGCCTTTCGCATGTAGATTGGGCATCTGTGGTCTCGTGCTTCATGTCCCCTTGGAACAATTTTTATTGTTTCGCAGTTTGTGCAATTTTCCGGCCTTTCGCAGGTTGCTCCTTGATGGTCTCCTCCACATCTATATAACACCTGGGTTTTTCTTTGCAGTATTTGACTACGTGGCCAAATCTGCTACATTGAAAGCACATAGCTACTCTTATGTATTCCTCTACTCTTGTTGCTACTAGTTCGATAATCAGTTCTGTCTTCTTCATTATCGCTCTAAATATTTTGGGGCTGCATTGTATGATGACATTTTCTTTGCGGAAGTTGCGGCATGTTCTTTTATAGTTAAGCTTGATCCCTTGTCTAATTTCGTCTTCTGAATTATGTACAGTGGGAACTCCTTTTGGAAGATACAAATTCTTGAGATTACCTTTCGGGATTAAATCAGCACCAGAAGTTTTTTATTCAAGGTTCAGATACATTTTTTCAATGGAATGGAATGGAAGATATTTTAATTTGGGATCAAAATACTGCTGAGCACGATTTGAGACTGAAAACAGTTCTTGATTTGGCTCGATAAAGCTATGTTAGGTTCAACAGATACAAATGTGAATTTGGTAAAAATAAAATTACGTATATGGGTCACATTATTTCAAATAATGGCATCAGTCCAGATTATGAAAAAATCAAAGCCATTTCAAAAATGCCAGAGCCAGATAATAAACAGGGTGTTCAAAGACTACTTGGAATGCTGACTTATGTCAGTAAGTTCGATAAAAAAATTTCACATTAAACTCTCCACTTGCGAATTCTATTAAAAAAAAATGTTGAATTTTCTTGGCAGTCAGAACATGACATAGCTTTTGAGGAGTTTAAAAAATCGTTAATCTCATCTCCTATTCTGCAATTTTATGATGTCAATATTGAAACCGTTATATCAGTTGATGCGTCACTATCTGGTTTGGGCGCTGTTTTATTACAGAACAACTTACCTTGTGCATATGCATCCAGGGCTATGACTGATACTCAGACTCGTTATGCACAAATTGAAAAAGAGCTTCTGGCAATTATTTTTGGTCTCACACGATTTGATCAATTTATTTTTGGTAAAAAATTTATCGTGGAAACTTACCTTTGATTCCAATTTTTAAGAAACCTTTAAATCATTGCCCAGCTAGGTTACAGCAAATGTTATTACAAATACAAATGTATGAATTTGAGGTCAGATACAAGCCAGGAAAACAACTTTTATCAGCAGACGCACTATCAAGAGCGAATATCAAAGAACCTACAGAGAATGATTTAGTTGAAATAACTTCACAAGTATGTTTACTGATATCTGAAATTAACGTTACAGATGAGAAACTCAAAGAATTGAAACAGAAAACTGCTGATGATATTGAGTTGAGGGTACTGAAAAAAGTTGTTTTGCAAGGTTGGCACAAAAATAATAATGTACATGATAAAATAAAAAAATACAGTAAATATAAAAGTGACCTGACGATAATGGATGATTTGAATGGAAATGCTATAGTTATTCCACAGGAATTGAGGAAGGAAATGATAGGACGAGTACATTATAATCACAAGGGGATAAACAATTGTTTAAAATTAGCACACGATACTAATTTTGGCCAACTATGAATAACGAAATGAAACAAAGGATTTTGGAATGTCATCTGTGTCTAACATACTCAAATTCACAATGTTCTAAAGCCTTGTTGAGTCATGATATTCCAAAATTACCTTGGAATAAAGTTGGGTGTGATTTTTTTGAAATATGTGGGCAGAAATTTTTAATTGTAATAGATTATTATTCAAAACATATACAATTAGAATCCTTTAGTAGAGATACAACCAGTTTAAATATTATCAGAAAACTCATAAATCGATTTTTACAAGACATGGTATTCCATTAACAGTGGTATCAGATGGTGGACCTCAGTTCAGTTCAGATCAATTCAGGTTTTTTTCGAGTGAATGGGAGTTCAATCATGTTATCACATCTCCTACGAATGCACAATCGAACGGAATGGCTGAGAGATACGTTCAAACAGCAAAGAATATTTTTAGGAAGGTTTTAGATGATATAAGAGGTATACATTTGGCATTGCTTTTATATCAAAATATGGACATTTCGAATAATAACTCACCTGCTCAATACTCTTAAACCAAAAGTTATAAATAATAGACAGTATCATGCATTTCCAGAAATGAGACATAAATCTAGTGAAACATACTACAATGATACTTGTGTAAAGTATTTAAAACCCATAGAAGTTGGAACAAATGTCTATGTACAACTGAAACCGAATTCATATTGGACACCTGGTAGAATAGTTTCAAAGTTGAGGGAGAGATGTTACAACAGAAAGTTCATTAAACCAGCTCAATGTGAAAATCAAAGTTTTGTTAGTTACCCATCAACTTCAACTTCCAAAGAAGAAGATGTAAGATATTTTTTAGAAACAATCGATACCAGTGATGTTACTTCTGCCGAAAGTAATTGTAGTCGCGAGTTTGGTGAAACTTATAGCCCGATTTTTCGTAGAGACAATGATAGTCTTAGTTCTAGGCTTAGTTCTAATTGTTTACATGATTCTGTTATTGAAAATTTCGAACCTGGCTTAGTCGTACAGTCGTCAGACCAAAACTAGAATTTGCATCAGATATATAGTGTTCACAACCACAAACGTATCTTGATAGAATAGAAAGGATCCAGAACACATTCCTACACGTTATTTATATTTCAAAGAAAATTAGAGGAGAGCTGAATATCAGGAAAAAAATGACCTGATTATTCAGGGTGCGGAAAATGAAATTGGTGGCAACATCTAGAGCTCCTCTCTTGTCTCTTATCTGTAGCAGTTGAGATGAAGACGAATTTTTCTGAAGGGATACCGAATTTTTCAGAATCCTGAACCCACCGTTGTAGCAATGGAGAATGTGCTTCGTGAATTTTGCCTGATAATCCCGATAATATTCAGGGCCAGCAATTATGAGATCACAGTATGCAATGATTATTCGGTACAATAGAAAGAAGAATGGCGCTCTACAGAATAACGAGAATAGTTCAAAATGTAATACCTATGCAATTTCGTGGCCCAGCACTGAATGGTATGTAGCTATAGGGTGGTTGGCGTTGTCCGTCATCAAACCTCAAAGGATCGAATTTTTCAGGATCGGGAAAAACATCAGGATTGCGATGCGCTGCAAGTATGCAAGGTATCACAGTCAGACCCTCGGGCAAAATTTTCCCATCTGAAAAAAGATTAATGTCTACGTTATTTTTCATTTCCATGCACACGATAAACTAGTAGGTAAATGATGTTAGCAGTCAGTCAAATAATCAGTACCCCTTTATGAAAACATCCAGTTACAAATTGAATATAGCATACATACACATTTCTGTATATTAATAAGAAAGAATATACTTCATTGAACTGAATAATGACAGAATGAAAAAAGCCAACAGTACATCCGAGAAACATACAGTAACCTGCATAAAGTACGCATCACATGGGAAATTTTTTTGTTGATAAATTTTGACGGATACTATTCATACAATCGCTTCTGCATCAGAATAAATCCCAAAGGACATTGTAAAGTGCCGTTCGTCATACCGTGTTTGTCGGAAAATTGGAAAATTTAAAATATTATTTCTCAATACACACTATTTTGAAAAAATATCAAAAAATAAACCATGTGCATATTCTGTTATAATTCATTCCATTTCCACCTTCTGATATCCCATATACAGTACTTCTTACAGGGCTCTGAAAATGGGTAGAGTTAGAGCAATTGATGATTGTCCAACCTATTTTCAAACTTTTCAACAAATAATACTTCAATCTGACGCAATGTACGTCCTTGATCCTTGAAAATACCATTTGACAATTTCTCTCTGCTATCTGCTAGATAATTATCAGGATGTCACGATGACAGTTATCGTGCATTTATGCAGCAGTCATAAATGTAAGTTTTAAGTCATAAGGAAGAATATTCTTCAACAATTGGTTGGAATAAACAGTTTGACCAATCACACACGAATATTATTTCTTATAACTCAAAACTTATGACTTATGACTGCTGCATAAATCCACCATTATTGTCATCGTGAACAGCGAAACCGAAAACTGCGAAAACCGGAGGGGTTGGACTTTAGTTAATTGGCCATATCCTCTTTTATGTTCGCAGTGCTGTGAGATGATCTGTATATAAATACAGTGGATAAACAATTAAGCTCTATTCATTCATTTTCGTGACACAGAAGTACCTATCTGATATACAAGGTGTTTCTTAAGTACGTGTAGGAAATTAAGGAAGATATTGCTGACTTCAAAATAAGAGAGTTCCTATAGACACATGTCCGCATGTCATTCGTTTCCGAGATACATAGTGTCGAATTTGGATTATCATGTTTATATTTCGCGAGTAAATTCCAAAATAATTTTAAAATTTAACTAAAGTTTGGTATCTTGTAGTAATTTTCAATGATAAAATCAAAAGTGATGTTAGTTTTTATCTTTCGTGGTGGTTGCGTCACCTTTTCAGTTCATTTGCAATGAAATTTTTTGGGCGTTCCTTTAGTACATTGTCTAGAATAGAAATCGATTTTTCGTTAATTTTTGTGTGAATAAGATATTCCCGGTAGAGGTCGCTGCGAGCAAATGTTTTTGAGTTATTAGGATTTGAAATAATTGATGAAAGTGATTTTGTATGACAAGATTTTTAAAATCAAAATGAATTCAAGTAGTTAAGGAAATGACCATTCCTCAATTTCATTTCAAAATTGGAATCGGAATTTGATACAGATAATGATAACAGTAATTAAGACCAATTTACTTATAAAAGAGTTAGCAGAAATCATTTTTTGACTACATTCAATTGTTGATTGTATGAAAAAAACCTGCTTGAGCTACGTACAAAAAAGTTATGATGTTTTGAATGACTGAAAAGACATGCAGGTAACGCTAACCCCACGAAAAAGACAAACTAACATCAAATTTGATATTTTCATTATAAAATACTCCCAAATATCAAACATCACTCGAATATCACATAATGAATTGAATTGAATTTTGGAATTGATTCACAAAAAACAAAAATAAGAATTGAACTTTAACACTTAGTATCTCAGAAACCAATAACTTGCGGACATATGTTTATATGAAATTTTTTTCTCATTTTGACGTCAGCAATATGATCCTAAATTTTCCACACGTACTCAGGAAACACCCTGTATATTGAATGATCAAAAAATGTGTGAGCTATAACCTATATGATTCTTTTATATTGAAAGACTTTCACTGCGTACAAGTATGAATTATATTTAATTTATTAAAGACACATGAAAAGTGAACTGTCATAATACTTTTCAAATATATAACTGAGGATAAATGATGAATCAATATATAATAGTCCTTCCCTCTCATTTGATCAGTCGTAGGAAAATCTTTCTGGTTGTTTTCTTATTCGGCTACTTCTTCTGATCATTGTTGCCGGTTGATTATCAGATCTTCCAATACTAGATTCGTCTTCATTACAAACGCAATTTGTATCATTATGCCCTTATTCAGTTCTTTGCTCTTTATGAATATTTTCATCAATTGTTTCGTCCGACTTGTCCTCGAAACTTACTTCATTCCGATTTTCTGGAAGAGTGATAACAGAAATCCAGCTAGGAGTTACAAGATTTTTATCATCTGATTCCGGAGTTTCGTTGGTGAACGGCATACTTGGTTTTATCTGATCAGCGTGTCTCTTCTATATTTGTCCGTCAACGCGTACCAGATGATTCAATGGACCGTATTTCCTTACTATTTCAGCAAATTTCCACTTCCGTTCCTTCTCGTTATAATTTCGAACTGCGACCGACTGACCTCCTACAAAATTCATTGTGCCTTTATACCGAACTGGGTTCTGTTTCTCTCTCATCTCATCAACTAGGTTTGGTTTCGTCAAATCCAAAATTGTTCGTATATCTCTCTTCAGCAACAACGAGGGTGGTGATAAACCTGTTGTTGCGATAGGAGTTTTCCTATATTGTAGGAGAAAGTTTAATAACTTCAAGTTTAGAGTTCCAGGGTCATTGATGGTTTTCTTAAGTGCCAATTTCAGAGTCTGCACCTGACCATTTCTAAAGGAGTTTATGCTAGATTCCATTGGATTAAAAAAAATCGAATTCTCTTGATGTGAAGGTTGGGCCATTGTCACTTACTATTGTCAATTGAAGACCAAATCGGGCAAATAACTCTCTTAACTTCTCTATTGTATTGGAAGAAGTTATCGATGATATAGGATAGACCTCCGGCCATTTCGAAAATGCATCCACGACTATAAAAAAATATCTGTTCAGGAATAGGCCGGCAAAATCAATATGCAATATCTGCCAAGGTGCTGAAGGAAATTCCCAACAATGTACAGTTCCCTTGTTAGCTCCTCTCTGTACCGCACGCACAACATTCTTTACACGTTTTTGTTATATTTTCGATATCCTCATCAATGTTCAACCACCAAACATAACTTCTAGCCAATGCTTTCATCTTTGTCATACCAATGTGTCCCACATGTAATGTACTAAGAATACTGTTCTTGAGTGATGATGGTACAATAGTTCTGATACCTCTCATTATACATCCTTGTTCCAAATTGAATTCATTTTCATATCTTGAAAATTCTCTATTTTGCAATGGTGAACCTGCCTGCAATTTGACATATAATACTTTGAGTTTGGGATCTTTAGCGGTTTCTCGTGCAATTTCCTTATAGGTAATTGGAAGAACAGACAATGCATCAACATTTCCATGTTGTTTTGTTGACTTGTATACGATTTAATTGTCAAAACCTTGCAAAAATTGGGCGTAATGGAACATCAGTGTTGCTACCATTCTTGAAAGGTTTTTATCTGGTTAAAAAATCACCACCAAAGGCAAATGGTCTGTAACTAATTTGAATTTTCTTCCGTAACAGTTTCTGAAGAATTTGTTCACTCCCCAAAATATAGCAGTTGCTTCCTTGTCAATCTGACTATGATTCCGTTCTACTGCCGATAGCGTTCTGGAAGCATATGCTATTGGCCTCTTCTCTCCACTGGGCAAAATATGGGAAATTATTGCTCCAATTCCCAATGGACTGACATCTGAAGCGATAACCAGAGGAAGATTCGGGTTCTATGGGCACAGTACTTCATCTGATCTGATTTTCTCTTTTATGAATTTGAAACCCTCTACACAGTCCTTCGACCAGACAAAGTATCTTCCTTTCTGTAGCAATTCGTACCACGGATTCATTTTCAGAGCTAAATTTTTAACAAATCTTCCATAATAATTAACGAGACCTAACCAACTCTTCAGTTCCGCCACATTACAGGGTTGTGGAGCATTTGTTACCGCTTCTACCTTCTCCTTCATTTGGTTAGACCATTACTTGTTATTTTGTATGCTAAATAGTTTATGGAAGATTTGAAAACTGACTTTTTTCTTCCTTGATATGTAAGCCAACATCCCGCAATTTTGACAGAACTGTACGAACACGATTTAAATGTTCTTCAAATGAAGCTGCTTGTATTTGAATATCATCGAAGAAAACACACACCCCAGGAATATTTTCTAGTGTGGGAGAAATATATCGTTGCCAAATAGATGGTGCCACTTTGGTTCCAATCATCATTCGGTTTCCTTGATAATTTCCTTTAGACGTGGAAATCGCTTGAATCCTTGCGCTTTCAGATGACATTGGTATATGCAAATAAGCTTCTTCAATATTTAATGTAGAGAATAGTTCACCCCCATTCATTGCTTTGACGAAGATATCGTCAATATGTGGTATAGGGTTATGGTCACCTTTCAACAAACTATTTATAGTAGATTTGTAATCAGCACATAGTCGTTTTGAATTATCCCTTTTGATAATCGGCACAACTGGAGAACCCCATTCACTTTACTCAGTTTTTGTAATGATGAGTTTTTCTAGACGATCAATTTCAGCATAAACTTTTTCTTTGAGAACGTAGGGTACGGTTCAAGCAGGTCTATAAACAGGAGTTATATTTTTTTTTAATTTCAAATCTGCGACGAAATTGTTTAATTTTTCGACCTCTGTTTTGAAAACGTATGGAAATTCATATTTGAGTTGTCGTAAAGTAGAAATTTTTTTATGCTCGTTGATAACAAAATCATTTTGAATCTGACACAATTTCTGTATGTCCAGTTTTACCCATTTTATCCATTCTCGTCTACTTTGTCACGGATTATATAGAGATTTACATCCCTCACTTCATTTTCGTAATCTAACTGCGTAGTTGCATATCCAAGAATCTTAACAATATCTCCAGTCTATGTTCTGAGAGGCAAATTAGATTTTCTTATTAATTTTCTAGAAAATAAAGCTTTGAACTCCTGTTCAGACATTGTTGAAACAGCCGCCCCTGTATCCCCTTCTAAATGTACCAACTTTTAGTTCAACATGATTTCTACCATGAATTTTCCTGGACGACTTTATCATTTTCTCAAAACTTTGTCATTTGACAAATCATTCATATAGTATTCAGGTTCATCGAAGATTTTCTCTTGATTGGAATAGTTATCTTCATGTTGTAATAAAGAGTTAACTTGGTGAACACTACTGGTACTCATATATTTCTTTGAAATTTTGTTCGGAAATGTTCCTTTCATGCATGCTACTTGTAGATGTCCCTGCTTACCACATGCACTACAAATACTGTTGATGTGTTTGCAAGCATTGGCTATATGTCTTTTATCACCACATCGGTAACAATATGATGAAGAGGGATACTGTTCAGCTCGCTGAAGTCGACTTCTGACTTGAATTTGTCCAACTGTAGATGGAAATTGAGAATTGTGGATTTGCTCTGATTCTTCCTCTGCTGTTTCCATTGAAATGGCAAGTTCAACTAAATGCTTCAAAGTGTTATCGGGAGATTTTAGTTGAATCAGTCTTCCAACAATTTACCATCACGCAGACCACTGATGAACTGTTTTCGAATATGTTCCTCAATTATTGAAGCTTTGCTCGATGCACGAAAGAACTGTCAATTTTTACTCAATCTTCTGAGGTCTGCTAAAGAATCTGCAACGCATCCCCTTTTTAAATTTTCTTGGAAAATTTATTTCGCTATGCAATTTCACTAGGAGTTGGGTCCAAGTAGTTTTTCAAAATAGTGGTTAATTCTTTACAAGATTTGGTGTTGGGTTCGTCTGGTTTCGTGTGGTTGCAGAGTATTTGTAGAGTTTTAGTTCCATTTGAGTAGATTAGTAAGTCTTTCTTTTTAGTTTCGGTCGTTGCATCATTCCCCGTTGATCCTTTCAAACTGAAGTAGTTCTTCAACCTTCTTATGAATATGTCCCACGATTTCGACTGTTCATCAAACTTTTCCAAATTGATGTTCAAATGGCCAGAAATTGCATCTGAATTTGGAGTACTCGACTGTAAAGCTTGGGTTTGAGCCGTTATTAATTTCTCTGATTCCGCTGGAATAATTTTCACTTGTAGCCAATTTTATATTGAAAGACTTTTACTGCGTAAAAGTATAAATTATATTTATTTAATCAATGACATACATGAAAACTCAACTGTCCTAATACTTTTCATACACACAAGGTGTCTGAAATATATAACTGAGGATAAATGATAAATCAATATATAACATATTCCATATCGTTTGATCAGATATAATAGTTGGATTCTTCCTTTTTCAACCTGAAAGCTTCAAAATTTACGCCATCTCCTCCTGAACCCAGGAAAGGGCCAGGTGAGTGGTGCCATTTTATGTGAGCGGGTGATAACTCATTCACCCATTCTCCGTTACTGTTCAAATAAAATTAGGTCAATTTGGGGCTTCCACCGCCACCTTTTCAGATCTATTGTGTGTGTCCAGGAAATCTTTTGGAGTTATTAGAGAGTTGAAGTGATAACAGTACGTAAACCTTCAGGTAGACGTTAACGTACGAAATATAACGTTGACGGGTTGCTATGAAATTGAATTGAAGTTGAACGTATGTCAACCGATAACCCTAACATGTTAATGTGTATTTATTTTGCTTTTATGCTGTTTTCTTTGAAGAACTGGATTAGAGTTCATCTTTGCGGATCTTAATAGAGATTTCGACCATATATCTCCCTTCCGAAATGCAAATTCTTCCGGAATTGGTCTTTCGAAATGTTCATTGTTTCAAATAAAGCGAAATACCGGACAAGATCATCAAAAATACATTATATATAGAAATGATGATTGATATGCAATTGTAAATAATGTTTTGTCATTTTTTGATGTTATGGATTTAAAGTCAAAATTCGTTCATTCTCAACTCTGGTCTGAATCGTATATTCTTCGGTTAATGTGCGTTGATTTCTAAGGTATCCGTGTGAAACCGTTAAGTTACGTATGCCCGTAAACATAATTTCAACGTTCACGTGAATAGCTGACGAATGAGCATGCGTAGATGTCAATTTGTACGTTAACGTTTACGTTCATGGCAGCACTTCAACTCTTTATTTATCTAGCCCTATTTTCTTTACGAGTCTACATAGGCTAGTTCAACAAATTTCCTTGTATCCGGGAGCTTTTCGTTCTTCTTTTCCCAAGTTTGGCTTGCACATGCCCTAGCCGAGGCACTGATATTTCCTCTTCTTCTGTACAGAACTTGCATAGCATTTCTTCCACCAGATGGATTGTACACACATATTTGTTGAACCAACAATGCCCTGTGGAAGTCGTACTAATATTGTAGTAGTGCCCCTTTCCTGGCTTAGTAAATATTCCGTAAGTAATTTTTTCAAAAACTCTGGCCTGTCACATTTTCGAGATTTGTATTGGATCCATGATCTGGTGTTTGTTTTTAGTGTTGCTTTTGCTATACTACGAAACGGTTTTGAGACATTGAGGGTCTTACTTGCTTCTCAGGCAAATGAATCGGCCTCATATTTACTTTATAACTTAAGTGTGCTTGTACCTAGACTAGAGTGAGTCTGTTCTTACTGCCCAGCTCTTTCATTGGTGCTTGGCTGTCTGAGTGGATGACAATGTTTTTTTTTCTGAAAACTTGCGCATTGGTGTATTGCAACGATTTATATTTGAAATATCATCGCACATTTGCCTAAGCCCAATGAGATTTTTGTTTTCGGCTTGGTTCCACATATGATGGTTCATGAACCTTCATCGGTTTTTGATCCATCTATCTGTATAGACAGCGATTTCTACGCTACCATGTCCTCTTATTCAGGAGTTTCACAGGGAGTTCCATCCGTGATATCTTCATTATCTGTTCAGCAACATTTTTGTGGAATATTTTATGGCATATCTGGAAGAATGAGCTCAAAAAATCAAGTATAATACTCTGTTCACTTTGTCAAAGTAGTGTTCTAATTTATGCATTTTGTATTATCAAGGTAACTCGTGGAATATATCAAAATTTCAGTATATCACACCCCCTGTTTGCGGGGCATATTGCGATGTGCTCACGTAAAATATCTTGGAGACTTGATTATTATGGTTTTGGATTGATCAATTGTAGCTGTGGCTCGAAACTCATCCAGCTATTATAGATGGTGAATATTGACTAAATATAATGAGATTTTGATTTTATTGAAAATATGAACAGGATGTTCATAAAGTCTGTTGTGGAATCATCTGCGACTGAAAGTTAGAATTTGGTCGCTATTTTCCATCGTACAAGATAACCTCCCTTGGAAGAAATTCATGTTATAAAGAGAAGAAAAAAAGCAACTTCAATTTTATTTCATGTATTGGTTCAATCTTCAATTGAGAATGTTTCTCTTTACAATAATGAGTTTGTTCTCATAATGAAAAAAATGGAAAATTATTGACGTTTAAGGAAACACTATTCCTGAAGCATTCTCGATCGAATACAGAGTTTTTACCCCAACACCCATTGAGAACGGATCTAGATCCGTAATACATGCTTCAATGCTTCAACTCTTGTTGAATCTTTGATCATTTTCTACAAACATCATTCCTCTAAGACAGATGCTGATTGATTCCTCTATTACGCAAACTCTGTAGGGAATTTTCCTCGTTGGTGTCATTTTTTTGCTAGTGTTCTAGTGTCCATCATTATTTATATGGTTAACGTGAACCTGAAATTATATTTTAACATCTTTCGTTGGTCAGAATTATAGGTATTAATTTTTTCCTGAAAACCTCATTCGATAGCAATAGATGAGTTTGAGTAATTTAGTAGCATCAAATTCATTATTATGAGTTTGAAATCATCTAAACGTACCTTCTAAATGAACCTCCTTATTTAGAATCCTTCCAATGATTGGAACAGATGGGTAAAGTCTCAAGGTTTCTTTGATGACCATATCTAGGTACTTCATGTTCTGTAGGTCTCGGGATGTCATAGATCGATTTTTGTCGTCACTGAAAATATCTTCCAGTTCTCTCACAACTTCTTTCTGTAAAATAATGATACACCAAAATTAAAAAAATGGCTTCTATATAATTAATGAAAGTAGAGGGGAGAGCGAGTTCCTGTGACACTTCGATGGTATGTACATCCGAGTCTTACCGCAGAAAGGATTGTTTCGTGAGGGATGGTAAGAGAAGTAGTGCAATGTCCGTGAGGTTGTAAGAAGAAGTGCCAGAAATCGTCAATAACCAGAAGGGGTCGTCGGGACTTTTCGGAATTCGCAGAGTATATCTGTGATCTATATATGGAATCTAACATTTCGTTATTGCAATCAGCTTGAAATTTATCATGAGTGATCCAACAATAATAATAATAATAATCAGTATATTCAGGGAATCACTATATTACTATTATCAAACTTTTATTTAACTGGCTATGTTAGTTACTTTAGTGGGTTAAATCTTGCAAATGAATTCCAAAGCAGTTGTCATAAACCGATTGGGCTGGAATTTTGTATAAATACTTGGTTTGAAAGACTATCCCTAATAGCACCATGAAGTCCGATGGTAATCCATAGGACATCCTCTCAGGACATTCGGGACGTCCTTAGGATGTACAAAATTGGTACCGCGGACGTCCATTGGACATCCGTGGGAAGCACCAATGTCTCGACTTCTCACCAAAATTGGACGATCTATAAGGATATCCAATGGACATCCACCTGGGATGTTAATCGGACGTCCCCGAATTACATCAATCGAAAGTACATTTTGGACGTCCTTAGGACGTGCAATATTGGTACGTCCTTAGGACGTGCAGTATTGGTACCGCGGACGTCCATTGGACATCCGTGGGAAGCACCAATGTCTCGACTTCTCACCAAAATTGGACGTTCTATAAGGATATCCAATGGACATCCACCTGGGATGTTAATCGGACGTCCCCGAATTACATCAATCGAAAGTACATCTTGGACGTCCTTAGGACGTGCAATATTGGTACGTCCTTAGGACGTGCAGTATTGGTACCGCGGATGTCCATGGGACATCCGTGGGAAGTACCAATGTTTCGACTTCTCACCAAAATTGGACGATCTATGAGGATATTCAATCGACATCCACCTGGGATGTTCATTGGACGTCCCCGAATTACATCAATCGAAAGTACATCTGGGACGTCCTTAGGATGTGCAGAATTATCACATGTGTTTGTTCCTACATCTCTTTCAGGACTAAGATTATGATATTGTTGTGGATTACTGGAGATAACAATTTGTATGGAACCAGATTTACTTACTAGGTAAGCTTAGCACTCCCCCAGAGTCATTCAATTCGGTTTTGTACATGTTTAAAGGATACACACAACTCTACTTGTCTTACGGAAACATCTTTTTCAAAACAGTGTTGAATAGGTTAGTAATAACTATTGAATAGTACAACAAAACTTTTATTTTCATTTAAAGATATAACTACACTGAATGAACACAAAATAACTTACAGAACAGTCACTAAACTAATTAATCACAAAAGACGATAGAAAAGCCGCCATAGCTGGTAAATACTCAACAATTGTCTGTCAATTCGTCAACACTTCACTTGAACACAGAACACAAAACACAGAAAACAACTTTATGCACGGAATCCATACATAGAGGAATTGTTCGGTTTCAATCCGTATACGAACTAGAGAGACAAACATACATTTTTTATTTTCATTGTTGTGAAACAGTGAATCTTATTGGCATAAGCACAAACTCGAGAATATGGCCCCTGATTACCTCAATGATAGTGAAAAGGGTTTTATTTCAGATGGGTTGTTTTCGCTGTAATGTTTAGCCCTATTGTAAATATGCGATCCATTTTATACCTCTTCTGTAAAACCACTAGCTGGGATGTATTCTTTGGATGGATGAACCTAGGAAACATTCCGAAAAATGTTCAATCCAGGACATCCCAAGGAAGTCCTCGCTGGGACATTTTCTGAAATTCACTGATTGGGATGACGTCCGATGTACATCCATTAAGGACGTTCCAGAATGTACCCGTACCAGGACCACCATAGGAAGTCCTTTCGAAGACATGCCAAATACATGCCAACTAGGACATCCAATGGATATCCTAGAAAATACTACAAAATATATCCGAACCAGGACATCCCAAGGAAGTCCTCGCAGGGAGATATTCTAAGATTAACCAATTGGGACGTCCAATATTCATTCATGCGGGATGTTCCTAAATGTCCCGTACCAGGACAACCATGGGACGTCCTTTCAAAAACATACCAGAATACTTACTAACAAGGACGTCCGATGGATGTCCTAGTAAACATTACAAAATATATCCGACCCAGGATATCCCAAAGACGTCCTCGCAGAGACGTTTTATACGATGTACCGATTGGGACATCCATAGGAAGTCCTTTGGGGAAATTCATGAAAATGCACTGAATCGGACGTCCCATGGACAATGATTTTAAGTCCCGGACATTCGGACATGATTTGTACCAAATAGGGACGTCCCTGGGACATAGTGTGCTATTAGGGATGCTTGGTAGCTTAGTGACATTAGTCTAAATTCGATATAATAGACTCCCAATTATTTCGCATACAACCCCAAGATATGGTTATCAAATAAAGGAATTTGCTGAGAAGAATATGAAAAATAAAATGAGGTCACTAAATTCAATGAGGCGTCTCCAAGATGGCAGACGAATTTTGTGATGATTCGTTTCCATTTCCAATTGGTAGGTATGTGGGAGTTTTTGGGATCGAAGATCATGAATCATTTGTCAAAATTCCTAGATACAATATATGGCAAAGATGGCGGAGAGTTTTGTGATCATGGTCTAATTCGATTCAGAATTCATATAGTTCCGAGTTTAGATATCTTGAATTTTCTGTTAAAATCAGTAAATTCAATATGGCGGCTCGAAAATGATGGACGAGGTTTGTGATCATGGTCTAATTTGATTCAAAATTGATATATGGGAGTCTTCAGTGTTAGAGATCATGAATTTTTTGTACAAATTCATAGGTTCAATATGAAGGCTCTAAAAGATATTGGACGAGGTTTGTGATTATGATCATATTCAAAAATTGGTATGTGAGGGTGTTTGAGGTCGGATATATACGGCTTCCATACATTTTGCTTTGAAAATAGAATTTTTTCAATAAAATTAGGTGATGAAAATGATTTGAAGAGAAGCCTTTATTCAACTGTACTGAGAAGTGAAAAATTATTTATTTAGATGTTTCATGTGTGTTACTCTCTGATTGACAGATTCTAAATCTTGTCTATTGAATATTTAAACTGAAAACTTTGCGAGGCAAGGTTACGAATCAGTTTTTCACATATCTGAAGAAATTAGGATACACTTTTCAGTGCATTCGAGTAAAAGCTTGTCTTCAATTTTTTTTGGGTATTTGTTTTCTGTTCTAGCCGTCAACTGGCTCTGCCCCAACAGTAACCTTCAGAAGTCTTCGAGACATTTGTCACATACTGACGTAAAAATTGATTATTATATTTTCAACTATCTATCCCTTCCAACCTCTATCATTGAAGTCTCAAATGGAATCTGAAATCAAGTGATATCCAATCCGAAAGGCATGTAGATTCTCTATTCAACCATTAACACTCTGGAACCTATTTTAAAAAGAAATAATGAATCACGCCTCATCATCAATCTTCTGAAAATTTTCAAAAGATAGAGAATGGTGACGGGCAAGCACTCATCCGAGGTAGGTGTTCTTCATCTATATTTAAACGAAATGGAACACACAGCATTACAATCAGGGTTGCTATTTTCAAATATGAAAGAAGGATTTTCATTCAAATGAAGAGAGGCACTCATAGAAGACATGTTTGTTGGAGAGAGACACATGAAAACAATTAGAAAAGGGTCCCCCATAGAAAGTAGAAACGAACTGTTTTCATTCCTGGATTTGTCAATAGGCCGTATAGGCTGCGGCCTAGGGGAGGCAGCGTCCTAGCGGCGGCATAAATGGAAAATTATAATTTTAGAAAGGTAAACGATTGAGTTATTCTAATATTTCAGGGATTAGGTCAAAATAATGAAAAATGGATTATAGAATCCAAGTCTTCCGATTCAACCTATACAATAGGTATATTCGTCGGCAAGTTTCTAACAGAAAACAGCTACTGCCCCCTACGGCCGTTGAATTATATCTGTGAGATTCTTTGCAAAGTTTTCAACAAGAACTACTTTGCAGGGCTCTTTAAATACCATACCTGAAATGATTTTTTGATTCAACTGCTAAAACACCTCCGTACCGGTTTACCGGTTTCATGGTTCTTGCCATATTTAGTCATTATCGTTATTATTGAGTCTAGTGTTGATATACTTGAACAATCATTTACAATCTGTGGAATGTTACTGGACAAAATTGAAACTATTCAATGATGAAGACGACATTAATCAACCAAAAATGAGGTGCGTTTTGTCATATATTGAAAACAATTCAACTCACCTGGTGTTCTGGATATTTCGCCAAACAGTAAATGCAGAAACTCATTGCAGAACTTGTTGTATCATGTCCCTGTGAATAAATAAAGGGTCAGATAACTTATTCAAAATTTCCATCAGTTACTGTTTGTATGGTGGAACAAAAATATAATCTGCTGTTACCCTTCTGGTGTACATTTCCTGGGCTACTTTTTGTAGATGATTTTCCCTGTTTGATTATTTCAGGATGGTTCATACTTTTCAAAGATGACACGGAAATAATGTGTCATGAAAGAAACGTGGATGAGCTTAGTGAAGTCTGAATCGGTGTGAAGTTAGCAACGAATTCTCATCCACGAAATTTGTGAAGTTAGCAACGAATTCTCATCCACGAAATTTGTGAAGTTAGCAACGAATTCCCATCCACGAAATTTATCATTTATAACATGGCAATGAGTCACTTCGTATTGAAGTAGTGACGAAATGATTTTCACCCCCTCGGAGAAAGTGAAAATTGAAAATTGAATTTATACACCATAATCTTGAAAAACAAAGTACCATAAAAACTGGACCGTACATTCTGCCGACTTGCAACGCATACCAAATCATTGCCAATGAGTTACTCAATTATACAGAATCGATGAAATGATTGTCAACCACTTGGTTTTTTTCTTAGTGGGGAAGAAAATTGAAATTTGAATTTATCCACCATAATTTTGACAAACAAAGTACAATAAAAACTGAATCGTACATTCTGCCGACTTGAAACGATACCAAACCATTGCCAATGAGGTACTCCATTACACAGTATTGACGAAACGATTGTCACCCCCTAGGTTTTTTTCTTAGAGAAGGCGAAAATTAAAAATTGAAATTATCTACAAGTAGATGTACAACACCAGTTTCAGCCCACCATGCGCAGTAGCGACTTCTCAGAGTCGCTGGGTTCACCGCGTGACGTTGGGTGTTGCCGGATTCAAAATTAAGGAGTAGAGTTACGGAGGGTGGGACGTTGCCGGTTTTTAAATTTAATTATAGAAGAAAAAAGATATACACAGTGTAGCAATGTAACATGACAGAAAAAACAGTTTGTCAAAAATCGTATTATATACAGGGTGTTTCAAAATACATCGGAAAAATGAATCATCACATCATTGGAGCATCGCATCATTGGGGCATGCAGAGATTCAGAAGTTTTCGTTTTACGTATACAGGGTGTGTCAAAATACAAGGAAAAAAAATACAGGGTGCCTCATAAACGTGCATCGTGATGGGGTTTGTCATTTAAGAAAAAAATATATACCAGGTGTACCAACGTGCCAGTTGAGACAAAAAATATATACAGGATGTCTCATAAACGTGCATCGTGACGGGGTTCATCATTTTTAAAGTGCGATACCAATTCGTTTTCAAGGAATACATCAGAGCCATCTGTCGTTCAATATATACATTAATGATATTTTGGATATGTACGAATTATCAAAAAATATACACTTACTATTTCAAAAAATTAAGATAGAAGAAAAGTAATAGTAAATTCGGATTACCCACATCGAGGAGAGTCCAAATCTGCAATAAAATGGCTACTTCCGGTCCAAACCGGAAATTGCACTTCCGGTCGTCTGATTTTGATGATTTTGGCATCAATAGATTCGTTAGGATGTCAAGAAACATTTTTAAGCATTTTCCGAGGTCAAAAGGGCATAGGAGGCTATCTTCGTTATTAGTAAAGTTACAGAAACGTGCGGGTACTCTAAGAAGACAACTTTCATGGGAGATCAAGAAAATAATAGAATTTGCGTACGTCAACTGCCATAAGGGCCGTAAACCGCACATATTAATGTGTTATGTACTTATTGCTTAAATCTTAGAAGCTGATTCGTAAAAGTTTGTCATTTTTCGTTCAGAATTCCTGAAAAAATGCGTATTGTGGCCGCGTTTTCGCATGTTTTAACTTTTAAAATTTTAACTGTTTTTTTCGAACGCGAAAACGAACATTTTGAGCAATTTTGAAATGCCTATTGTCCATAAGAATTACATGTAAAAGTGTATTTTCGGCGTTCGTTGGGACGATCCCAACGAACTCTGCGAACGTCTCAAATTATTGATAGCCTCTCGAAATGCTGGAAACTCGGATAACTTATCGCACCACCATTACAAAAACAAACATGTGAATTGCAAGAATAAAAGTCAAATCCCAACGTTAGATGTGGTCCCGAAACATGTAAATGTATACAAGGTGTCTCATAAACGTGCATCGTGACGGGGTCCGTCATTTTTAAAGTGCGATTTGGAGTGAAGTTAGTTATATAATTTTACATTTAAAAAGAAAAAGGGTTGTTAGGCCTATGGATTGAAGTGAGCTTGCCGGCCATCTTTGGATTACGGAGCAACACCTTTTACACCGGACTATGAGACCTTTTAGTAGTAGTTGTTTGAAATATTTAGTATAATGGGTGTACCAACTCGACATTTAAGAGAAAAAAACATGGCAGCTGTCAAATTTGGTATACCGGATGTCTCAAAATACATCGATTAAGAGAAAAAACATGGCGGCTGTCAAATTTGGTATACCGGGTGTCTCAAAATACATCGATTAAGAGAATAAAACATGGCCTGATACCATACAGGGTGTACCATCATAGTATTCAAGAGAAAAAAACGGCTGCTGCCATACATGGTGTACCATCATAGTATTTAAGAGAAAAAAACATGGCTGCTGCCATACAGGGTGTACCATCATAGTATTTAAGAGAAAAAACATGGCTGCTACCATACAGGGTGTACCAACTTGGCATTTGAGAGAAAAAAACATGGCAGCTATGAAAATTGGTATACCAGGTGAACCAACGCAACATTTAAGAAAAAAAAAACATAGCAGATTGTCAAATGACATGAGACAGAGAAAAAAAAACATGGCAGCTTTCAAATTTGGTATACAGGATGTCTCAAAATACATCGATGAAGAGAAAAAATACATGGTGGCTGATTGTCAACGTATATACAGGGTGTCCCACAACGCATGAGAGAAAAAACATGGTGAATCATTAAGAGAAAAAACATGGCTGCATTAGTGATGGAAGAACGCTTCGATGGGCATATGGAGATTCGAAACAACTACTTGCCCATGCAGAGATTGAATTACATCCGACATCTAAATGTGTAATAAGAGGACGTTTGGATAGTTCATTTGGGAAAAAAACATAGCGGAGTCTGATTGGTCAAAGCTTATTATAGTTGTACAGGGATGTCTCACAAATTTTTCCATTTGGGTGAAAAATATATATACAGGGTGATTCAAAATCCTCAGTCTTAAATGTTAAACGGGAAAATGGATCGACGAAAAACTTACCATTGCGGAAAAACATATACCGAGTGTTTCGAAAAAATATCACTGGAAATAGAAAAAGATGCGTAGTCGTTTAGAGTGAAAAATAAAAAAAAAATTTGCCTGCCATTTGACATCATCATAAAGGCATTATTTTTGGAAAGTATGTTAGTGCCATTGGGTAGTTGAAGTAATCACCAATAGAATGGTATCTGAAGAGTACAGACAGAAGGTTGAGGATTTTTTCGTTCCAAAAAACAACTAAAATAACAAACGCTAAAATGTGTAAAAAATTTGACGAATTCAGCGGTTTTCACGTTCCAAAAACTGATTAAAATTACAAGCGTTAAAAAGTTACGTTTACATGTATTTCTTATGGAGATTTGACATTTCAGAATCGTTCAAAATTATCGTTTTTGCGTCCCAAAAAACAAGTAAAATTAGAAGCGTTAAAACCCGTAAAAAATGCAACGAAAACATGTGTTTTCATGTTCGAAAAAACATATAAAATTTCGAACGCCGAATTACATAAAATATGTAACGAATACATGCGTTTTCTTGTTCCAAAAAACAACTAAAATTACGAACGCCAAAAATTTACTTTTACATGTATTTCTTATGGAGATTTGACATTTCAAAATCGTTTAAAATTATAGTTTTCGCGTCCCAAAAAACAAATAAAATTTGAAACGCTGAAACACGTAAAAAATGCAACGAAAATAGACGTTTTCGCGTTCCAAAAAGCAAGTAAAATTAGAAGCGTTAAAGCGCGTAAAAAATGCAATGAAAATAGAAGTTTACTCGTCCCAAAAAATTATTAAAATTACAAGCGATAAAAATTTACTTTTACATGTATTTCTTATGGAGATTTGACATTTCAAAATCGTTAAAAATTATTGTTTTCGCGTCCCAAAAAACAAGTAAAATTAGAAGAGTTAAAACACGTAAAAAATGCAACAAAAAAATAGACGTTTTCGCGTCCCAAAAAATGAGTAAAATTATAAGCGTTAAAACAAGTAAAAAATCCTATCAAAAAGTACCAGTTATCACACTTATATAGTAAATTTTACTCAATTGCACTTAGCTTTAAGTATTTTGGTGGTTATGAGGCTTCAACTACTTGCACTCAGTTCTGGACGATTTGTAGTTATTATAAAAAAATTACTATTTAGTTATCAGTTTGTATAGTAAATTTTCATAAAGTCAGGTTAGATAAATAAATCGAAAAAAATTCGAACCCACGCTCTCTTTCGGGAATCGCAACTTAAAGACAACGCCACAACGCCTTAGACCGCTCGGCCAACCCAACTTATAAGTATACATAATGAAATGTTGGTATTGTAGGATAGGGTAAAAAATTCAAACATCGTGAATACAAAATTTATTAGGTATTTTTATTTCGGTAATATATCACATAGCCATTTGTAAAGAATATCTACGTTTCGGAGGCTGCAATTGTAGTTGGTGCGGCGATTGCGACGAATATATGCATACAAGGTGAGATGCTATCATTGTTGCTGAATGTGGGAACCAAGCAAAACGTATTATCATAATCCTCCAAGTTCACAACTCGTGTAAGTAGGCCCAACTGGTGAAATTTGGCAGTAAGTTAGTCACGTTTTATTTTGAGATACCCTATATATATTTTCATAAACGTAACGGAACGTCCCTGTACAACTGCGTTGACCAATCAATTCAGTCAATCCTTTGGTGCAATTGAAGTTTATCCTCCATACCCCCAATTAAACGTTTTTTCATTGCCTAATTTTCCACCAGACATTTGACAAGCAGCAGCCATGTTTTTTCCTCTTAAATGCTGTGTTTTTTCTCTGTCTCTTGACATTTGACAGGCAGCCATGTTTTTTCTCTTAAATGTTGCGTTCGTTCACCCGGTATACCAAATTTGACCATTCAAAATGGGGGACAATTATTTTCTCAGCTTCTGCAATACGTCTCTTGAAGCGACTGCGATCTATTGCAAAAAACGAAAAATCCCGATATCTATCTGGTGGAGAAGGTTATCAAAAAAGGGAAAAAGTCTATGTGAAATGGCTTGGACTTGACAATTCTCTCAATAGTTGGATTGACGCATCAAATCGTCTATAAAATTTAGTTAGTATTGAGCAGTCATGGGTGAATGTTCGACCATTTTTCTTCAATAGTTGATGTGTTGAGTGATCTTTGTATCAAGGTTTTTTGTATACAAATTGATGAGAACGTCAATACACACAAAAAAATGCGACCAAAATAGACGTTCCTCACGCTCCACAAAAAAAAGAGTAAATTTAAAAAGCGTTTGAACTCGCAAAAATGTGAACAGAACATACGTTTTACGCGTTTCAAAAAAGATAAAAAATACGAACGTCAATTCACGCAAAAATACGTACAAAAATAGCCGTTTTCGCATTAATTATTATGACTAAAATTAAGGCAAACAATATACACGTTTGCATGTATTTCTTATGTAGATTTGACATTTCTGAATTGTTTAAAATGGACTTTTTACACGCTACAAATAAGATAAACGTCAATTCACTCAAATAATATGACCAAAATATACGTTTATTACGTTCAAAATTGAAATTTTAAAAGCGCAATTCACGCAAAAATGAGTATCACTACATGTTGAGCTTACGTCGTGGACGTAAAAAAGGTAAGACATTCGGTCGGTAGAGATTATTTCTATTGAACAATCCATAAAAAAGCATGAGTTTTCGTGATTTCGTGTATGGTGATAGTGGCCACAGAACGGATCTTAGAGGCACAAAACAAAATTCGATTATTACAACCGACGTACTTCCCGTTGAGTTATTATCGCATTTCCTGTGAGCGAAAACCCAGAAATGAAAATGTTATTCATAGTTATTTTGTGACCAGTACCGGCATCATTTTAAGTATGTGCAGTTTGTAATTCAATATAATATTGATTATGTTTGAAAGTACAGAGAATTTTGAGGTAAGTGGGTTTCAGTTAATCATGTAGCAACGTAGTCTAAAGATGACAATTATTGATCATTCAGTCGAGAAAACATAATTTCAGCAAATATCGTGTTTTATTATTGGAGTTATCACCATTGTGTGGTTTAGGGCGATAGGCGTTTATATTTCATATCTTGAATTTATCCAGGAAATTATGAGTATTATTATTCATTTTACTTCAGTTAGCATCTACAAAAATTTATTTCGTGTTGTCGATTTTCACAATGTTCATTTCAAATAAAGTCCGTTTTGGATACATAAGTCCATTATGATTTTTTTTTGAGATAGTCAGTTTTATTAAATATAAGGTAGAATTCTTTTCTCATCAAAATTACCAATTTCCAAAAAGTTTACTGATTGTATGGCTGAAGGGGTGATTCCTTCTAACGGAAAAACAAGAATTTACAAATTAAAATGAAAAAATAGAAAATTTTCAAGTGAAATTCTTTGAAAATGAAAATAATCAATTAAAAATAAATATCAAAATATTATTTAAGATATGAGAATTCAAGTCAAAATGAACATGCAACAATTTGGCATTCACGGATTCTTATCAAAACAAGATATCTAAAAAAATTAAGAGTTTTGGCAAAATACATAAAAAGTTGATAGTAGAGTAGTTTTAGAATTGACAAATCAACCAAGAAAAGTTCATTGTGACACTTGAAATTAATATGAGTGAAAAGGAAATGAGCGAGTTAAAATCACTATCAACCAATCGGCTGAAGTTGAAGTGCCAGATCGCATCATGAATCAATATCAAGAAACTCCGTAGAGAAGGAAGGTGTCTGACAAAAAATGCGGAAGGTTGAAAGTATCTTAAAAATTTCTACAAATAGAATATCTAATTTGATCAGTATTTGGAGCAAAATTCGAGAGTTGTATCATCACCAATGTTTCGGCTTCAAGTTTATCAACCGTACAAAGACAAAAATTGAATTTTTGAGAGAAGAAGACTCACGTTGAAAATACAGGAATGACTATTAATTTTAATTTCAAATGCTAGAGTTTGCAATATAACAAAAACTTAAACAAATAAGCATGTTTGGGGAATTGAAATTATTGGTTGAACAAGATGCTGTGAATAGATGTCTCATTCCGTCATTGGAAGCAAAACAACGGCTGACGAATGAATTCGAAACTAGTATTAAAATGATTAAAAAAGAAAAACAACCTTGAATACCTTTACCACTCGGGATGTATCATCTTTAAATCCTGCTGAGGTGATACAATTCTTTTATAATTATAACAATTTGAGGAATATTTTCATCAATTGGTAGTAATGAGCAAACTGATGCAAAATTGTCAATGGAAAAAATTATTAATTATTTTTATTCAGATTTTGTTCAAATATGATATAACTGGAACTGCACTGAGCAAACACACTCAAAAATATATTTTTGATTTTCTCAGTTCAAGTGTAATCTGGACGAAATTGCACAGCACAAACTCGGTAACATGGATATGGCGGGATTATTTCAGTACAGATGAAATGTTGCCAAAACTACACTGCGCAAACTAGTTCAAATAAATATCAGTGTACCATACACCGATAAAAGGAGGCTGATCAAGAGGAGGCAGGACGATGGAGAAAAAATTATATACAAAATTATTTTATTCACATAAATCGTCATTGTCGTCAAAACCCTTGAAAAGTTTCTATTTTTGAATAATGTCAGTTGGTATGAATATTTCATTAGACCACATGTTATAATTTTTTCATAGAATTGAGATATGATCAAAAGTCTTTCAATGAATGTAAACAACATAACCATCATTATGTTCTTTTTTTTCTTTTGGTCGTAAATTAGAATGGATCCATTGATGAAAGTCTTGGGATTTTGGCATCTTGGGAGCATTAATCACCTCAAAAATTCCAGCATGATTGATGAATTTTGATTGTGGGCGAATTCGTTTTGAGAGGTACCCTGAACAGGCGCCTTTCAAATCCCCATATTCGCATTGGTTTTCTTTGGACACATGTACTCGTTTTATTGCGAAACATAGAATCTTCAGAAATATTTGGATTGACACCTTTTTGAAGCCAGACCAAATTGTTCTGACTTTAAATGTTTTGAATAACATGGTTTTATTGCATGATTTAGAGTATTCAGAAGTATTTGGAATGAACAGTTTTGAAGATTGGGTCGACTTTAACGTTTGTAGTTTGTATTCCGAAATATTTGGTTGAATTGAGATCTGCCGGAGAATTTACGTGAATTTGACGCAATAAAAGTCTCTGTAATAATTCAATATATATTTATTTGAAACAAACAGTTTTTTCATTTCTATATCAAAAAGCACCTTAGTTTTTAAGTAGTACATACATTCTTTCATGCAATAACTTTCAATACTTTGACACAAATCACATAATGTTTCAAAAATTTTCTCATCATCATCATCATCAGCCTCTGTACATCTCTCTGAAAGTTTCGCAACAATTTCCAGAAAATTATGATAAAAATCGAGAAATTTAATTTTATGTAATACAACCAATTTTTTCGATAGGAGACGGTCCATTTGAATGAGTTGACATACAAGTTCTTTGGTAAAATGAAAACTCATAGTGTCTTTGCTAATTCTCACCACCACGTCATCGTTGTCGTCGTCACAATTATCATAAAATATCAAACTGATTTGGATGGGATCGCCAAAGTCCACCTTCATTTGAGACGACGTCTCTGAAAGTGTAAAATTGTTTCTCAACAATCCATTCATCAACTTCATGAAAACAGGCCACTCAAAACTATTGAAGGAAATTTGAGAGGTGGCGTCTAACTTGTTGAACAGCTTGACTGCAGGTTCAAAACTCCTCGCAGGACTCAGCCCACAATGTACGTTGTAGTCAGTGTTGTTGGAGAATTCGAAAACTGTATTTAGCGCGTAAAAATGTTCGTTTTTGATAGCTTCTTCATATTTCAAACAAATGTTGTTGAGTTCATGATCAAAGTCCGGTGAACTTATACACATGTTTTCATCGTTGAAATTTTCACAACATTCACCCATGACTGCTCAATACTAACTAAATTTTATAGACGATTTGATGCGTCAATCCAACTATTGAGAGAATTGTCAAGTCCAAGCCATTTCACATAGACTTTTTCCCTTTTTTGATAACCTTCTCCACCAGATAGATATCGGGATTTTTCGTTTTTTGCAATAGATCGCAGTCGCTTCAAGAGACGTATTGCAGAAGCTGAGAAAATAATTGTCCCCCATTTTGAATGGTCAAATTTGGTATACCGGGTGAACGAACGCAACATTTAAGAGAAAAAACATGGCTGCCTGTCAAATGTCAAGAGACAGAGAAAAAACACAGCATTTAAGAGGAAAAAACATGGCTGCTGCTTGTCAAATGTCTGGTGGAAAATTAGGCAATGAAAAAACGTTTAATTGGGGGTATGGAGGATAAACTTCAATTTCACCAAAGGATTGACTGAATTGATTGGTCAACGCAGTTGTACAGGGACGTTCCGTTACGTTTATGAAAATATATATAGGGTATCTCAAAATAAAACGTGACTAACTTACTGCCAAATTTCACCAGTTGGGCCTACTTACACGAGTTGTGAACTTGGAGGATTATGATAATACGTTTTGCTTGGTTCCCACATTCAGCAACAATGATAGCATCTCACCTTGTATGCATATATTCGTCGCAATCGCCGCACCAACTACAATTGCAGCCTCCGAAACGTAGATATTCTTTACAAATGGCTATGTGATATATTACCGAAATAAAAATATTTAATAAATTTTGTATTCACGATGTTTGAATTTTTTACCCTATCCTACAATACCAACATTTCATTATGTATACTTACTAGTTAGGTTGGCAGAGGGTCTAAGGCGTTGTGGCGTTGTCTTTAAGTTGCGATTCCCGAAAGGGAGCGTGGGTTCGAATCCTTTTTTTTTCGATTTATTTATCTAACCTCACTTTATGAAAATTTACTATACAAACTGATAACTAAATAGTAATTTTTAATAATAACTACAAAACGTCCAGAACTGAGTGCAAGTAGTTGAATTCTCATAACCACCAAAATACTTAAAGCTAAGTGCAATTGAGTAAAATTTACTATATAAGTGTGATAACTGGTACTTTTTGATAGGATTTTTTACTTGTTTTAAGGCTTATAATTTTACTCGTTTTTCGGGACGCGAAAACGTCTATTTTTGCTGCATTTTACGCGTTTTAACGCTTCTAATTTTACTTGTTTTTTGGGACGCGAAAACAATAATTTTGAACGATTTTGAAATGTCAAATCTCCATAAGAAATACATGTAAAAGTAAATTTTTATTGCTTGTAATTTTAATAATTTTTTGGGACGAGTAAACTTCTATTTTCATTGCATTTTTTACGCGCTTTAACGCTTCTAATTTTACTTGCTCTTTGGAACGCGAAAACGTCTATTTTCGTTGCATTTTTTACGTGTTTCAGCGTTTCAAATTTTATACAAAACGTCCAGAACTGAGTGCAAGAGTTGAAGCCTCATAACCACCAAAATACTTAAAGCTAAGTGCAATTGAGTAAAATTTACTATATAAGTGTGATAACTGGTACTTTTTGATAAGATTTTTTACTTGTTTTAACGCTTATAATTTCAATCATTTTTTTTGGACGCGAAAACGTCTATTTTCGTTGCATTTTTTACGTGTTTCAGCGTTTCAAATTTTAGTTGTTTTTTGGGACGCGAAAACAATCATTTTGAGCAATTTTGAAATGCCTATTGTCCATAAGAATTACATGTAAAAGTGTATTTTTGGCGTTCGTAATTTTAGTTGTTTTTTGGAACACGAAAACGTCTATTTTCGTTGCACTTTTTATGTAATTCGGCGTTCGAAATTTTATATGTTTTTTCGAACATGAAAACACATGCTTTCGTTGCATTTTTTACGTGTTTTAACGCTTCTAATTTTACTTGTTTTTTGGGACGCGAAAACAATAATTTTGAACGATTCTGAAATGTCAAATCTCCATAAGAAATACATGTAAAAGTAAATTTTTAACGCTTGTTATTTTAATTATTTTTTTGGAACGTGAAAACCGCTTAATTCGTCAAATTTTTTACACATTTTAGCGTTTGTTATTTTAGTTGTTTTTTGGAACGAAATAATCCTCAACCTTCTGTCTGTACTCTTCAGATACCATTCTATTGGTGATTACTTCAACTACCCAATGGCACTAACATACTTTCCAAAAATAATGCCTTTATGATGATGTCAAATGGCGGGCATGTTTTTTTTCTTCACTCTAAACGACTACGCATCTTTTTCTATTTCCTGTGAAATTTTTTCGAAACACTCGGTATATGTTTTTCCGCAATGGTAAGTTTTTCGTCGATCCATTTTCCCATTTAAATTTAAGACTGAGGATTTTGAATCACCCTGTATATATATTTTTCACCCATTGGAAAAATTTGTGAGACGTCCATGTAAAACTATAATGAGCTTTGACCAATCAGACTCCGCTATGTTTTTTTCCCAAATGAACGGTCCAAACGTCCTCTTATTACACATTTAGATGTCGGATGTAATTCAATCTCTGCATAGGCAAGTAGTTGTTTCGAATCTCCATATGCCCATTGAAGCGTTCTTCCATCACTCATGCAGCCATGTTTTTTCTCTTAATGATCCACCTTGTTTTTTCTCTCAAACGTTAAGGGGCACCCTATATACGTTGACAACCAGCCACCATGTTTTTTTTCTCTTAATCGATGTATTTTGAGACATCCTGTATACCAAATTTGACAGCTGCCATGTTTTTTTTTTCTCTGTCTCATGTCATTTGACAATCAGCCATGTTTTTTTCTCTTAAATGTTGCGTTGGTTCACCCGATATACCAATTTTCATAGCTGCCATGTTTTTTTCTCTTAAATGTCAAGTTGGTACACCCTGTATGGTAGCACCCATGATTTTTCTCTTAAATACTATGATGGTACACCCTGTATGGCAGCAGCCATGTTTTTTTCTCTCAAATACTATGATGGTACACCCTGTATGGCAGCAGCCATGTTTTTTTCTCTTAAATACTATGATGGTACACCCTGTATGGCAGCAGCCATGTTTTTTCTCTTAATCGATGTATTTTGAGATACCCGGTATACCAAATTTGACAGCTGCCATGTTTTTTTCTCTCAAATGCCAAGTTGGTACATCCTGTATGGCAGCAGCCATTATTTTTTCTCTTAAATACTAAGATGGTACACCCTGTATGGCAGCAGCCATGTTTTTTTCTCTAAAATGCCTAGTTGGTTCACCCGGTATACCAAATTTGACAGACGCCATGTTTTTTTCTCTTAAATGCCAAGTTGGTACACCCTGTATGCCCCAATGATGCGATGATTCCTCTTAAATGATGTATTTTGAAACACCCTGTTGTTTTTTCTCTCAATTGATGACTGTTTTGAGACACCCTGTCTGAACGAAAAATGACAAACTTTTACGAATCAGCTTCTAAGATTTAAGCAATAAGTACATAACACATTAATATGTGCGGTTTACGGCCCTTATGGCAGTTGACGTACGCAAATTCTATCATTTTCTTGATCTCCCATGAAAGTTGTCTTCTTAGAGTACCCGCACGTTTCTGTAACTTTACTAATAACGAAGATAGCCTCCTATGCCCTTTTGACCTCGGAAAATGCTTAAAAATGTTTCTTGACATCCAAACGAATCTATTGATGCCAAAATCATCAAAATCGGACGACCGGAAGTGCCATTTCCGGTTTGGGCCGGAAGTAGCCATTTTATTGCAGATTTGGACTCTCCTCGATGTGGGTAATCCGAATTTACTATTACTTTTCTTCTATCTTAATTTTTTGAAACCGGAAGTGTTTATTTTTTGATGATTCGTACACATCCAAAATATCATTAATGTATATATTGAACGACAGATGGCTCTGATGTATTCCTTGAAAACAAATTGGTATCGCACTTTAAAAATGACGGACCCTGTTACGATGCACATTAATGAGACATCCTGTATATATTTTTTGTCTCAACTGGCACGTTGGTACACCTGGTATATATTTTTTTCTTAAATGACAAACTCCATCACGATGCACGTTTATGAAACACCCTGTATTTATTTTTTTTCCTTAAATTTTGACACACCCTGTATACGTAAAACGAAAACTTCTGAATCCCTGCATGCCCCAATGATGCGATGCTCCAATGATGTGATGATTCATTTTTCCAATATATTTTGAAATACCCTGTATATAATTCGATTTTTGACAAACTGTTTTTTCTGTCATGTTACGTTGCTACACCGTGTATATCTTTTTTCTTCCATAATTAAATTTAAAAACCGGCAACGTCCTACCCTCCGTAACTCTACTCCTTAATTTTAAATCCGGCAACACCCAACGTCACGTGAACCCAGCGACGCTGAGAAGTCGCTACTGCGCATGGTGGGCCGAAACACAGGTTGTACATCTACTTCCACAATAATTTTGTCAAACAAAATACCATGAAAACTGAACCGTACATTCTGCTGACTTGCAACAATACCAAGTTATTGCCAATGAGCTACACCATTATACAGGATTGATGAAATGATTATCACCATCTCGGTTTTTATCTAAGAGAAGGCGAAAATCGAAAATTGCATTCATTCACCCTAATTTTGACAAACGAAGTACCATAAAAACTGAACTGTACATTCTGCCGACTTGCAACAGTACCAAATCATTGCCAATGAGTTACTTCATTACACAGTATTGATGAAATGATTGTCACCCCCTCGGTTTTTTTTTCTCAGAGGGGAAGAAAATTGAAATTTTTAATTTATCCACCATAATTTTGACAAAGTACAATAAAAACTGAATCGTACATTCTGCCGACTTGAAACGATACCAAACCATTGCCAATGAGGTATTCCATTACACAGTATTGACGAAATGATTGTCACCCCCTCGGTTTTTTTCTTAGAGAAGGAGAAAATTAAAAATTGAAATTATCCATCATAATTTTGTCAAACAAAATACCATGAAAACTGAACCGTACATTCTGCCGACTTGCAACAATACCGAATTATTGACAATGAGTTACTCCATCATTCAAAATTGATGAAATGATTGTCACCACCTCGGTTTTCATCTAAGAGAAGGCGAAAATCGAAAATTGAACTCATTCACCATAATTTTGACAAACGAAGTACCATAAAAACTGAACTGTACATTCTGTCGACTTGCAACAGTACCAAATCATTGCAAATGAGTTACTTCATTACACAGTATTGACGAAATGATTGTCACCCCCTCGGTTTTTTTCTTAGAGAAAGCGAAAATAAAAAATTGAAATTATCCACTATAATTTTGACAAACAAAATACCCTGAAAACTGAACCGTACATTCTGCCGTCTTGCAACAATATCAAATTATTGACAATGAGTTACTCCATCATTTAGAATTGAGAAACTGATTGTCACCACTTCGGTTTATTTCTTAAAGAAGGCGAAAATTGAATTTATCCATCACTATTTTGACAAACAAAGTACATTAAGAACTAAACCGTACATTCTGCCGACTTGCAACAATACCAAATTATTGCCAATGAGTTAGTCCATTATACAGGATTGATGAAATGAATGTCACCATCTCGGTTTTTATCTAAGAGATGGCGAAAATCGAAAATTGAATTCATTCACCATAATTTTGACAAACGAAGTACCATAAAAACTGAACTGTACATTCTGTCGACTTGCAACAGTACCAAATCATTGCCAATGAGTTACTTCAGTACACAGTATTGACGAAATGATTGTCACCCCCTCGGTTTTTTTCGAAAATAAAAAATTGAAATTATCCACTATAATTTTGACAAACAAAATACCTTGAAAACTGAACAGTACATTCTGCCGACTTGCAACAATACCAAATTATTAACAATGAGGTACTCCATTATTCAGAATTGATGAAATGATTGTCACCTCCTCGTTTTTTTTCTTAGAGGAGGCGAAAATTGAAATTTGAATTCATCCACCATAATTTTGAGTACCATAAAAACTGTATAGTACATTCTACCGACTTGCAACAATACAAAATTATCGCCAATGAGTTACTCCATTACACAGTATTGACGGAATGATTGTCACCCCTTTGGTTTTATTTTTAGAGAAGTCGAAAATTAAAGATTGAATTTATCCACCATAAATTTGACAAACATAGTACCATGAAAATTGAACCGTACATTCTGCCGATTTGCAATGCGTTCCAAATTATTTCCTATGAATCACTCCATTACACAGTATCTACCAAATGATTGTCACCCCCTCGGTTTTTGTCCTAAAGAATGCGAAAATTGAATTTGTCCACGATACTTTCGGCTATAACAGTACCATAATATCTATATACTTGCAACACATACCAAATTGTTGTTTATGATTCAATTCCTTATAGTATCATGAAGAAATGATTGTTGCCCCCTCAGTTTTTTTGTTAGCCATACTGAGATTTGAAAAATTTCATTCATGCATTATAATTTCGACACTAAATTACGATAAAAACCATGCCGTCCCTGCAACATATACTGATTGTTAGTAATTATTCTCGTCATTGTTGGATATTAACGAATTGATTTTCTCCATCGTTGTTTTCTTTCAGAGGGGTCAGAATGGGAACAGTTAAATTCATCCACGACAAATTCGACTAACAATGTCAAAACTGTTCTTCACGTTCTGCAGATTGGCAACGTATAGTAAATATTGGAGACGAATCACTCCATTATAGAGAAATGTTTTTTGTTGCGGTGGGCAAAAGTTGAACAATTGAATTTGTTCACGAACATTCTGACAAACAGATTAACATTGAAGTTTGTTTCATAAGGACTCTGAAAATGATCATTTTTCCTTGCGCGTTGTGACCAATTCCACCAATGAAGCGTTTCCATGATAACTTTCAAAGTTCCTTTTCTTGAATTTAGTTTACTCTGCTGTGTATTTCTTTAAAGCCATATATTTGGTATTTGTATTCAACACACGGAAAAGTTTGGATATCGTGAAGACTTTTTTCCAGCGCTCTCTCCGTGTGTTAGCCCGAAAAAGCCCGACGTTCATCACTACTAATACAGATGAAAATGAGTTGTTTTCATTGAGGTATAATGGTTCCGTACCTTCTGCAGACTTTCACTTTGAACATACCAAATTTTTGATGATGGCTGACTCCATTAAAGAGTAATAATGATAATTTTGTTACACTTGATGGGCAAATGTATAACTGTAATGGCACATTTTCTATAAAAATAATTTTTCCAAAAATTAACCTTTATTCTCTATCAACTGAATTTATGCCGAAGAGATTGTATGTTTTCGTTTTGCAAGGAGAATAATAATAAAAACGTGCATACGAACATGGAAAAAAGTATATTTCTTTACGAGTTCGGAAAATAGGCTTTTTCCGTGAGTGCGCGATATGTTCCCGTGGGAGTCGAAGCCGAACACGGGAAGCAAGCACGGAAAAAGCATTTATGGACGAGTAAGTAACGATATTTTTCATTCTATCTACCTGAAAACCACAGATTATTGAGAAACATTAATTTTTAATGATGAAGGAACGAAAACATATATTACTGATTGAATTATTTATGGTACAAAAATATCCAGAAATTGCCACAAAACAAGCGTTATTTTCCCTGTTGGTAAGGAAATATTCAAACAAATTGCGATTTCTAGAGAACTGAAAACATAATATAATTCAATTTTGGCATGTAAATAGTCAGCTTCAATGACAACAGCGCACAGAAAAATTTTCCGTACAGGCGCACGGATGAAATCTTTTTTCAGTATGCTTAATAAGAATGTGAATATAGTGTTTTCAGATAGGTATGATTAAAATATTTGTTCGTGCTTGCATAACTTAAGGAATTGGTAACAAATCGCACGGAAAAATGAATAATTTCAGAATCCCAATGAAATAAAATTTAAGTTAATCTATTTGTCAAAATGTTTGTGAATAAATTCAATTCTCTATGAAAAAAACCGAGGAGGTGACAATCATTTCTTCAATGCTGTGTAATGGAATAACTCATTGTCAATAATTTGGTATCGTTGCAAGTCGGCAGAATGTACGGTTCAGTTTTCATGGTATTTTGTTTGTCAAAATTATGGTGGATAATTTCAATTTTTAATTTTCGCCTTCTCTAAGAAAAAAACCTAGGGGGTGACAATCGTTTCGTCAATACTGCGTAATGGAGTACCTCATTGGCAATGGTTTGGTATCGTTTCAAGTCGGCAAAATGTACGATTCACTTTTTATTGTACTTTGTTTGTCAAAATTATAGTGGATAAATTCAAATTTCAATTTTCTTCCCCACTAATAAAAAAACCAAGTGGGTGACAATCATTTCATCGATTCTGTATAATGGAGTAACTCATTGGAAATGATTTGGAATACTTTGCAAGTCGGCAGAATGTACGGTCCAGCTTTTATGGTACTTTTTTTTTCAAGATTATGGTGTATAAATTCAATTTGCAATTTTCACTTTCTCTTAGAAAAAACTGAGGGGGTGAAAATCATTTCGTCACTACTTCAATACGAAGTGACTCATTGCCATGTTATATATGATAAATTTCGTGGATGGGAATTCGTTGCTAACTTCACAAATTTCGTGGATGAGAATTTGTTGCTAACTTCACACCGATGAAGTCTGATGGCATCAAGAAAATTACGAATTATTGTAAATGTAATCGATTTACATTCAACATTTAGAAAACAATATAGTTAAAGATACGATTTACTGATAGGTAAGGAAACCGTCTGCTGGGCATGAAATAGCATTCTTGGTGTCACTGGATGTAGTTTGAGAAAGTCTCGAAGTCAAGGTCAAGGAAGGGGGGGGTCGTTTGAAAACCATTTAGTTGGTGACCGGTTTTTGGTTCCACATTTCAGTAGATATAGTGCTAAACATATCTTCTACCAAGTTAACCCTCGTTCGAATTCAGGATGCTGAGTTATGCCAAAAATACACTGAAATCGTGTTTTTTTCCTATACCTATTTTACTCGATACAGTAAAAAAAAGATCTTGATAACGGACAGATTTGTTTTCCGAAATGTCATACAGTTTGGAAAAAAAAAGTAGTATCTAATCATTTTGAACTCATTATTCCAGGTAGACAGTAATCTTCTAAACGCACAGCTCTGGTGGCCAATATATCTCGTAATATTGATCAGAAGTTACTCTACTTGACAGCTCATGATATTTTTTTCGTAATGTCATTCTTTTATTTTGAATTAACGGTATTCAGATGAAAATTGAAAAGTTAATGTTGACAGCTTCCTTCCTTCAAGATTTTTCAACAGCCGGCGGCCGTTAAGAAATCACTTGTTCAAATATTTTTTTCAAACCTTCATTCTGCTTACAATCACAATAATTATAATAATACTAACTTCTTGAAATTTCTATTTCATCGATGAGAGATTTACCATCTATAGCACCAGTATTCAAACTCGTTGTCGGTGTGGCTTCATTACTATGAAATAGTTCTCTCATTATCTTCTTCTTTGAAACTGAATTTTCAATATAAGTACGACTCCGCCACCGCAGAGGAGTTCCAACCTTCAAGTTCTTTTACCGATAGTAGATTGCCACTATTTTCTGCAAGCATAGTAGCCGAGGATCTGCGGAACGAGTGCCCTGTGTAGAGCTGAGGATTTTCCAAACTTAAGAATGCTGCAATTTTCTTTGGAATAACTCCAGTAGTATGGATGCCCACAAATTGTTTTAAATATTTTATCATTCTTATAACTAATGAGGAATCGCCGATTTTTCAAATTCCGCAAATCTACGTATTTGTGGTATAAACCAAAGGCATCAAAAGAAAGTCCTTCTTTGGAACTGACAAATACCCTATTCTTCATGTGTTTAGTATACCTCAATTTAACCAAAACTCTTGTACTGGTGCTTTCAAAATCATCCACAGTCAGCTCAACAAGTTCGTCGCATCCACAGGCGCCAAAAATATCACACTTTGATACAACCTTTTCAAGCAACAATGTATCATCAATGTATTATCTGCCTCCAACAAAAACTTAGTTACTTCTTCTTTAGACAAAATTTTTCCTTTCATTGGTGTTTATCCATCAGACCTTCGTCTCAAGAAAAAAAATTATTTTCCAAATCTGAAAATACCATTTCTGAAGAATACTCTCATCTAGTATGATGTACGATTCAAAATAACCAACCTTGAAATGCCAATATTATCATAAACTTTCAAAGCAAGTTTTGACATTGAAATCTTGGTCCACAGCGAGTTATGAGAATAAACCTCTGATTTTCCTTTCGTATAGGCTAATAATACATCTCCATTAACTTACATTCTTGCTTTCACGCCACTTTTCAAAATTTTCAAATTTGATTAAGTTATTTTCAGTAAATCAACAATCGCTGCATACAGTGCGGCTTTTAATAGTACTACCCCCCTGTTAACTTTTGAACGGTTCGACGTAGAAACATGAAAAAAAAAATTGTTTCGAGGGTTTCACCAATATTACTTTTTGAAATAAAAAACAATAGTGATTGCACGATAGGAGGCGCAGGGGGGCCCATTAACTCAAAATTTTTAAATGGCATGTGGGGTCAAGTATCACATCGTTGAAAAGAGAATTCAATTCTCTTCACAACCATCTAAATATTTTTAAATTTCGGTAAAATTTTTTTGTAATTCAAAATCAAAATATCAAATATAAATGCGGATCTGAATACTACTCATACCTCGATAAATTTGAATAATTGGATGTGGAAAAATGAAACAAAAAAGTTTTTGAAGGGTATTACCGATAATACTTTTTGAGAGAAGAAACATTGCAATTACTCGACAGATTTCGAAAGGTATAAAAATCGAAATTGGGAAAAAAATTATAAACAAAATTAAAAATATTTAGATGGTTGTAAAGAGAATTGAATTCTCTTTTCAACGATGTGATACTTGACCACACATGCCATTTAAAAATTTTGAGTTGATAGGCCCCCCTGCGCCCCCTATCGTGCAATCACTATTTTTTTATTTAGAAAACTAGTATTGGTGAAACTCTCGACGATTTTTTTTTTCATGTTTCTACGTCGAACCGTTCAAAAGTTAACAGGGGGGGGACTATTAAAAGCCGCGCTGTATGATTCTCCTAGTATTTCTTAAAAAAATTGATTTTTTTCCTCAATTTCTTTAATTTTATTCATGGTCGTTCTTAAAGCGAACTCGCGAAAACAAAAAACTGTTGTTTATTGATACAAACTCAAGGTTTTTGAACGCAGAATAATAAATTTTTATTGACAATTATTACATACAATATGTCACACTTTCTTAACAACTGAATTTTCTCATATACAAAGAGATAAAACATTCAGATGTGTCGTAATCACTGAAATACTATTTCGACACAACATCTACTTGACATCTTTGAATGTTTCAGTAATAAAAATTTTTTCAGATTCATTTGATTGATACATCATTCGAATTTGTCCTGACATACTGGCTCCGTCAAAAAATCTGCTACCATTTCATCTGTTGAGACTTGTTTAACAAAAATTTGTTTATTTTCCACTGCACCTCTGATGAAATGGTGCCTAATATCGATGTGCTTACTTCTTACATGGTAAACGATGTTTCTTGATAACTCTGTAGCACCTCAGTTGTCGCAGTATAGAACGATTGGTTGATGTTTCAATTGCGTAAGTCTGATCTCTCCAAAAAGTTGCTGAATCTATATAGCCTCTTTGGTCACATGATTAAGTGCCTTGTATTGAACTTCTGTTGTGGTCAGTGCCACTGTGGGCTGCTTTTCACAATTCCAGAATATAAGGCATTTTCCGAGTTCAAATGCATAATCAGCATAGGATTTTCTATCATCGCTGTCGCTTCCCAATCGGAATTGCAGAAACCGGTGATTCTTTTATCTTCACTTTTTTCGAAAAACAGCTTTTGTCTGATTGTCCCCTTGAGGTAACGGACAATCCGCTTCACTGCCGTCCAGTGGGTTTTTCCAGGGTCGTTGTTGAATTTGTTGACCACACTGACAGCGTGACTGATATCTGGTCTAGTCCACTGTGAGAGGTAGATCAGTTTACCAACGGCTTCTCGGTATGGAATTTTTTTCATTTCTTCTCTTTCCTCGGTATTTTTTGGTCTCATTTCTTGAATCAACTTCTTATCCTTTCTCATGGGCATTGAAACAGGATGGCAATCAGACATATTGAATTCTTCAATTATTGACTGAATGTAACTTTCTTTATCAATGAACATTTTTCTGTCCTTTCTCGTTATCCTGAGTCCTAAACATTGATGAGCAGGTCCTAAATCTTTCATAACAAAAAGTCTCTTCAGATTTTCTTTGAATTTCTCTGCAGTGCTTTTTATATCTGAAAATATCAGAATGTCATCAACATATACTGTTACTATGGGTATATCATCATGTTTTCTTCGAAAATATACACATGGATCGACTTTTGATTGAATCAGATCATTTCTGATGATTTCGTTATGAAATTTTCTGTTCCAAGCTCTGCCTGATTGCTTGAGGCCGTAATTTACCTTGTTCAATTCACACAATACTTTGGAATCCGATAAAGAGTCGAGTTTGGGCAACTCCATATAAATTTAATCTTCCAAATCTGAATTGAGGTAGGCAGTTACAACGTCAATCAAATCTATTTCAAGATCCAATTCCACGGCTACTGCTAGCAATGCCTTCAGTGTATTCAAACCTTTCTCTTGTTAGTATCTTTCAGCCACAAGTCTGGCCTTATGAGTTTCTGTTTTACCGTCTGCGCCTTTTTTTATCTTGAAAACCAATTTACTTTTTACCGCTTTTCTTCCCTCTGGGATATCCTCTATAATTGACCAAGTATTGTTTACAGAATGGGAATTTAATTCATCATTGATGGCTTTTTTCCATTTATCAGCATCTTGTCTCTTCAAAGCTTCATCTAATGTGACTGGATCGGAACCGTTTGCTAGACAGACGTAATCTTGTAGATATTCTGGTTTTCTTCTGGTTCTTACTTCTTTTCCTATTTCCGCGCCTAGTCGGGTGTCTTATTGATGAACATTTTCTGTGGCATAGGTTTCTTCATTTTCTTCATGATTTTCAGAGCTTTCATCGACCTGTCTATTATTTTCAGTACCTCCTTCATCTTTTTGATTTGTGTAAGAAAAAATTTCTTTCTCTAAAGACAATAATATATCGTTCTCCACACTTTTCTTTATCAATTTTATCTCTAGAGCTGAGATTTTTGATTCTCAAGAAATATAACATCTCTTGAAATAATAACACAAAGGCATAACCTGTATATCCAAGAAAAATACATTCTGTTTACTTAGAATCATGTTTTCTCCTATTCTCTTTTGGAATATGAGCAAAGGCTTTGCAACCGAAAATCTTGAGAAATAAAACATCTGGCTTCACACCACTCCAAGCTTCTTCAGGAGTTTGATTTGCCAATGCTATCGTCGGTGATCTATTCCTGAGATACACTGTTGTATACACAGTTTCTGCCCAAAAATATTTGTTGAGATTGGCTGCTTCAAGCATAGATCTAACTTTGTCCACAATAGTTCTCTCTCTGCTACTCCATTTTATTGTGGAGTATACGGAGCACTCAGCTGATGTCGAATCCTATTTTTGTTTAAATATTCTTTCATATTTTTATGTAATCGTCCAAATTTTTTGTGAGCCATGCTACATTTCGTGCTAAATTTAAACTATATAAACCATCAGTATTTCTGCTACCCGTTCCAATAATTTCTTCGGTTTTCTCATTCCGTATTGTACATTTTGATTAATTGAACAAAATTTCATTGCCTTTGTCTGCAATTTAACTGACAGACAGTAGATTCAACTTCAAATTCGGAATGAAGAGAGTATCATTCACTTGGACATCCTCGGTATTACCACAGATATTCAGTGATAAACCTATATTTCCTTTTTCTTTCGGACATATTGAGGTTCCATCAACAGTTTCAATACTGACTTGATGTGAAACCGTCCTGATTTCTTTAGAAAGTTCTTTTTGTGAACTCATATGTTCAGTTGCCCCTGAGTCAATGAACCACTGATATTCACTATTGTTTTCTTCAGTTACTGCAAATGCTTTCTTAGATGACGACGGCGTATATGACGATGTAGAAGACTGATCAGTAGGTGGCTGTGCTCTATTATTATTTTTATAATGGCAAACATTCGATAAATGTCCAACTTTCCCAAAAGTAAATCATTCCCTTTTTTCTTGATATGAAAGATTTTTCCTAAGCATATATTTCGATTTCATTCCTTGCGGTGTTATGCTTATCAGATGCTTCATTTCTTCTGGATTCTCCTTGCAATAAGTTTTCTATCACTGAATCTAGTTCTAGCTTTTGATTACTATTTTCCATGGCGATAACCAAAGAATCAAAATCTTCCGGCAAATTAGCTGACAATTTGAATGCCATGTACTCATCGGTCACTTCTCTTCCCACTCCTTTCAAATCATTTTGAATTTCAAGCATCCGATTGATATAATCTTCCATTTTATTGAAATCTGCGAATTTTGTGGAGTAAAGAACTATTTGTCGACGTAACCCTGTGGACTCAATTTGGACCACGCTTCCTTAGCAGTAGTGGCTGACTTTGTGCGAACGTATATATTGGGGCTGATATTCAAAATGATTGCTGCAAGGGCTTGTTGATCGGTTTCAGCAGTCTCTTCATTCAGATTTTCAACAGCTTTCTATAGTTTTTCTCTTATCAATACCATTTTCATCGCATATTTACAAGTAGCATGGTTTTTGCTACTTTCAAGTCTTTTGACTCGATAAACTGACTGGGACTTTCTTTTTTCCCTATAATTCACTCCGTTGGATTACAATACAATGCCTGGGCATATAACCTGATATAAACTCAAGGTTTTTGAACGCAGAATAATATTTTTTTATTGACAATTTCTTCTCAACAACTGAACTTTCTCATATACAGAGAGATTAAACATTCAGAGGTGTCAAGATCAATGAAATACTACTTCAACATTTATAATATTGTTGTGATATTGTTAAGCTGTTCCATGACAACACGATGTTGAGATTTTTCTGTAGAATGACTTGGTACGTGGTTTGTTTTTGCCTTGGAATCAAAATGTAATCTTTCAGTGTGTCTTTAACGACATACGGCCGAAACGCAAATAAGGGATGAGGTTGAATATTTTCGAGGATTATAATATTCAACCTCATCCGTTATTTGCCACATATCGGCCTTGTATCGAACGTTAATAACTATTTTAGCAATTTCACTCAATAAATTGCTATGCAACAAACACTCTACATCACAAGATAAATGCTCACGCCTATCAAAATTTACCACTTATGATATTAAATACTATGGAAAAAAAATTTCCCACTTACCGCAAACATAACGGTATCAACTTCTTGTCGTATATCTTCATCAGACATGGGTTTTCCATCAATAGTGGCTTGCAGCAACAGGTCCAAAAACGCCATTTTCTTCTTAACTCCGAGTCCGTCATCGGCTTGAAGGGATGTTTGCTTCTTGTCTTTTTCCCCCAGTAGTTCCTTTCGTCTGGTGCTAATTACAGAATTTGTTTTTGAGTGCAAGATTTTGACGTACTCCTTTTCTTTGTAATAGTCTCGGGTTAATGGGTACAGTAGTTTGTTTCTTTTTATTGCGGAAAACGTTCTCTCCGTGGTGATTCTAAGCATTTCCTTCACAGCGAACACGTACTCTGACTGTTTTTCTGTTTGTGCATTTATAGACACGCCCATTGCACTTTCTGTAAAAAAAAACATTACTGAGAAAAGCTGAAGATAAACTAGAACAATAATTATTGACTGAGATGGGTATGAAATTTAATCTCAAAATAGAACTTAATTGTGAATAAGCTTTTAATTTCCTCTGACTGACAACGGTCATACGGAAAGAGACATATCTGTGAATTTATTTATTTCTTGTGCGATATCAAAGAGTCTCAATAGATCTATCATACTGTCAAAACCTTGAAATAAAACTCAGAAGACATTGCACCGTTTCAATGGAAAATTGGCTTTCGCTAAATTTGTTCGAATTTTTTATATATTGTAGAACTTCAAAGCTCTGAATTCAACGGTTTAGAATATATAAAAATTCAAATGTCCATTGTGAAGACATTTTCTCGAATATATAAACCAAATACCAAATATGCATCGATCATTCATATGGCCGATACAAATTCACTATAGACTATACGGTATGATAATTCGTGCACGTACCCAAGATATACAAGGTGAGTCCAATGCTAGCAAGTTCTTTGGTGATTTATAAAAAAATGAGCGGTGGAATTTCATTCTTTTCCAGATATTGCAGGATACAAATATCAAACCCAATTGATGGTGTTAGCATCTCCTGAATCAGAATGACGGATTATATACAAGATGTTCTATTTCTCATTGAGCCGCATCCGTCTTGCTTGTTGATATATTTGAATGCTTGGAATTCCGGATAACTCTATGATAACTCAATCCCTACTGATGGAAGTTTACTCTTCAGATATACAAAATATATAGGGCCTTTCAAAAATAGTGACACTTGCTGATGATTTATGATGAAGTAATTAGGTTTGATTTGTTCATTGATGCATTTCCATGAACACATTCGTTCGACACAAATATTCTGAAATATCTTGAACAATTTACCGTGGAATATTTTGTATATGTACTACAAGTAGAAGAATAATTTGAAAATAAATAATAACATTGGAGTCGGGGCGTGGCGCAGTGGTTAGAGCATCCGACTTTGGGTCGGAAGGTCCAGAGTTCGAGCCCAAGTTGCGGCTGGGATTTTTTAATTTAGTTTGATCGATTAAATCATTCAAATATCGTGGCTGGACTGGGGTGAGTCCTGCACGATTCACTGTTGCGTTCCAATTAACAGTGCTGCTCCTAAGGTGGCGCATGGAGTTAGTAACAAGGCCTATCCAGAACACGTGGCTAATGACCATAGCAGTCGATGCCAAGACACCAAAGAAAAAAAAAAGAAAAAAAATAACGTTGTAATAAAATAATAATAGGAAACGGAATATACTCATATTTCATCGAAACAGACTTTCCGTATACATACAAAGTGTATCACTTTGAAGTAACCAATTTAATCAATCCTATAAGAGAATATCAGATGCTTCATTTTTGATAAAAGATATATTAATGTGTATGGAATTTCAAAATGAACCATATCATTTGGCCCATTTGGACATGGATCATGTAAAAGATACCTAGATATTTGTAGGAACTAAACAACAGTTCCGCATGTATGATTTTACATACTTTGAGATCCAAACTGTGAATTTCTTTGAGAAGAAATACTATTTTTGACGAGGTAGCGAAAACTTGATATACGAATGATGAAATGATCAACACACAGAAAATAATGATAGAATCAGAGCACCTGATTAACTTGTCCATATATGGGTATAGCATCCTCTACATTTCTTCATGCTGTTTATACTTCTCATTATTTTCAATTATTGAAACCCAAACAGTTGTTTCCTCGTTTTTTGTTGAACTTTTCTTACATTCTATACAACAATCGACTCATTTAGTAGTGTGGTTAGACAATTTCGAATAAGTTGTGGAACACCCTGTATATGAGCCTCATATGGTTTACTGCCAGCTACGAAACATATGTTCTTTTCCATATACAGGGAGATCGAATTGAACTGTTGAATTTAGAGCGTATATGTAATAGTTTAATCAGTATCATTAGTTCCACAATATATTTTTAAAAAATACAAATTCACCCATCGAGGTGTGAATTTCAGTATGTTTTAGCGAAGATGCTATTTTTGCTAGTAATTGGTGGGAGGGCGATTATGGTTTTATGAAGCAACTGAAATTACGCCAATGTTCTGTATAGATATGAAACGTCCATTTCGTGATAAAATATGAGTATATTTTGTTACCAGTTATTAGTTGTAATTCAATGTTTTTATTTCATTTTTTGCAGAATTTTACCTCAGTCACTCAAGTTATTCTATACAGATTCGTGCATATATTTTTAAAATAATTTGAAAGTGAATCGTTCAAAATATTTCAAAAGATTAGTGTCAGTGAATGTGTTCATGGAAATGCTTCAATAAAATAAACCTCAAGACTAAGTACTTCAAAGAAATCATTAGCAAAGGTCACTATTCTTATACATCCAGTATATTTTGTGTACCTACAGAGTACAGAGTAAATTTTCATCATAAACGATGGAGTTTATCACCCAATTATCTGGAATTCCACGTATTTGGATGTATCAACAACCCAGACAGATGCGGTTTTATGAGAAATAGAACGACTCGTAAATAATAGTCAGTCTGATTCAGGAGATGCTGATATCATCAATTGAGTTTGATATTTGTAGCCTTCGTAATATCTGGCAATGAATTCCACCGCTCAATTTTTTATAAATCACTGAAGAACTTGCTAGCATTGGACTCACCCTGTATATCGTGGGTGTGTGAAGGAATCATCATACTCTATAAAGGATTTGTATTGGTCATATGAATAATCAATGCATATTTGATTTGGCTCAAATATATTCGAGAAAATGTCTTCACAAAGGCGCCATTTAAAATTTTGGAAAAGTCAACTTCAGCACCCTGTATAATCTAAACCGTTGAATGAACAGCTTTTGAGCAATGAAGACATTTGATCAGTATCACGGGTTCTACAATATATGAAATATTCGAGCAAATTTACCGAAACCCAATATCTCATTGATACGATGCGAGGTTCTTTCAAGATCTTCGAATTTTCTTCAATGCTAAAAATTAAAAAAAGCATACTAGCAATTTTTTACAATGAAATTTGACTGAAACCGAAAGTCATGTATTGGCTATAAACCGCGATCAGAAGACCCAGAATCACATATGGTTTACTTTTGTGGCGGCCCAAAATGAAACAGAGATATTCAAAAACCAATCTTGGTAAAATACAGAGGCTTGCCTGTCTCACAAGTGCTATAAAAAACACTCCAATCGCTGCTATTAAAATCATTATAAACCTTCCACCTTTAGATGTCACAGTCATGGAGGAGGCGAGGATGACTGCATACAGATTAATACAAACAGGTCATTGGATAATTCAAATACAAACTGGTACACCAAAATCATCCCTGAAGTCAGCATTACCGTAGTGGAAATGATATCAGACTACATTCTTCCACAATTATTACTCATACGAAAAACCATTCAGAACATAGCTCAAGGAATTCGGTAGTAGAATCACTATCACCTGATGTAAACTTAATCTGGTATACAGAAGGTTCAAAAATAGATGTAGGAACTGGAGCAGGAATATACGGGTGAAACCAAGCAGTAACAGTAACAATATCACAGTATTCCAAGCTGAGACACATGCCATAAGAACTTGCATACAGATCAGTATATAGACAGTGGGTATGAAATAAGAGCACATCTACATTCTATCTGACAGTCAGGGCACAATGAAAACTCAATACAGATGAAGTCAAAGCAGAATTGGGAATGCCTTCGGAGCTTCAGTGTACCTTCAGTGTACCATGGAATATAGGGCAATGAAAATAGCGTACTAATTTCCAAAACAAGCATCTGAATCATCATTCTAAGGCTCAGAACCAGTGTTTGAAATTAGAAAAACCCGATACTGTAGTCTAATTAATGAGTGCAAAAGGACAAAACACAGATAATAACCGGCTACTAACTTGACACTGCGGCATGAGAAACCACCTACACACGTTGGGATTCAATGAATACAGAGTAGAATTTGTGGAAAACATGTTGGCAAAATTATTGGCATTTTCTGGGAGTTCATGTCTAGTGTGTCATCCACATTTGGTAGAGGAGTCGATGAGCTGGTTGTGAATTTTTCCCCTCAGATTTGGCAAATGACCAAAATAGCCAGGACCCGTTAGTAGAAGTTTCTGATCGTATTTTGGCATTGTTAGACTGCTCAGAAGTTTCGATTACATTCTTGCAAATGTTCCTAGCTTCAACATATTTAGATCTGGTATCAGGGCCCAAATTTTCAAATCATCGATGGTATGCTGCCTGCTTGCAAACAGCATACTCCGACCTATTAGACTCATCAAACCGGGGTTTATGAGATATTGTTTTTCTTGACGTGTTTGGTTTATGTGAGTGCATCCTCAGAAATTGTATTGATGCATTGTGGTCAATCTCCAAAAGGGAAACGCACTCTTTTCCATGGAAATGCCGCGAAAAACATGCGAAGACCATTCCAGTCAGTTGAATAGTATTGTCATATGATATGGGGACGTGGTAGTGTTGTGTTGCTCGATGGTGTAGAAGAAGAGTAAAGAGTGAAGATGAGAATATGGTCGGAGTTTCCAAGTGAACACAAACTTCTATACTGAACGGATAAGGATTGGTGATAACGAAAATAACAATTGTATTGGTAGACCGGTTGCTGACATTAGTTATGCGTGACCAACTGTTCTAGAACATACGTGATAGCGATAACCTCTGCTTGACGACTTGCCTAGTCTGTTCTGTTGGAAAATTTGAGCCAGTTAAAGTTACGCACATTCGTGAATCTCGCATCATGATGACTTATGGTTCATATAAAGTCAAATATTTTGCGTTTCTGAACTGTAAGATGGCACTGACAATATATGTTTTTCATACCATATTGACAGCGACCTTTTACAATATTTTCAAATGAATTATTTTTCTGCTGGAATATCTACCGAATATCCAACGGTCAACCCTACTGCTAATGCATTGTTGCCAAATCTCAATATTATTCGGTGTGCTGCGAAATAGCTCACAGGATTATTAATTATTATCTGGTATTAATTGTGGTAATGTGGTTCAATGCATTATGTTACTGATAGCCAGATTACTGATGATAACTATTACTATTGAATTTCTTGTTAGTTGTGGAGATGATTTCGCGATTTCTTTTTCTCCAATAATGAACTATTCAGCTACTTTAACATCTACATTAGAAATATATAATAAATATAGTATGTATTAGGCAAAGGGTAGTCTTGACTGACTAGTTAAGGAAAAATGCAGATGGATCTTGAGGATGCAGTCAAAATACTGGGCTGTTTAAGAGCCACCGTCACCAAAAAGTCGAATTTCTTCCTCATCCCTTCCAGCTAAGGTTTGTTGGCACACGTATCAAGAGTGGGGGTGAAGATAATGAACTCAATGAACATTGGCAACGCAGCACCTGTTCGTTCTCGAAAACAGCGCCAATCAGGTATAAATTTCTCGATCGTAGAATCCGTATCTTTCAAAAACCATTGATTTCATGGAAAAAATATTTTTCTCATGAGAATTCCGGAACCTCTCAATTTTTTTAATTCATCTTGTCGTTTAAATTTTTTATTCTTAAAAATTATCATAACCAAAAATCACTGAGTTTCCAGAATTTTCACAAAAACATTTAGTAATGCAAAATCGATTAAAAAATTCTCAGACAAAAACTGTGGGCTCCAAACGGATTCACGTTTTACCAAGGTAGTGTTTGCTCTTAAAATAATTCTCTTTGTTATTTGGCCGAGCTTTCGGAAATGTTCATTATCTTTATCAAAACATTAAACAGGAGATTTATAGTGACTATTTCACGCACTTCCCAAATGAACCAATCAGGAGCTCTAGTCAAGTTCGGATTATCGATAATACCGAACTTGACTCTTGACTCTGATTGGTCTGTCAAGTTCGGTGTTTTCAGCTCCGTATATGTGACAGTTAAACGTCAAATATAAGTAAGATGCTATGCACGCATTTAAAAACGAGCAGATTTGGGATAAATTCTATCCAATTAATCAATGTTTCCTATGTTTATTGAACTTTATTAATTTCTCAGATAAACTTTTTTGCTAATTTCGTCTAATTCTGCCAAATTTCAGATTGTTTACCTTTCACTTTGTTTGTGAAATAGTCTAATAAAATTCCACTCGTGATTGAATTTATCTCATAAGTCTGTCTTTCATTTTTGATCTCAACTGAATTGATTCGAGAAAACACCACGAGTCCGCAGGACGAGTGGTGTTTTCTCGAAACAATTCAGTTTCGTTCAGAAATGAATCGACAGACTTATCGCGAAAATTCAATCACTTGTGGTATTACTACTGAGAAGTCATCATTGATGAGACACATACAAAGTCATGATTCATGATGATGAAAAACATCCAATTCCTTTTTCAATGATTATTATAATAATTTCGGTTCAAACTTTCCTATTATATTTTTCAAACTCGCACACATATCTTAGTACGGGGTGTTGAGTTTGAACAATAAGATCTCCATCCGAGACAAATTTGAGGGCGCGCGCAACAAATTTTCTGAAATTTGTTGACAGAACAAAGCAAGGGATATTGAAACCGAATAATGGGGCCCCCGAGGTCTCCGCCCAACAAAAAACCAGAGAAACTACAAATTCAACCAAGTGATGATAGGGATGATAATGATGAAGAATTAATGTGCCTATATGTTTATATATTTAATTAATTTTTATCTTTGGTATTGCCCCTTTTTTCCGGTTCACCTGTAAATTACTTATTGTATTCATTTGGTTTGATTTTCTGACATTCCGGGTCGCAGTGTTATAAGTAGATATAGTCAGTCCGTCCTTGATCTGGCTTGGATTAGATTTGCTTTTAGCACGAACAACAATATTGTTAGTAACAATCAAAAAGAGCAGCTAATATGAACAACTCCCTATAATTCATTTTTATCAATATTTTTCAACTTTGTAAGCTGAACTCCGCCTATTATGCCGTTTTTTTTTCATGTATATAATATACTGTTATTTAAGAACAACTCTACTGGACAATAAAGACGCTATTATGCTTATTAATATTATTTTTCAGTTCTGTTTTGCGTCCTGTTTTATTTTTGAAACTGATATTTCAAGTCGCAAAACATAAAACTTATTACTTACACTCTTCTTCAATTGTGTCCAAGAACTTCAAGGCTTTAGGCGGACCAATCCAACATCCAACTGATGAACTGACAAACCCCTATCGAAGTTACTTTCATTTTCGAAAAATCAAACAAATTACATCGGTTACCGCTGTCTAGAACTATTGGCAACTCTTTACAGTAAATATGACAGTGACAATAATTCTGTGCAATACCTTGTGGACAGTAGCAGAACTATTTTTGTCTTTTCGTTCATGTACTACAGAGGAATCACTTACTGGAGCGATTTACCGTTTTTGACCGAGGTTTTGAAAATCATTATTAAAAATATAAATCGTTTGATTTTATGTTTGAAAAATAGTATTAGTCCGAAATCCCAGGGCCGTCAGACATTACTTATTTTTAAACGAACGAAATGTGTACGATTGAGTAGTGTTAGTATGTACTATGTTCGCATGCCTACCTGCTAGCTTGTCCAGATGACCATTCTTCAGATATTAGGGAATCAAGGTACGTAAAACATTACTCACTTAGTTGAATTGCCAGTCTACAGAATTATCTCTATACCCCATGATGGATCAGTGGACAGAGTACTGACTACCACCCCGGAGCTCCGAGTTCTAATCTTGTCTGCAACAATTTTTTTTTTTCAAACCCAGCAGACGCATCACACTAAGGTTAGACATCTCGGTTAGAAACGGCTTCGACTCTGGGAGGATTTTTGTTCAAATAGGAATTTAAACGAAAACATAATTTCGGTAAATAAAAGATTTTGTTAAGATTTCGTTATGAGTAAAATCCCAGGGCATTCAGACATAACTTCTTTTTGAAAAGATGAAGACTTAGGTTCTGAGTGATGTCTCATGTACTTTTAATACCTGCGTGCTTGTGGAGGTTGCTCTGTGATACCTGGGCATGTACCTAACTTGAATTTGTATGGCTGATTTTTATATATATTTTGAAGAATATCACTCTTAAGTGATTTCAAAAGTGTCATACGCTTTCCATACACCAGAACTTTTGTCAAACGCTGTAAAGATCAGCCACACAAATTTAAGTTAAGTAACTCTTATTTTTAGTTACTTTTCTCACCTGGTACAAAATCTTTTATTTACCAAAATTCTGTTTTCTTTTAAATTTCTTTTTGAACAAAAATCCTCCCAGAGTCGAAGCAGTTTCCAACTGAGATGGCTAACCTTAGTGTGATGCGTCTGCTGGGTTTAAAAAAAATAAAGAAAATAAATTGTTGCAGACGAGATTTGAACTCGGAGCTCCGGGGTGGTAGCTAGATACTCTGTCCACTGATTCACCATGGATTATAGAAATAATTCTGTAGACTGGCAATTCAACTGAGTGAGTAGTGTTTCAACGTTCCTTGATTCCCTAATATCTGAAGAATGGTCATCACTACTCAATCGTACACATTTCGTTCGTTTAAAAATAAGTAATATCTGACGGTCCTGGGATCTTGCTCTATATGAATAGTTCCTCAATGTTCAGTCATTTGAATTTCATATAAATATCACTTGCAAAAGCGATTATTCTCAACTATCTTTGATTTCGTAACAAGATTTTCAGAATTTTTTTAATTGTGAGGGAACGTTTAAGTTGAAAATTCTGAAAAAAATCGTGATCATCTTTCACTTTGACATTGATATGTCATGATGTTTTAAATGGAATCTGATGAATGGTTTTTGGGAAAACTTAAAGAAAAAACTTCCAAAAATTAGGTTTTTATTTTTTTCCTCGAAAACTGTTCATCAGATTTTCTTCTACATATCTCTAATTATTCAATTTGAATTCCAAAATAACTCGAATTTTTTTCAGAATTTGTAACCTTACCGTTAATTTTTTCATGGGTTTATATGAACCTTAATAGAGTCCAATTTAAGTGATGATATTTCTAAGCATTGTTTAGTAGCTGATAAGAGGCAGCAGATAGATGCATTCGGTCTGTTTGGTACTAGCTAGTTGGAACTACTCCACGTCAACGTATTTTGGCTCTGCTCTCTTCGCGTTGGCTTAGAAGGTTTGTTTTAGATTAGAGTCAAATAGTACATGAATTGAAACTGAGAATGAAGTTCGTAACCACGACAGAGCATGTGACCTTGTTGGCGGAGGAGTTGACTTGTGTTTCCATTAGGGCCAGAATATCCTGATTTTCCACCTGAAGGTGATGGTGGACTACATTGATGTTCTTGTTGAGTCCGCAGATGTTACGAAAGTTCATATTCAAATTGTTCGATGTTGTGTCACCTCGAGTACCTCTTTCCAAATAATAATAATAATGTGAATGACTGAGGCTCGTGTCGGCTGGGAATAATCCTCCACGATTCACTGTTGCGTTAAAAATTAACAGTGCTGCTCCTAAAGTGGCGTATGGAGTTAGTAACAAGGCCTATCCAGAACACATGGCTAATGACCATAGCAGTCGATGCCAAAACACCAAGGAAAAAAAAAAAAAAAAAAAAAAAAATAATAATAATGTAGTAATGTCTATTTGAAAGAACAAAGTGTACAAAAATTTGTTGACATCAAAATATTTTACTCTGACAGAAAAACCGAAGAATACACAGTAAAGGTGATGCAAGAGATCCACCTCATCTCTTATGTAAATTAACACGGGAAAACGCCAAGGTCCATTTCGGCAATTTTTACTCTTTTTGGGGTGGGGGGAAAAAATCGGAGCGTCGCTGCTTGGTGTTCATCGAGTCGCGATAGATCCCTTAGATTGATAACATTTGTCCAGTACCCAGCGCCAAGTAATGAAAATGGATTAACATGCATGAAAATAAAATGAAAAAAAGATGTCAAATGTGTGGGATCGAAGTGTAGCGAACCAGCAATCTTCGGATTACGAAGCGCACGTCTACACAACTAGGCTATGAGACCTCTTAGTGAATGTAGGTTGAAATGTTGTTTAGACAGCGCGAGCCGCCGATCAGCGAAGTCGAGCGGCGTTATCTACCGCAGGCCTGCTTCGAGCGCTCGAATATTAAATAAAAAGAATAGAGATTGTGAATGAATAAATTTGAATTGTTGAAGTGGTATAATAGTAAGGATGTTTGAAAAAATTGGAAAAATGGCGGGGTAACGAGGGGTTAATGTTTCAACGTGCGATTCAAATGTGGAACGAATACAGGGTGTCTCAAAACAGTCATCAATTGAGAGAAAAAACAACAGGGTGTTTCAAAATACATCATTTATGAGGAAAAATATGGAATGTTGGGTTGGAGACATGAATCATCGCATCATTGGGGCATCGCATCATTGGGGCATGCAGGGATTCAGAAGTTTTCGTTTTACGTATACAGGGTGTGTCAAAATACATCATTTAAGAAAAAAAAAATACAGGGTGTCTCATAAACGTGCATCGTGATGGGGTTTGTCATTTAAGAAAAAAAATATATACCAGGTGTACCAACGTGCCAGTTGAGACAAAAAATATATACAGGGTGTCTCATAAATGTGCATCGTGACGGGGTCCGTCATTTTTAAAGTGCGATCTGGAGTGAAGTTAGTTATATAATTTGACATTTAAAAAGAAAATAGGTTGTTAGGCCGATGGATTGAAGTGAGCTTGCCGGCCATCTTTGGATTACGAGCAACACCTTTTACACCGGACTATGAGACCTTTTAGTAGTAGTAGTTGTTTGAAATATGGTATCATTTAAGAGAAAAATCAACAGGGTGTTTCAAAATACACCATTTAAGAAAAAAATAAATACAGGGTGTCTCATAAACGTGCATCGTGATGGGGTTTGTCATTTGAGAAAAAAATATATACCAGGTGTACCAAAGTGCCAGTTGAGACAAAAAATATATACAGAGTGTCTCATAAATGTGCATCGTGACGAGGTCCGTCATTTTTAAAGTGCGATCTGGAGTGAAGTTAGTTATATAATTTAACATTTAAAAAGAAAAAAGGTTGTTAGGCCGATGGATTGAAGTGAGCTTGCCGGCCAACTTTGGATTACGGAGCAACACCTTTTACACAGGACTATGAGACCTTTTAGTAGTAGTAGTTGTTTGAAATATGGTATCATTCAAGAGAAAAATCAACAGGGTGTTCCAAAATACACCATTTAATTGTGAATAAATATGGAGGCTGCTTGTCAACGTGTTATACCAGGTGTACCAACATGTTAAATATACAAGGTGTCTCATAAATGTGGATCATTAGACAGTATGCTTCCAACAAGTTCAGACATATGTTTCGCAATCAAAAAAATGACTGAAGTCATTGATAAATACGATAAATACGATAAATATACGATGGATGTGATATTTATGCAGAGTTGGTAAAAAAATTGTTAGATCGAAGAAAATGTTTAGAGTCGATAAAAAACGATGAAACGAATATGGGACATTATGAAAGTTGCCCTTGGTCAAATCCCAACGTTAGATGTGGTCCCGACACATGTAAATGCCATTTCATATACTGGTACGTAGAAGAAGCAAAAAAGTTGTAAAAAGTAATAGGAGGAGAGTGCAATAGAGGCGGCGGAGGGGATGATTATGTTAGATGAAATTTTGGTGAAAAAATAATTAGTAATACAATGGCATCGGCAGAATACAGACGTAAATTAGAGAAATTTGAGAGGCGTCTCCGGGAATTAAAAAAAGACATTCAATTTTTTGAAGAAAAGGAAAATGTTTTGAAGCAGTTGAATAATTTAGATATTCAAGATAGAGTGTTCATGCGAAAATTACCTGAACCGAGATACCCATAAAGAAGGATACAACCTCACATCGTAGAATATGCCGGCACCAATGCTCAAAATGAATTTTATTCTTCTAACTACAATAATAAATAATGTTTTGTATGTTAACAAACCAAATGGAGTAAAATTCATGGCAATATGTGTGAAGATTAATGATTTCGAAAATGGATGCAAGAACAACAGAACAGAATGGCAATCTATGCGTTCAACAAAAGTCAATGAGGGTCAGTTACCAGTTTTTACCAGCACAGTTCCAAAGAATGTTGCATTTAAGTATAAGCTGAAGTTGATATTTGAAGATCGCCGAGAAATAGATACAAAAACTGAAGAATTTGTTCCCGCAGGACGGCAGAAAACGAAGACACGAGTGGAATTTGAACTTTATAGAATTTTCATTATAGTGTCCACAATAGTATCATGTATATTGTTCAGAATTTTAATGGAAATAATTGTAAACGCGAAAAATGGAAAATATAGTGTGATTAAAAAAATTGTTGCAAATCGAATTTAGTTTCATTTCGTTCGTTTCAGAAATATAAAATTATCAAACAACCACGGCGTTATCACTTCCGTTAATCGGTTTATCTGCGGTTGGCATTGAAACGCGCCAGTCGACGTTATCTGTTATTGAAAAGCCGCAGTGGACGGAGAATTCAACATATGATAAACATTTTGGCATTGACTTGGGGTTTCAACAGGAAATTACAATACCACACGCTAGCAACGGTTTTTCGTTATCTAAGTGCGTACGTGAGAACTGAGAATTGTTGATGGAGTGGTAGGAGTGGGCAATCTTATTAAAACAATTCTGGGTGTGGCAGGCGTCATTCTGCATTCAAAAGTTTCGTTGAACTATTTCGTGTGTTTAAGTGTTTGGGCTTCTATTTCTAAAAACAATGTAAGTTTCTCATTCATTATATGCTACTATTTTTATTGTAGGTTGTGAGCGATACATTTTCTGGGGGAAATTTGTGATTGAAATATAATTGTTGTTATTATCTAAAATATTGTGCTGAACGGTTATCGAAGAACTGTATTTTCTCTAGCTGTGTGTTTACTCATTTTAATCCTTAATTTTTGTTCAACTCAGAGTATTTTTATTTATAGATTTGCCTTAAATTAACTCATGTTTCAATATAATATATTGAAATTTTTAGAACATAGCCAAAATTTTCGAGTAATTTTTTCCTAATGTTGAACCTATGTTTTTTATATTTAGTATGGAAAGACGCTAATATTTATGATATCTTTTACTAATCAAGTTCTTGCTCATGTCTAAAAATTACGTCAGTATGAATTTTTCAATTATTTTTTGGGACAGTCAAATTATATGATTTTATCAATTATTTTTTTGGTAGATAGTTTTGATTGTGATAGTCGTGTTTCTATACAACATTTTTTTCCATCAAAGTTATGTTTCCAAACAATATTTTTTAATGATAATAATAAGAAATAGTTTTATTGGCGTAGTAATAAAATATATCCAAAAGGAAGAGTTAGCGCTTTTTCATACCAGATGAGAAAGTACTTTCTTACACTCAACCTGGAGCAACTCGAAGCATTTTTATTTAAATATTTGATTCAGATAGGCGTGTTTCCATAGAATATTTTTTCTCAGTTAAAATAATGTTCTGAAACAATATTTTGTATTTGTTAAGAGTGAAAATTATTACATGTTTTAGTTGTTTAATACGAAAATAGTTTGCGATTCCATACAATTCTTCGAATCTAGTAGTCTAGAAGGCCATTTTTCAGATTCAATACTTATACATAAAATTTGCTCAATAGCGTCAAAATGTGGCTGTTTAGGAGGTCATTTTAGGCAAACATTCAAAAGCATTATATAAGATTAAATAGTGTATCCACTCACTCAACAAATATGATATAATAATTTCTATGTGATTCAAATCAGGTGGTTTAGGAGGCCATTTTAGGTAAACATTCAATACCATTATTTAAAAATTTAATCAACAGCATTCAGATTCGGTAGTTTAGGAGGTCATTTCAGGTAAACATTCATTAGCATTATTTAAAAATTTGATTGATTGCATTTAGATCGGGTAATTTAGGGGGTCATTTTCAGATTCAGTACTTATTCAAAAAATTGATTCATGCAGTGAGGATTGTTTCGCGTTTGTATACAATATTTTTCCATCAAAATTAGGTTTTCAAACAATATTTTTTAATGATTATGATAATATTATTTAAAAATTGGATCTATAGCATTCAGGTCTGGTGGTTTAGAAGGCCATTTTCAGATTCAGTACTTATTCAAAAAATGATTCAAGCAGTGGAGATTGTTTGTATACAACATTTTTCCATCAAACTTAGGTTTTCAAACAATATTTTTTTTAATGATAATAATAATAAATGCTTTTATTGATGTAGTAATAAAATACATCCAAAAGGAAGAGTTAGCGCTTTTTCATACTAGATGAGAAAGTACTTTCTTACACCCAACCTGGAGCAACTCGAAGCATTTTTATTTAAATATTTGATTCAGATAGGCGTGTTTCCATACAACATTCTTTCTCAGTTAAAATAATGTTTAAAAACAATATTTTTTATTTGTTGAAAGTGAAAATGCTGAGGTGATATCGTTAGGGATGTCTGGGAAACTTATCTTGAATTCTACCTCTAGTTATAATATTGCCATCCATCTCATCGAATTCAATGAAGGAAGCATTATGATTTAGTCTGACTTGATATTTTTTAGAGAACAAATTGTTGAGAAGTTCGTTGATTAGTTAGCTATTTTTAATTGTACCAAATACAAAATTTAGACACTTTTTGAACCGTAGACTAAATAGTCGTTCCCATGTCCGTGGGGTGATATTGAGTGTGGGAATCATGTGCCCTGAGCAGACAGAGTGAGCCAAAAGATGACCACCATCCAGCTAAGATTTCTGCCGCATCACGGCAAGCCAGTATGATATTCAGATCAGAGAGCAGCATAGAGTTGTTTTCGAATTCAGACACTGATTATGGTTTTTGGGGTTGATATGAAGTTCATATAAAAGAGAAAATGTTATTCACTTTTTTCATTAATACATTTGAAAATGATAGCAGAAAATTTATATAGTTCAACAAAAAGCTGTGAAAGGATATATTGCGGTTTTTAAAAGGTATCAAGAAGAAAGTTCGCACGGTTCAACAAATTATATGAGGTGTTGGAAAACATTATCGTTTTGTTATTGAGCGAGAAGTGTTGAACAAAATGGGTAAATTTTATAGTGATTGTTTAAATATTTTCAATTACATTTTTTCTCAAAAACACTCATTGAGTGTACCCGAAGACATAACCTGTAGAGGAAGGTTATTATTATTTGACGTGGTGCTCCGAGGTCGGCTTAGTGATTTTTGGTGGTATTTCCATCATTATGTTTATTGAAAATGATAGATTTTGTTATCAGATTTTGTACAAATCTCATATTGTGACAACGGGGTAGTAAGGATAAAGAAAATTAGAGGACAATATCTCAAGGAAATGATTTTTTTTTAATCGCTAATTCAGTTTTCTCTTCGCAAACTTGGGCAAACAGAGTAATAATAAACAACAGGAGTCCAACGAAGAAAAAATTTAATAAAAACTATTGACTTATATGTTTATGTAAAAAAGATGGAAATTGATAGTGATATACCATTTGATATTATATTTTGATTCGCTGTGTAGGAACATAATTTCATTATCTGAGGCAAACGAAACACCATTTGGTACTATATTTCGATCCGCGGTGTAGGAACACACAATTGGGATATGAAAGACTTGATAATGCAATTTTACAACTAAAAAATGAGTTGATTTGATCATACCGTTCAAACGTCAGTGATCTGAACTCTAGCATATTGGAAGCACTAATCAGTTCAAACAGTCCATCCAGGTTGATGAATTTCGATTTGGATTATACAGTTTTCAAATGGATACGACATATTCTTACCTCAGCATTGGCGAGCTGCTAAAAATAGATACACGAAGCAAAAATGAGTAGTGGGAGGTTAACACCCCCATTGCGCATGCTCATCATTTGAGGGTAATGCTGTTAGGTAGTTGACATATTTTCTCATAGTGGTCAAATAACTAGGTGTTTCAAACGGGTCTTAATGTAGTGTCTCAAAGCAGTAGTTCGTAAGAAGGATATCGTCAATAAGACATATGAAACATTGTATTAATATATTTTGATCTAAAGCTTCATATAATTGTTTAATTATGAATTTAATGTTTTATTGGTTGAAAAAATAGATGTTTTTGCATCATCGCATCATAATAATCGTTTGAAACACCTAGTTATTTGATACAGACTCAAAAAGTTAAAATTAAGGAGACATAATTGAAAAGCTTAAATTTTATTACGGATATCTAAACATTGAACATATTATTTCACCACAATAATTACAACCACATTTTTCGAATAATCGTTCAGATTCTTCATTGCTGCAAAAAGCTGTAAATTCTTCGTGATTCTTAATGTGCGCGATGAGTTTAGCTGCATATCCTTTTCTGCGGTATTCCAGTAATGTATGAATATAATTGATCGTTTTCGGTTTTGAATGTTTCCTCAAAGGGTCAAAATCCATGGTGAGAGCAGCGCAAATGCTGTTGGTTTATCGTCGATGTAAATAATATAGCAGCTGATTTTTTTATCATGATACCACTGCTGTATGAAATCACTATCGATATTCAACTGCCTTATTTTCTTAGCAGCTTGAGTACCATAAAATAATCTCACTGCTTCCATCTTCGATATCATGAATGAACTGCGTGTTAGGGGATTTCCTCCACTGGATAAAACTTCTTTACCCCCTCCCCTTTAGATGGGTAGTCTTGCACCCTTATACCATTTTGAGTTGACTTTTGAGTTGGCTATATTAGTTACTCGCGATATTGAATGCTACAAATACCTTGTTATATGAGAAATGCAGCACTTTTATATGTATTCTTATGCTAAGTGGAGCACATATTACTTGAAAACTGGGGGACTTCTGGAAACAGTTCAGTTTTTCATTTGAAAAAATTGTTTACCCCACACTTTTATTTGACGTCACTTTTAAGTTGGCTATAAATGTATCAATTTTTCTCGTTGTCAAGTATTGTAGCTATAACATTATGAATATTTTTACGTATTTTCAATAAACTTTTTGGAGCTCCATAAAAGTACTCTGTTGTGGACTTGGTTTGTTTGACATTACGATAAATATTGATCATTTTGGTATCTTCAGCAGTATGGCGCATAAACATTCCTTTCTTCAATGTAAATGGGTATTCATGAGGAAAATAAAATTTAGTGATGGCATCAGTAGGATCATACACTATTTGATTATGCTCAATCCAAAAATGCGGTGTAATTGTAACCCCATTCGAATAAAACTTCGTTCCGACACATAACTTTACTGTAATTCCATACTTCTTGGCTAACTCATATAAAATTAAACTTGACGGCACACATGCTCCACAATAATTGTTTTTTATAAATGCTTGTTCAATACATGATTTAATCAAGTTTAAGCGAAATTGGTGGAACGTTGGATTAGACATATTTGCTAATGTGACTGATCAGAGTGAACGTTAAATGATGAATGCGACTCCCAAATCATTTTAAAATATTTTTCCGTCCGACAGATTTTCTTAACCCCCCACCCCTTTCATTGGACTTCTGAAACATAGCTTTTGAAAATTTCATTTTTTTCAATTTCATGTGTCAAACGATATACAACATTTTACATGCAATCTTTTGGAAAATCAGGAATAAAAATGTTATAAATATCTCGATATATGATAAATACACCACTTTCATATGTATTCCTATGCTAACTGAAGCATACATTTTTTATAAACTGAGGGCCTTTTGAAACATTAATATTTCCGTCTAAAAAATTTTGTCTATCAAATAAACCATTAATATTTACCCCCACCATTTTTATTAGACGTTTAAAACATAGTTTTTCGAGAATTTCATCTTTCAATTTCATGTGTCAAGTGACATGCAGCATTTTGCATGCATTCTTATGGTAATCAGGAATTAAAATGTTACAAATATCACGATATATGACCATTGCAGCACTTTTATATGTATTCTTATGTTAACTGAATCACAAATTATTATAAACTGAGTGCCTTTCGAGTCGTATGAAAAAATGTTTCATCAAATAAACCATTAATATTTATCCCCACTCCTTTTTATTAGACGTTTAAAACATAGTTTTTCGAGAATTTCATTTTTCAATTTCATGTGTCAAGTGACATGCAGCATTTTGCATGCATTCTTATAAAAATCGTAACATGAAAATGTTAAAAATGGCTCGATAGATGACCAATGCAGCACTTTTATATGTATTCGTATGTTAATTGAAATACAAATCTTTACAAACTGGGGGTCTTTTGAAACAGTTCAGTTTTTCATCTGAAAAATTTTCTTTACCTCCACCCTTTTATAAAGCGTTCAGTCTTCCGTCCGACCTAAGTTTACATATACTGAGCTCTATTGAATTTCATCAGTTTACTTTGAAACGTTTAACGTTAAACATCTGACTTTCTATAATTTCAGTATGTCGATGTTTACCAATCTTGTGCGGTATATCGCTACCATCTTGGGGCTCATAAATTGTGATATTTTGTTTTGACATGTCTATAAACCTTGTGTTTCTCAAGACTAATAAAGATATTATTATTATTATTATTATTATTAAACTAGCATCTTATCTTCCAGAGTTCCCCAATTTGAAATCTCAGTTTTCCAGCCTTTCTGAAGATCAGTTCAAATTGTTAACTAAAAAGGGGATAATGCCTTACGATTACATCGATTCTTTTGATCGATTTGATGAGGCAGCAATACCACCTCAAGATACATTTTTCAACAAGTTGGAAAATAAGCCCTGCCCCCGTCGTCTTTATCAACGAGCTCAAGTTGTATGGACCACCTTCAACTGTCAGAATCTCGGTGAATATGTGGACTTATATATGAAGACTGATATTCTCCTGTTGTCGGATGTCTTCGAAACGTTCAGAACCTGCATCCTCAAGTCCCATAAACTAGACCCCGCCCACTATTTTACTTTGCCTGGTTACACGTGGGACGCCATGATGAAGTACACTGGGATTGAGTTCGAACTTCTCACTGATGTCGACATGTTCCTCTTTGTAGAGCGGGGGATACGAGGAGGTCTGAGTCAAGTTTGCTCCAAACGTCGAGCTCACGCAAACAATAAATACATGCCTAACAGCTATAACCCATCCAAACCCTCAACTTTTCTGATGTACTTTGATGTAAATAATCAATACGGTTGGGCTATGTCTCAGTACCTTCCTTATGGAGGGTTTGAATGGGCTGACACTAACATCAATGTCACCTCAATTGCTGATGATGCTGATGAAGGATACATTCTAGAAGTTGACTTGAAATATCCCCAATACTTGCACGATAAGCACAAGGATATTCCATTTTGCCCCGAACATATAAACCCTAAAACTGGCAAGCCTCCTAAGTCCCTCAAAGAACTTACAAAATTGATGTCGAAAGAGAAATATGTTATTCACTACCGAGCATTGAAACAGGCATTGGAGCATGGCGTAATCGTAACAAAAATCCACCGAGTGTTGAAGTTCAAACAAAGTCCGTGGTTGAAATCCTATATTGATTTGAATACGGAGCTCCGCAAGAAGGCAACAAATGACTTTGAAAAAAACCTGTACAAGTTGATGAATAACGAGGTCTTCGGTAACTATGGAAAACGTCCGAAAGAGAGTCAACATCCGCCTTCTGACCGAGTGGAGCGGAAGATATGGCGCCGAAGCCTACATCGCCAAACCGGAATTCAAAAATTGTACCATATTCAATGAGAATTTGGTAGCTGTGGAGCTTAACAAACTACAAATTTATCTCAACAAGCCTATCTATGTAGGACAAGCTATTTTGGATTTAGCGAAAACAACCATATATGACTTCCACTATGGCTATATGAGGGAACGTTTCGGGGAGGACTGCACCATTATGTATACTGATACTGATTCCCTCATATATGAGCTGCGTCAAGACCCTTATGAAGTTATGATGAGAGACTGCCATACTCGTTTCGATACTTCGGACTATCCATCCGATAACATTTTTGGAATTCCTCAGGTCAACAAAAAAGTGCTGGGTATGATGAAGGATGAAAATAAGGCGTTCCTATGACGGATTATGTCAGTCTTCGATCGAAATTATATGCAACGAAGGTGCTGACAACTGAGGCTGATAATGAGGAGAGGAGGAAAAAATTGCGTGAAGATGGTTATGATGAAGATGAAATTGAGGTGGAATTGAAAAATTTGGGGACCACTAAAAAGGCAAAATAGACTAAGAGCTGACGACGCAATTTTGGGAAGGTCCTTTCGGCAAGTTGAAATTGTGAAACAATATAACTTAGTCAATTGGCGAATCCAGTCCCGCAAGTTTGGTAGAGTGTTAAAAATTTCAAATTATTATCTAATGAATAGCTTGACCATACTGAAACATTTGTATTCCACTGATATTGACCTAACTTTCTCATTTTCTCCACTCCAGTAAGCACTAAATTAAAAAAATTGGATTTTGTCAAAACACTGGCTGTTACATTAGTTCGTATCTAATAGATATATCAGAATTCCACGACCATTGTGATGTAAGGACACTCCAGAAACATGATGTTTTTCAGATTATAATCAAGTTTCGATGATAATCAAACCAGAGCGTTTCTCTTCACAGGGAAAGTTGAAAACTCTAAGCCTCTTTAATTTGACCCACTATTTTTAATAATATGTGAGAAGTGAAACGTTCATGGATGATTATCATCAAAAATTGATTATAAACGGAAAATCACTATACTTTTGGATTTCCCTATCATCGCAATAATCGTGGAATTCTGTATAACTGTTAGATACGAACCAATGTAACAGCCAGGGTTCTGACAAAATCCATTTTTTTTTTAGTGCTCACTGATGTGCAAAAAATGAGAAAGTTGGGTGATTATAATTGGAATACAAATATTTCAGTATGGTCAAGCTATTCATAAGATAATAATTTGAAATTTTTAGACAGCTAGGAAAATATTTAAAAAAAAATTGCTATTTTCAATTTTCTCTCAGTATCTTTTCAAACTTCGTACATGTGTATAAAATTCAATTTTAAGCAACTTTTTCAAATAACTTTTTTCGATATCTTGCCATTTTACCCCACTTTTTGCCTTTTCATAGAATTTTTTTTCAATTTGCTGCCATACCAGCGATCACGTGACATGTGTCAAAATCGATTTTTAGGTTATCGGACATGCACAAACTTTTCCCCAGAATCTTTTTTCCAATACTCCAATAATAAACTTTTTCCCATATGGTACATACTTTTTGGCGGTCACTGTATTATATTACATATAAATAATTGATTTTACTTGAAATTTCTGTCTAATATTTCAAAAATACTATTTATTGAATTGACACTTCAAAATATTTGAAAGCGTTATTATTGATTTTTAAATTTTTAATTAATTCTCAATTTTTAGAAAAAAGAATAAAATAAACTACTCTACAATAATCTGTTGTGAATGCAGAGTCGGAGCTACACTGGAAACACGCGGTTACTCAATAACCAATCACATCGCGAGGAGCTGGGCCCCCATCAGCTGCCGGCATGCCTCGATTAGCTATCTTTGTAGCACCTATGGCTGCGCGTAAGACTTTTTTGTCGTACTTATTTGTAAACTTTATTCAAGTCTGGGAATTGTTTAAAACCGCTAAATATGTTTGGCGATTTGCAGGAATTATTGAAATTACTCAGAAAATACGTGATTTAAATTTCAGATTGCCAATAGCATATTTTTTGTGAATTTTATGTAATATTTTTGAAGAGGTCTGGTAATACTTCATAACCGACAAAAACGTCTTGGATTTTTGTTTTCGAATTCTATATATACTAAATTAAAAGCTAAAAAAAAAATCAAGTTGCCGAAAGTACATTTTTTGGGAATTTTATAAAATATTTTTGAAGAGGTCTGGTAATACTTTATAACCGACAGAAACGTCTTGGATTTTTGTTTTCGAATTCTATATATACCAAATTAAAAGTTTTAAAAAAATGAAGTTGCCAAAAGTACATTTTTTGGGAATATTATAAAATATTTTTGAAGAGGTCTGGTAATACTTTATAACCGACAGAAACGTCTTGGATTTTTGTTTTCGAATTCTATATATACTAAATTAAAAGTTTTAAAAAAATGAAGTTGCCAAAAGTACATTTTTTGGGAATTTTATAAAATATTTTTGAAGAGGTCTGGTAATACTTTATAACCGACAAAAACGTCTTGGATTTTTGTTTTCGAATTCTATATATACTAAATTAAAAGATAAAAAAAAATCAAGTTGCCAAAAAAATATTTTTTTGGATTATTTTTTTGCAAGTGTTATATGCTGCGCAGTAGCGAAATAACCGCAAACACTCTACCAGACTTGCGGGACTGGATTCGCCAATTGACTAAGTTATATTGTTTCACAATTTCAACTTGCCGAAAGGACCTTCCCAAAATTGCGTCGTCAGCTCTTAGTGTAAAAGGAGTAAAATCGTCTGTGGTGAAAACAACGAATACGTTTGAAGACTATATCGATTGTCTCGACAGCTGCGACAAGAAGATTGTACGCCAGAATTTGATTCGCTCTGAAAAACATCAAGTACACTCCATCGTTCAAGAGAAGATCGCCCTTTCACCCGAAGATGACAAACGCTACCTGATTCCGGGAACTAATGAAACATTGCCATTGGGACATTATTTAATCCCGCTAGAAGAGGCGATGGATGTTGATAACACTCTTTAATATTTTTTTATCATGACTATGTTCGAAATAACATAACATTTAGTCTGGGAGACGATAAAGATATCACATTCCTAAATTTGAAACTTTGCTTTAGTAAACTCATATAGTCCTTCTTCGTAGTTTGCCGTATTTACTCAGACATAAACTTACACGTCATTCTCAAACTTCCGCTCACACAGTAGTCCTTTTCAAAAGTACATGCATTAAAGGTATCTATGTTGACTATTAAGATATTACTATCGATTGTTGTAAAGTAAAAACATCAATGATGGGAACCTGTGTGTTCACTCCCTGTATCCCCAAAAAAAAAATATATTCAAGGTTCGAAGAATATCTCCTAACTAAACTTGGGAACCTGTGTATTCACTCCTTGTATTCGCAAAAAAATAAGCAAGGTTTGAAGAATACCTCCTAACTAAACTTGGGAACCTGTGTATTCACTCCTTGTATTTTAACTACACCTCATCATGATATTTCCATTAACTGACCACCATTGTTCCATCATTGATGTACTTACTTTACATCAATTCGATATTAATATCCAATGAGATGAACTAATCCTAAAGTATGAACATTGGAAACGACTGCTGAATAAAATTTCATTACCCATATGCATACTTACTATGTTTTTATGCTTAACTTTATATTGAGTATTTCTTCTCACTCCCACAATGACAAAATTTGTATTGGCTACATAAGCAATAACTTAAAAATAATTTTCAGTAGTAAGATCGAAGACAATTTTCGTAAAATTTGATTGGTGGTTATGCTATGCCTAATGGGGAGTCTTCCACAATAAAAAAAGGGTAACGCATTGGTAGACCTGCCTCCTGGGTGATGTGGAAACGGACTTATCATCATGTGGAATGAGTAAATTTTTTCCAGACAATTTCATACATCATTACATTTCACGTGCGATTCCTTTAATATTTGAAACCATTATTAATTAAGCAAAGTGTTATTTAAATAGTACATAAATGAAAGTTGATTAGGAATAAAACACACATCATAATTTCAATATCTATTGAATACAAGAGGACCTCTACATAATCTATAAGCTTCATCTAGTTTTCTGTCGAAATATTCGAGTTGTCCCATATCACTTTTCATTGCTTTATTGTTATCAATATAGGAGGGCGTTTGGATATTGCTGCTGCTGCGATGTTCAAACTGGGTATTGTATGATAAATGCTTATTTTTTCTTCTTTTAGGTGGAAACAACATGGATATAATATTTCGATATTTCCATGAACTATTAGCGTTCACAGGTTCATCTGGGTTATATCTTTGCTTGTGAGCATTAGTCATCATTAAAATATTTTTATATGCTGTCAAATCTTCTGCATTGTAATGCTGAGGTACTCGTTTACATAACAATTGGAGTAACCCCTCCGTTAGAACAAAACTTTTGTCATGTACAACCACTCTATCATTTTCATAACGTACTGGGATATTACCAATAACATATCCATCGTTGAATCGTAGACCATAAGTATCAGACTCGATCATTCTTTGCTGTTTCCCATGATTACTACCCTCCACCTCTATATTTTCACAAACTGTTCGGTGCAACATATTGAATACAACTGAATTGTCTACATTCCATCAAGTCTTATATAACAATGACATACTGCACCATACTGCAACATACCGAACATACCCATACTGCATCATACGGTGACAAACCTAACCATACCGAACATATCCATACTGCGACATACTGCGGCATACCGAACATACCCATACTGCATCATACGGCGACAGACTGAACCATACCGAACATATCCCTACTGCGACATACCGAACATACGGTGACAAACCGAACCATACCGAACATATCCATACTACGACATACGATGACATACCGAACATACCCATACTACGACATACGACGACACACACCGCGTTTAGCGTAAATACGGCATACTGTGACATACACCAACATATTCAACCATACAAAACATAACCATACAGCTACATACCGCGTTTTTATCTAACCTCACTTTATGTTGGAGAAATAATGCTAGCGAAAAAGAAGAACGCCGACATATATTTTTTGTTTTTTCTAAATAAAAAGTCGGACGGAAGACTGAACGGTTCAATAAAAAAAACACTAAAAAATGTGATAAAATAGACGTTTTTCGCGTTCCAAAAAAGACCTAAAATTACCAGCGCTGAAACGCATAAAAATATGTAACGAAAACATTTTCACATTTCAAAAAATTACAAAAATTTAAAATGGTAAAACATGCACAAATGCTACTAAAATAGACGTTTTATGAGGTTATTTCGATTATTCACCCTGAAAAAATAACTCCTCCATACATAAACAAAATAGAATATCTATCAATCTGTCTGTCTCCTATCTGCCTGCCGCGTTGAGGTTATTTGAAACGCTATACCTAGTCTCCTGAACAAAAAAATCCTAATGAAATTTTCGGCGGTGTCAAGTAATTTCGGAGATACGGCATATCATTTGGATTTTGGCTGATATTTTTGTTTATCGGGCGCCACAAGCTGATGGGTATCTCACGTTATACCCCATCATGATACCGTTTACAATTTTTTTCTTCAAGAAACGTTTTTTAAATGTAAGATGTAATTCAATGGCAGTATCTTTTTTCCTAACAATGTTGAGGTTCTTAAATCAGTATACATAAGGTTAGTTCGTTCAGGTTAGATCTGACGAAATTTAATGTTTTTTTAAATGCTCTATATGTAGTTCATTCTGGTTAGATCAAGCTGAATATCTATCAATCTGTCTGTCTCCTATCTCCAGTCTTCACTCCTTTATGTCCTATCTTCTGTCTCCTTTCTCCTATCTTCTGTCTCCTTTCTCCTAGCTTCCGTCTCCTTTCTCCCGTCTCCTATCTCCTGTCTCCTATCTAACACTATCATTACATAGATGTTAGATGTAATTCAATAACTATGTATGGGTGAGTAGTTGTTTCGAATCCCTCATGAAGCGTTTTTGCGAGACGTCCCATGATGTGCGTTGGCCAATCCAGCGCCACCATCTTTTTTTTTCCTTTAACGAACCTTTTTTGAAATAACAGATGACAGTTGACTGACGAGTATGAACACCCTCGTCGAAGAACATCACATAGATAACAGATGTAATTCAATCTCTATGTATGGGTATGTCGTTGTTTCGAATCTCCATATTTCCAATGATACGTTTTTCTTTGACCCATTTTCCACCTAACAGTTGACAAATGACAGAGGCGACCATGTTTTTTCTCTTAATTCATATGTTGGTACACCTGGTATAGCATTTGACAAGCAGTCGTCATATTTTTCCTCTTAAATGACGTATTTTGAAACACCCCGTTGTTTTTCTCTCTCAAATGATGCATTTTGAGAAACCCGGTTGTATTTTCCTCTTAAATGTTGTATTTTGAAACACCACAGTTTTTATGGTTTAATTTTAGACTGTTTTTGGAATGTGAAAAACGCATATTGTGGTTACATTTTTCACATGTTTCAACGCTTCTAATTTCAATCATTTTTTGGGACGCGAAAACGGCTATTTTCGTTGCATTTTTTATGTAATTGGGCGTTCGAAATTTTAGTTGTTTTCTGGGACGCGAAAACGTTCATTTTAAGCAATTTTGAAATGCCTTTTGTCCATAAGAATTACATGTAAAAGTGTATTTTTGGCGTTCGTAATTTTAGTTCTTTTTTGGAACACGAAAACGCATGTCTTCGTTGCATTTTTTATGTGTTTCAGCGTTTCAAATTTTAGTTGTTTTTTGGAATGCAAGAAACGCATATTATGGTCGCATTTTTACATGTTTCAGCGGTTTTTTCTCTTAAATAATGTATTTTGAAGCACCCTGTATACGTTCCACATTGGAATCGCACGTTGAAACGTTACACTCCCGTTACCCGCCATTTTTCCAATTTTTTCAAACATCATTACTATTATACCACTTCAACAATTCAAATTTATTCATTCACAATCACTATTCTTTTTATTTAATATTCGAGCGCTCGAAGCAGGCCTGCGGTAGATAACGCCGCTCGACTTCGCTGATCGGCGGCTCGCGCTGTATAAACAACATTTCAACCTAAATTCACTAAGAGGTCTCATAGCCTAGTTGTGTAGACGTGCGCTTCGTAATCCGAAGATTGCTGGTTCGCTACACTTCGATCTCACACATCGACATCTTTCATTTTATTTTCATGCATGTTAATCCATTTTCATTACTTGGCGCTGGGTACTGGACAAATGTTATCAATCTAAGGGATCTATCGCGACTCGATAAACACCAAGCAGCGACGCTCCGATTTTTTCCCTCCACCCCAAAAAGAGTAAAAATTGCCGAAATGGACCTTGGCGTTTTCCCGTGTTAATTTACATAAGAGATGAGGTGGATCTCTTGCATCACCTTTACTATACACAAACCTAGAGCTGTACGTAGTATATAGGGTGTTTCAAATTCGATCCTCACCATTGGGATCTCGAAAACTATGAGAGATACGAAGATGGTTAAATTGGGGCAAAGTTGGGCATTTACCTAACTGATAATATGCCGTTGAGAAAGTTCTAGAAATCCGAGTATATCCGGAGATATCCGGAAAAACCAGAAATTTCGGAAATTGGTTTTTATTTTTTCTGGCTTTATTTTTTGAGGATTCAAAAATAAATTACACTTCCACATTGCCACTTTTTCCCTGCTATATAATGAAGTTTTCAGATTTGCTATCCGACGTTTCGTCTTCCGGCCACCATCATCAACTTTACTCTTTTCCTATGGGCGCTACATTGAATTATTTCTGTTTTGAATAGAACCAGATTTTAACTTTTCAATGATATCTTCATTCATTTATTTATTACATGGGAAGAAATACCCATTTACAATACAATACAATATAAAACACTAAGAAAAATATGTAAGAACATAAAAAAAATTATAACTACCTATATCTAATAGTTTTGCAAAGCTATAGAACTTGAACAACATAGAAGCTGACATTTGCCAAAGCGAAGATGAGAAAATATCTATAGCCCTTGAGTGAACATTTGCCTGTCGCAGTAATTTAATCATTCCTATGTTTGCATCATAATTCGATCGATGTGCAACAAAGGAAAATGTGCTATATTCACGTAGTGTCCTAGGAGGTATACATATTTTCACTTCTTCTAATAATTCAGGAGCATTGGCAAACTCACCTGTCTAGTGCTTTTGGATTATAGTAAGGCTTTTGACACACTTTACCACGACATATTATGTAATAAAATTGGTTCTTTTGGATTTTCCCACAGTGCAGTCTCTCTAATTTATGATTACCTGGAGAATCGAACACAAAGAGTTATCTTAGATGGGAAGATATCGGAGGCATCATCCGTAACCTTTGGTGTACCACAAGGATCAATTTAAGGCCCATTGCTATTCTCCCTGTATATATCTGATTTTCATAATTTTACAACTAATTGTACAATCCATCACTATGCAGACGATACACAAATATATCTTTCATTCACTCCTTCTGATCTACCACAGTCTCAAGACGACATAAATAAAGACTTGAACTCTTTGTTTGATATATCTTGTGCTCACAATCTGAAACTCAATACAAGAAAATCGAAGGTTATGCTATTTGGACCCAAGAAAGTTAGACATAGATAAAGATGTTCTTCCGATCGTGAATGTTTGCAAAAACCTCGGACTTTGGTTGGATTCAGATCTACGATTCACAAAACATTCAAGTTATTTATGCCAATCATCGTACAGCGTTCTAAGGCAATTGTATCAAAATAGAGATATCCTGTCTACTAAACTGAAACTGAAATTATACGAGTCCCTAATTTTCTCGAAATTATCTTTTTGTGATAGTATTTATGGCCCTGCTTTAGTAAAAACAGATTCCCATCGCTTGCAACGAATTCATAACTCATGCTTGAGGTTTTCATTTGGAGTAAGGAAATATGACCACATATCCGCAAAGATGCGTGCTTCTGGTTGGTTGAGCTTAGAACAATTGAGATATGTGCATTTACTAACTCAAGTGCACAAAGTTCTGAAAACTGGTTTACCGGAATATCTCCATAAAAGATTGAAAACTTTCTCACATATCAACCAATTTTCAAATCGCAACAGGTCTACTTTAGTCATTCCAAAACATAATACATTGATTTTCAAACGTTGCTTTTCATATAATGCATGTAAACATTATAATTCACTTCCTAGGGAGTTTAGGTCTTACACTCTCAATAATTTCAAGAAGAGATTGAAGATTATCATTCTATCAAGGTAGATCTTTATAACATTTCATTTCTGAAACTAGCACTGCCACCTGACCACTGCTCCAAACACTATTGTCATATTTTCATGCTATATTTATTTATTATTGAAACTAAATTTTTGTTGTTTTCTTTTTTATGTACAATCACTGATCCACCATTATTTAGGTACTTTTCGGGTTGAGTTGAAAAACAGCATTCTGCTGATACTCCGCCTTTCATATTTGCAGATTAGGTATTTAGGTATGAAGGTAATTTCATATTATCATTTTATATATTTATTTATTTGTTATTATATATTTTTTTTATTTGTTCCTGCATCTGATGAATAAAAACGAGTTACTATTATTATTATTATTATCTATCAGACCGTTCAAAATTTTATAAATAAACAAGGTGTCAAACCCTTGCCTTCTGTGGATCAGAGGACTCAAATTCATTACTGACAGCATGTTGGTATAAGAGTTAGTAATATTTAGCATAAAGGAGCAGTACATAAAAAATCTGCGATGAACTCTTTCACATTTTTGTGGACTTGAGCATAAGGGCACCAAATAATCGAAGCATATTCAAGATGAGATCTAACCAATGGAAGGAATAAGATTTTCACTGTACTCATAAGAACAAAATCTCTAGAATGTCTCTTTATGAAACCCAACTGCTTGAGTGCTCTATTACTGATGTACTCAATATCCGAAGAAAATAAGAGGTTAGATTGGAAGATGACTCCAAGATCTTTGATCGAGGTAACTTTCTGAATGACAGTGTTATCAAAACTATAGTTGAAGGTTATCTCTTGCACTGTGCGATGGAAACTGATAATTTTACATTTCAAAGGATTCATGCTCATTTTATTCACCAAACAACCATGTAAAAAAACATTCAAGTTCTTTTGGAGTACAAGACAGTCATCTGGATTTTGTATGACATGAAATATTTTGATATCATCGGCATACATGAGGAATTTACAATCGGATATTTATTTGACAATGTCATCGATGAATATACTGAACAGTAAAGGCCCTAGGTGGGAGCCTTGTGGCACGCCCGAAGTGGCAGTGTATTTATTGGAAATGCACCCGTTCAACTTGACACATAGGAGGCGATGTGATAAATACATTTTCAACCAGTCCAGAAGAGAACCACGAATGCCAATATACGATAACTTCTGGATGAGAATAGCATGATCGACTTAATCGAAAGCCTAAGATAGATCTGTATAAACAGAATCAACCTGTAGACCTTCTCTAAAGCCGATACAATGGTGTTAGTATAAATCATGAGGTTAGTGTACGTCGATCGTCCATCTTGAATCCCATGTTGACCAACACTTATTTCGTTAGCCAAAGTTGAACTGAGGAATCTATTAACCAAGCATTCAAACACCTTGGGATTGGCAGAGAGAACAGTAATAGGTCTTTAATTTTCAATAAGAGCAGGATTTCCAAATTTGAGAAGTTTGACGAATGACTTTTTCCAATAGAAAGGAAAAATACCATTTGTCAAAGATTTATTAAACATCAACCACAGAGGTCTACTTAGTGAAAAAGCACATTTCTTCAGGAATACGCCAGGAATGAGATCAGGGCCAGGTCCCTTACCGACATACAGTGAACACCGACATTCCATCACTTCTGCTATAACAACAGAGAGGCAGTGTGAATTGATTATCTTATTCTTCGACGATATAGGATCGAAATTATCAAAACTTGAACTTTCAGTTTCTTATACAGATGAGAAATAATCAGCAAAGGATCCAGCAATGCTCATTTGATCATTTAGAGTAGAATTATTATATATCATTGTACTGGGTATATCACAGTGTATCATAAGTTATCATTCTATTTTAAAAAATTGGAGCTATTGAAAAAAAATTCTCATCATGATAGGCTTCGACTCTGATGTTTCTAAATGTGAGTTTCAATTTGTTACACTCGAAGACATTTTGTTATTGTACAAGTCATTAAATTTTTGGGGAAAAATGGCTTTCACGAATGAAGAAAAAAGAGATATGATACAAGGACCCCGCACACCTTATATGGGAAAATGGCTCTCCGTCAAATTTCTTGAATTTTTGATATGTTGTAGAATTGATCATTCCGATGAAATGTTTCAACGGGCGCAACACGATCCTATGACTAGTTTTCGAGATACAGGGTGTTGAATATGAGAAACATTCACTTTTCATCACTCTGTATCTCCCAAGTTATGATTTAGTTCGGATTTATCTTTTGTGGGATCATCATCGCATCCGTGTATGATGAATTCATGAGAAATTCATTTCCAAATCTTTTCGTAGTACAGGGCGATTTCACTTGAAAACAATGCTATTTTGAGACTTTCATAATTTAGTTCTTTTATAAAGAGAAAATGCGAGAAAAGGTAGAATTATCACATAATATTATAAATTCATTTCATCTAGCATCACAGTTGATACAATTCATACAAGGTGATTCACAAATATGGAAACAAAACGAATTTTGGTTTTTGGGACACCTTGTAGTAATAAACCAACCTAAAATGACAAAATTCACTTGAAGAATGTTAAATGATATGTTTCATCGTATACAGAGTCGAATGATATCAATTTAAAAAATTAGTTATACTTCAATAAATAAAAACCTTGATTTTTTAAATAACCCTATATCTCATAAGGGAGTCCGAAAAGATAGCGATATTTTTTCACGGGAGAACTCGAAATACTTTCATTCATATCGTACAAAATTTTCATCAAATTCCTATGACAGGTTTTTTATATACAAGGCGAACAATTTCTGAAAAAGTCCATATATTTCACTATTTTACGCTAATAAATGACCACTCTACCTATCCATTGAAGTCTCCTGATGTGATTGAGAAGATACTTATTTGACATTTATTCAAAACGTAAAAGTAAGGAATTCAGTGAAGTGAAATCAACATTATTTCAACTCATAACAACTTGTAAGGCCTTGCCAGATGGCACACATAATATGTATCCCATGGCTATTGGGAATTCAAGATAAGGGATACTCCCTCTGGTGTCGGGTTTTGAATCTATACTTACGTGAAAATGAGGTTGAAACTATGATTTTGACATTTTGAGCATTTCCACAACAATAGCACAAAGGACAACGAGGTTATGTTCTTTCGACATAAATACGCGAAAGAGGTTCCATTTTTTGCCACTTTGGCGCTGGCATCTAATTTTGAATTCCTAATAATAAAGACAGGCATACATTATGCGATTTTCGTGCAATGCAAGTGCCATGCAAGTCCAAACTAAATTAACGCGCTTGCGCGCGTGTAATTTCCATGCAAGTTTTTCATGCAAGTTTTATGCAATTCTAGTAATTTTTCTAGTGGTAACAGCGTCACCAACGTGAACTTCAAAAACAGTATTATTATCTTCTAGCTATTTTCATTGTGTTGTGACTGATATGTTGAGCAGAGTGTATCTCTATTGATTACGTGTAACCAGGCATCTTAATTACGTGATTTTGGTCATCATCTGGAAAAAGGGACGAAACAAGACATGTTCATTAATTTCAGTGATGTCAAAATGTCAAAACAAATCAGAATTGCACTGAAACAGCATAATGTAATATGCGCGGCAAGAGATATGCAATAGCAATGCAAGAATTTCTTGCATAGCACCAAACTTGCATTGCATGGAAATTGCATAATGTATGCCTGTCTTAAAGATGCCCGTCATGGATAATGCAGGAGGTTCAAGATGTCTGCTAAATAGTTTGAATGTAACGATATAAGGAACATTTCAAGTGGATAAATCTCAGGCACATGTCATTATGGAGGTATGTCGTAGGATACTAGTGTTATCAGTTGATACTTTAGTAATAAGTAATCTGAAACAGCTGTTTAATTTAATGAGTTCTATAAACAGTGAATATATATATATATATATATATATATATATATATATATATATATATATATATATATATATATATATATATATATATATATATATAACAGGATGTAACTTGTGACATCTACAGTCACTAGTTGAAACTTAATTTGGCACGAACCATGGAATCGAGAGCAACCATAAAGCTGTCCTGATGAGTGGGAAACCACGAAACAGCTGTCGACAGATGATGGTGGCTCTCGGAATCAAAACATAAATCACTCTATTTACTTCTATATATATATATAATCTATACATAAATTGATAGAAGTTCAACGGGATGTGATATATCTTTCGGATATTGGGTTGGCACGAGCATGTGCATGACAATACAACAAGGAAAATACATGATGGATAACTGAATTTTTCCCTAATCAAAAAACATTATCAAATACGAATTAGAAGGAGATTCTTACCAATAACCAATAAAATTAAACTATTTCTGGACCCGATATCCATGTCCTCTGGAAGCATTCTATTTGCAGCATCTCCTATGGAATCTAAAAGACGATTGGATGGAAAATGTATGTTTTCTTGATATCTAGCGTACCCCAAAAACCATATCACGCTAGCAACATGCGCACAAGTTCCTAAAGTCCTAGCACCGGACTTACAAGTACAATAATACCCCGTAATGGGGAGAGCAGGATCTTCTAGATTTTCGTCACCTCTTTTAGTGAAAACAACCCAAAGCATGTGTTTAGCAGCATTCCTGAACCGAGAAAATATTCTGAATTTTAGGAAATTGGGTTCCCCATGTAACTCATCTACTTCTAAAATGTTGTCTACTTCACCATCTCTACGAGTTGTATCTTGGATATATGACGCAGCCAAGTGTAAATGATATGTTTCAGTAAGTAATTTTAAATATTCAATATCAAGGCGAGGAAACGATTGTATATGATATTGATTTAAACGAATCCATCGACCATTCCTAGTTCGGAGGTTTTCAGCTTCAACTCGTGCCAGAACAATGTTGACATCATCGGAATCAACCAACATTTGTGTGGCCGTATCCAACGTTCCAGGCATATTTATCAATGGATGGAATTTATTTATAAGAGCGCCAGCAATCAGGTAATAGTCATGTAGCTTCGCAGCATGTATTGCTGTTATGGGTTGACGAAAAAATTTGAAAATTGACTTAAAATGTCCATTTCTAGCTTCAACAATCCATCTAGTAGTGGTTATTAAACGTGCCTGATTGGCTTCATTTGTCGTTAATTGCCTTTGATTCGGCGGTAGAGATGGTGGCATATAGTAATGCAAGCCAAGTTCTTGTAGACTATTGATTGAATCTCTGTAGCCTCTATCGACTATCACAATATCTCCTTCTTGAAACCATGTTTTCATTCCATTCAAATCAACTTGTAATTCGTGATTTAGAACACTTGCATCATTATTCCTAGCATCTGCGAAGTACGGCCCGTTGATTGCTAAGATATATCCATCGGGGGCAACTATGATCTCTGGTTTGACCAAGTGTTCATTCTTGTGGAAACAGTATGATTGCCTCAATACCCGGAAGTTACTGCTTTTTTCTATTTTATCGTAGGTACAATCTATATAAACTATTGCTTCGGGAATATCTGGTGTGGGATTGTACAGTTGATTCGTATAAGGGGATACATGACTGTTAATATAATTTTCTCTTGTTATTGAATTAAATCCAATATTGTTCGGTACGAACCTTTGTAAAAGAGATAATCTCACATTAGAAATAATGAAGCTTGCTGTTTGTCGAAAAGGATAACTGAACAATATTTTCAAAAACTCATCGGAAACTCCATGTTTCATTTTGATCAAAAATGTCAGCAAATGTTTTCTTTCGACATTTCTTCTCTTGCCACCTTGTTCAACAATATCACAAAATTCTAGTAATTGTCGAAAATGATTTTTTGAGATTGATGTCAGATACTTAAATTCGTCTTCAGTGAAACAATTGATATCTTCCCAGTTACGGAGTGGCCTGTTTCTATTAGCAAATGTCCTCATTCTTTGAAGAAAATGTTGAAGATTGGAAATTATGTATGGTTTATTCACAAAATTCAAACCTCCATGCAAGTAATTTGGAAGGAAACCTTGATGATCAAGATGGTGACCACAAATTCTCAAGAAATCTGGGACATGGATATCAGAAGCAACAAAAATATCCACTCTACATTCTAAAGAAAGTCTTTCAATATTTTGACGAGCATTACAAATAATGCACGCACGACTTGATACGCGGGACAACACATTGAGACGAAGGCAATTCGGGTTATTTTCCATAGCAATAATGTCATTCATTACTGTGTTATTACAATTGAAACATATTTTTGTATCATCCGCAGTTTGTCTTCGATATGTTGCAATTTGCAAAACATCAATATTATCTCCTCTATTCAAACGCATTGAGAGTCTAGGACTAACATTTCGGTCACAAACATAACAACTCACTCTATTTGCGAAGGCCATATTGTTTAGCAAAGTTCAACAAACACTGAAAATCACATAAACTTGAACAGTAAAAAAGAAACTTCAATTAGTCCAATAACCCAAAAAGAGTTCTCGGGCTTTATGACAACAAGAAAACGACTATTGACATAAGAATTTTGTTGATTTTATCCTCTTTGAATTGTTCTCCATGCCTACTACGAAATAAGAGGAATATATTAATAAGTAGGTATTCGAAGATGATTCAGATGATGTTTTAAATACAAGAAAAAGAAAGAGAAACGTTCTCTGGAAGGGGGTATATACTATATACAAACATATATACGATTCGAAGATACAAGAACATAATTGAAACATAAAACGTTAATTTGGTGTAAAAATATGCCGAGAATATGATTTAATATATATCTATATAAGCCGATAGAAATAATTACATACAAATTATGAATTTTTTCTGATTTATCCTATGTGGTATTTTCATTATGTGACAAATTCATGAGATATTCATGTCCAAATCTCATTGTAGTACAGGGCGATTTACTTTGATAATAATGCTATTTTGAGACTTTCACTATTTTATTGTTTTATAGAGTGAAAATTCGAAAAAACGAACTTCTGCTGGATGTAATAAGTATAATATAACTTCTGAGAAACACTAAGTATGAAAAAATAACTTTTCCATTGAATCGCCTACTAGACGATGCTTGTGCAGATAATAATTCGAGTTATGGCTTTTTTTCGAGGGATGCGGTACGCTATTGTACGGTATAATAACTGATCACTATTTTATTGAAATATTTTTATTTCGAGTAAAAACTATATCGAGGAAGAACTACAGCAAACCCGCCGAAAACTGGACTGAAAATATAGCAATGGGAAAATGTACAGATCGTAGCTTTTTTCATACATTTTTCGCCTTGTATATGAAAAACCCGTAATGGGATTCCGCTGAAAATTTTGTACAATATGGATGAAAGTATTTCGAGTTCTCCCATGAAAAAATATTGAATTCTTTTCGGACTCCCTTATGAGATATAGGGTGATTTAAAAAATCGAGTTTTTATTTATTAAAGTATAACTAATTTTTCAAATTGATATCATTCGACTCTGTATACGATGGAACATATCATTTAACATTCTTCAAGTGAATTTTGTCATTTTAGGTTGGTTTATTACTACAAGGTGTCCCAAAAACCAAAATTCGTTTTGTTTCCATATTTGTGAATCACCTTGTATGAATTGTATCAACTGTGATGCTAGATGAAATGAATTCATAATATTATGTGATAATTCTCTTTTCTCGCATTTTCTCTTTATAAAACAACTAAATTATGAAAGTCTCAAAATAGCATTGTTTTCAAGTGAAATCGCCCTGTACTACGAAAAGATTTGGAAATGAATTTCTCATGAATTCATCATACACGGATGCGATGATGATCCCACAAAAGATAAATCCGAACTAAATCATAACTTGGGAGATACAGAGTGATGAAAAGTGAATGTTTCTCATATTCAACACCCTGTATCTCGAAAACTAGTCATAGGATCGTGTTGCGCCCGTTGAAACATTTCATCGGAATGACCAATTCTACAACATATCAAAAATTCAAGAAATTTGACGGAGAGCCATTTTCCCATATAAGGTGTGCGGGGTCCTTTATTACAGATACGATAGAAACAGTGTTATGACATCGAAAATGTATTTAAACTTGTATCCCAAAAGACGACAACCACATCGAAAAATGTTCAAATTATTGGATCAAAATCTAACGGAGTTTGGTTCATTTGGATAGCCGAGGAAAAAATACGTAGACAGAATGGACCAGAAAACTTAAGAAAATTTGATAAATGTATGAGGTAAATTAGACATTGTGTCCTTTTCAATAAAAATTAATATTTTGCAGATAAACATGAACCCGGAGAAATTTACACATCATGTGATTTTCCTGTTTTTCTGTAAAATGCAATTTGGACAGATGGAAGCAATTTTACGAATTGTGGGATGTTCAACTGAAATAACGAACATATTTGGAGCATGAACAACCATAGGCAGTTCCGAGAAATTCGACCTCAAGTGCGATTCAGTATTAACGTGTGGGCAGGAATTTACAAAGATAGAATTTTGGGTGCTCATTTATTTGACGGAATTCTGAATGGAGAAACCCATCACCAGTTTTAAATGTATATTTTCGAAGACTATTTGGATGATCTACCTTTGTCTAACTATATTAACATCTGGTTTCAACATGACGGTGCTCCACCGCACACTACCAGATTAGTATCTAATCACTTGCCTGAAAGGTTTGGTGAGAAATGGATAGGAAATAATGGGCCGGTGAGGTGGCCAGCAAGGTCTCCAGACTTAAATGTTATGGATACATCTTTATGGGGTACACTGAAATATAGAGTTTATGGTCAGAGTGAATATTAAAATATTGAGGACCTTCAACACAGCATTGTTAGAGAGTTCGGAAGATTGAGGAGGAGGGAAATTAATCGTGCAGTGAATAATATTCGAAGGTCACAGTTGTGTTATCATGAACTAGGCCAGCATTTTGAGAATTTTCTGTGATTTACTTTCGTCTTTACATTTCATTTAATTATCGTTGTTCGTTCAAAGTTCTATTTTCATTGAAAAGGACACAATGTCTAATTTACCTCATACTCACCTCATTCATAAAATTTTGATTATTGATACTGTCTCCGTATTTTTTCATTGGCTTTTCGAATGAACCAAACTCGGTGAGATTTGGATCTAATAAATTGAACATAGTTCAATGTGGTTGTCGTATTTCGGGATACAAGTTAGAATACATTTTTGATGTCCTAAGACTGTTTCTATTGTATTTGTAATAAATTTGTATCATATCTCGTTTTTCTTCATTCGTGAAAACCATTTTTCGCCAAAAATTCAATGACTGGTACATTGAAAAAATCTCATTGAGTGTAACAAATTGAAAATCAAATTTGGACACATCAAAGTCAAAGCCTATCATGATAAGAATAAATTTTTTTCAATATCTCCAATTTTTCGAAAAAGAATGAAAATTTATGATACATCATTGAAAAGGTAAAATTTGATTCTATTCAAAATTGAAAGAATCCAATGTAGCGCCCGTAAGAAAAAATAAAGTTAATGATGTTGGCCGAAAGACGAAACGTCGGATAGCAAATCTGAAAACACCATTATGTAGCAGGGAAGAAGTGGCAATGTGGAAGTGCAATTTATTTTTAAATCCTTCAACAAATGAAGCCAGAAAAATATAAAAACCATTTTCCGAAATTTCTGTTTTTTTCGGATATCTCAGGATATACTCGGAATTTCAGAACCTTCCTTACGGCATATTGGTGGTCAGGTAAATGCGCAACTTTGCCCCAATTCAACCATCTTCGTATCTCTCATGATATCCGAGATCCCAATTGTGAGGATCTAATTTGAAACACCCTGTATTAAAAGTATACTTAAAAACCGTTATGGTGGTGTTCGTATCAACAGGATATAATGATTTTTATAATCCAACTTCGGTTTTGGAAAGTTTCATCGAAGTGATATTTGTTATTTCTACCGGTAAATCGAATAATTTGGTAGATATGTAAAACATTTCTGGTAACGAATAGTCGTTGCCGACCGATGATCAGAATCAGAATCAGAATCAGAATATGCTTTATTGTCAGGAGATTCGTATCCCATTGACAAAGTCTTGAATGTATAAATATATAGGTACATAAATATAAGTGTATAAATCAGTATGGATGTATCGAGGGGTAATATATAAAAATATAAATAGAAAAGTTATTGGGTATAGCCCTCAAAATGTTGTGCAACCGTAGACATGTGTTTCGAGCTTAAGCTCTCATCAGTACGGTAAAATCAACGTAACATTTTGAGGGCTATACCCAATAACTTTTCTATTAATATTTTTATATATTACCCCTCGATATTTCCATCCTGATTTATATTTTCCTGGGTAGGATTGTCACGCTGGTAGCTATAGCTTCCTCCGTGGCGACGTTAGTTGTTGCCTTGAAAGCTCAACGTCTTCTAACCGAAGCCACAAATGTGTGGTTGGCTTCCTGTTGACTTCCTTTGTTTCTATTTTTACATCCAAGTGTTGTACATCTTCGCACTTGATTTTACCGTACTGATGAGAGCTCAAGCTCGAAACACGTGTCTACGGTTGCACAACATTTTGAGGGCTATACCCAATAACTTTTCTATTTATATTTTTATAAGTGTATAGATAACTGGGTAATTTTATATTAAAATACATGTTACAAACAAAATACAATTAAAATAAAAATAAAATTAAATAAAATGAGATCCACTTGTTATTATAATGATTCGTTAAAATATTCTTGTATGCTATAATAGGGTCTATCAGCAAGCAAATTTCTCACTGTTTTCTTGAATTGTACGTTGGTCAGACCTGCAGACCTTATATCTACTGGTAAGTGATTGAATAATTTACCACCATTATAAAATATGGAATCCTTGATTGAATTTGAGAGGGATATGGAAAGTTTGACATTAAATATGCTATTACGAGTAGCATAAGGAGAAGAAAAAAAGTCAAACTTTGTTTTATGTTTGTACACCAAGCATACAGTCTCAAGAATAAATAAGACAACGACAGTTAAAATCTTATTAACAGCGAAATAATTTCTGCACGACTCCCTAGACTTGACTTTACAGAGAAACCTTACAGCCCTTTTCTGTAATATCAGTACAGAAGAAAGAAGGGTTGCACTGAATGATCCACAAAAAGGTATCCCATATCGTATTTGGGATTCAATCAAAGCGTAGTAAACCGTTTTTGCTGTGTGAAAGTCCAACTCGTTATAGAAACCACCCTTACCGCATAACATCTGGAGGAAGTTTTACTCTTAAGTTGTCTGACGTGTTCATCAAATTTCAGCCGATTATCAATAAATATACCATTAAGTAGGCATTTAAATGTTATTATATTTATTTTTGAAATATTTAAGGATAGTAAATTAGCATCACTCCAACTTTTCACTTTTTCTAAATCAGATGATATCATTTTATGCAGCTCAACTGAGTTTTTTTCCTTCCACAGTATTGTGGTATCATCCGCTTAGAGAGAGAAACTGCCAGATATATCTATCATAGTCAAGTCATTAATATATAACAAACAGAACAGGGCCCAACACAGAACCCTGTGGTACTCCAGAATTGATTTCTTTGTTTTCTGAGAGTTCCAATGTTCTCACTATTCGATTTCTTCCTGAGATGTACGATTCAAACCAATTGTATGTTACTCCTCTGCAACCACACCGCTGAAGTTTTTTATGTAATATTTCGTGATTAACGCAATCGAAGGCTTTCGAGAGGTCACAGAAAATTGCGGCGGTCACTTCACCAGCATTTATTTCTGAATAAATTTTATAAAGGAAAGAGAAAATTGCATCACTTGTATCTTTTTCTGTCTGGAACCCCAACTGGTTGTTGCTTATGATATTATGCAAGATTAAGAAATTGTTCAAGCGTTTCTCAACTAATTTCTCAATGATTTTCGCCAAGATTGAAATTGGAGAAATGGGTCTCAGATTGGTGGGATTATCCAAATCTCCACCTGCATGTAGAGGAATAAAAATAAAAGCCCTCAGAGAACGAGGGAATGAGCCAGTTTTGAAGGAAGTATTTATGAAATTACCAAATGTTTCCAGTGCATTGCCTGATAGATGCATAGGTATTTTGACCGATATCTCATCATACCCAGTGGAATTTTTGTTTCTGATGTCGTACAAGGTTTCAGTCACTTCAAGAAGATCTGTGTCATACAAAATAAGGTTATCATCAATTTTAATATTTTCCAGATTGATCAATGGATCATGATATACACCTAAGTACCACGTAGACTTATTATGGCAAGAACTTGTCAGAAAACAACTACTCCCCTGGCTAAGACCACGCCGGGTATTGAAATTAATCCAACAGATACTTGTGCAACGTTCCTCATTGCAGAATAAACGACTGCAAGTGCTCCCTATAACCAACCAGCAGAATTATGTTTTGATTTGGACAGGGTGACCATCTGCAGACTAGTTTCGAGGTTGTTGCCTCTTACCAGTGCAAGGGTAGATTGACACAGACAGCACTGAAGCCATCTGCGTCCTGTCATCTGCCATCTACCATCTGCGTCCTCTGAAGCTCTGAGGAATGTTGCACAAGTATCTGTCAGATTGAATTTAATACCCATCGTGCTCTCAGCCAGGGGAGTAATTGATTTCTGACAGATACTTGCCATAATAAGCTAACGTGGTAGGTGTATATGGAAGTAAAGGGTTCATCATCGGACTGCAACGACTGTTCTCTACCACGATCACCCACAACATTTCTGATTTCGAAACATTTTCATCCAATTGTTTTTTTTGGTTCTCGGAACTATAGCGGCTTCGATTTTATAACTAGTGAGATGACACGATGGGTATCCAGTTTTTCTTGTCCTTATATTATCGAATGACCAGTGTTTTGGCATATAACTGATACAAGTTGAAAATTCCAGTTTTATTATAAAGCTCTTGTGTTGGGTAAGTTTTCGTTTTTTTATACATACTCTTCAGGATACCTTTTTGTATTATTTGTAAGTTATTCATCAGAATATTTGATGAGGCTCCCCAAGCAATTATACTGTACGTGAGATGTGACTACTAAATACTGATAAAGAATTTTCAAGTATTTGAAGATGAGAATGTTAGATAAGTATCTGCATTTGAAAATCAGATATCGAAGTTTCTTTGTGACAAAATTTATGTGGATACCCAGTTCAAGTGAAAATCTTTATAAGTGGAGATATGATTAAAGATTAGTGACAATCCATTAAACAATGCAAGTTAAATGCAAGCTTATAGCATTGTTTAAATAGAACATAGTTAGTCAATGCCTGTGGAAAAGATATTGGACGCAAACGCGAGTGTCATCTAGCGTGATTAGTTACAAACATGAATATTTGACGTCATGTTATTGCAGGTTTCTTCAAAAAACCCTGATTTTAATGCCTTTCCATTGTTTTAATAAAATTACGACATGACTTGTTGGCCAGATCACTGAAGTTACGACATGACTTGGATGCGAGCTCACTATCGCCATCTACATGTCGCATCCATTTTGATCCAATTATAATCCCATAAGGTTGACTAACTATCTTCTATATAAACAATGCTTATAGATAGTGAGTGAATGGAAGGAACCATACGGTTCAACTATTCAGTAATAAACGGGCTGTAATCTCAAAATGCATGGATTGCATGCTTACCACATATATTATCCAAGCTACACATCGTGATATATGGAAAGATATCTACTGATGATTTTCCTACTTCCTTTTCTAAGAGTTTCACTAGTATTTTTGCGTTGGATTCAAATACTTCCACGAACTGTTCCAAAATCGAGAAATGGAACGCAGGCGTTAGGGTTTTACGGCTGTTTTTCCATTTCGTACCTGTTCAAACAACAAATCATCAGTGTATTTTTTTAACTATTCTTGGAATATTTTCATGAACAAGATAATGCAGATTTCTACTAGATAGGTACCAATGATAATTCAAGTACCCATTGATTCTTCTGGAGAAATATTCGAATTCATTGATTTATTCTTGTTCTGGTTGATAGCCTGAAAATTCAAGAAAGCAGCTCTGAAAAATAAATAATTGCAGTCATATGATCAGATATTTAATATAATAGGTATTTATACAGTGTCATCTCCATACCACATGAAACACTTCTTCATTATGGGATTTTCAAAATTATCATTGATTAAGTTGATTAATTAATCAAATTTATGCATTACCTGGATATAAACACGCACCAACAAAACATAGCAAAACTTGCGTAATGTGATTAAAAAACTTCATTTTGAGCCAAAAGTTAGGTAACCTCATATTGGAAAATATCGAAAAATGTAATTCGGAAAAGTTGTTCAGCATCAAAAATGTGGAGCGTAGTAAATTTTTACAAAAACTACTTTTCAAAAAATTAAATTAGCTTAAAACGACACATATAAACGATATTTCGTGTACAACGATTTGTTATGAAAGCGTGTAATAATACAAATTGCCCAACTATTATGTTAAGTACTGTTAATTTTTATAGTAAAATATACTTCAAAATTTTTTGGGAAATTTATTTTTATTTTTTGCCTACACTTAAAATTGCTCAAAATAATACAGCAATGTACCAAGAAAGAATGATTAAGTAATATCGACTGATAAAACATCAAAATGAAATTGATATCTGAGCACAAATGATTACAAATTTTATGGAGGTTTTCATGTCCAAAATAATGGTTTTAAGTTGGCTTTGAATCCAATCGAATGTTTGACTTAAGTGCTTCACATATTCACTAAATACCTATTAAGTAGTTCTTGTTATTGCTTATCTTATTATTATTCGAAAATAAGTACCATTTGCTCGACAGGGGGCGCGGGGGGGGGGGCACACCAATTCAAAATTTTTAAATGGCATGGGGAATCGAGTGTCACATCGTTGAAAAGAGAATTCAATTATCTTTACAACCATCTAATTTTTTTTGAATTTCGTTAATATTTTTTTTGCAATTTAAATTCGAAATATCAAATATAAATGCGGATCTGAAAACTAGTCATACCTTGATAAATTTGAACGGTTTGTTGTGGAATAATGAAACCAAAAACATTGCGAAGGGTATTACCGATACTACTTTTTGAGAGAGGAAATATTGCCATTACACTACAGATGGCGCTGAGGGTACATCAACTGGAAAATTTCGATAGACATAAATATCGAAATTGGGAAAAAATTCCTGAACCAAATTCAAAAATATTCAGATGGTTGTAAAGAGAATTGAATTCTCTTTTCAACGATGTGACACTCGACCCTCCATGTCATTTAAAAATTTTGAGTTGATGTGTCCCCCCGCGCCCCCTGCAGAGCACTGACCATATTTTTTGTTTCAAAAAGTAGTATTAGTGAAACCCTCTGAACATTTTTTTTTTCATGTTTGTACGTCGAACCGTTCAAAAGTTAACAGGGGAGGGCTATAAAAAGCCGCACTGTATATTTACCTACCTGCTGTTTATGTTTCACTATAATGCTATGTCACTAAAAACTATATTCTTGGACAATGAAGTAAATATCTCAGCCCTGTTTTCAGAGTAGGTTTTTTCATATGTGTAAGTCTTATGAAATGAAGGAGCATCACACTATCCAATGTATTCCCAAATAACTCACCTTCAGCAGTGAGGAGACCAGTTCCTAGCCAATCTTTCAAAAATACATATCCATCATTTTTATGCATATCAATATAGTCAGTGATCATGCGGTTCAGATACTTATGGTCCGAAACTAGAAGAAATTGTTTGCCAAACAAATTCAGCCTGCATAATCCATTGTATCGTTTGCAGTAATCTGAAAAAACTTTCAGAATCGCTGAAAAATAAAGGATTAGTTTTTTGTCGTCAGCGGATAACTCTGAAAAGAATGAATGAATTAGAATCAGCTAGCCTGAGTTTGGTGCTCACAGACATTATCTATTTACATTGTTAGAGGTGTACCAAGATCTAAAGGTGGATATTCTAAACCAAATCAATAAACAAATAGGAATATCATCATAGCAGCAACCATAAACTCAAGATGTCAAGATCTGGAAGAAGCAATGAAGGTACTGTCGTTGGTCGCCAGAGTAGCTAACGTCAAAAATACGAAGTAATTTTATATTTTGGTCCAAAAATACTGACACTACTGCAGACAGTCGGCAATAACGGAACACTGAAAATGGAATAATAACTGAGTTTAGAGTGAAATATTACAAGCGATGCGTAAGACCAGGAACAACAAAATAATGATCTTGATTTCAATTTTCCACAGTCGGCAGTATTATTAATACACGTCTATCGCCAGAAAATATAGATGAGTTTGAATTCGAATTCTACTGAATTCACACGAAACATTTCTCATACAACAACGAACAATAAAACGGGGTAAGAAAAAGTATCAACATTCCATTCCCAGTTACTCTCACTTATTTGACGAGTAGGGAGCGGAATAAGTTTTGTGGAATATTTTCTGGTGTAGCATTGCTTATTGCAGTATTATAGAAACAGTAAAGGACCACTCTCACATCTCATGGGAAAAATACTTTTGGTGAAAATGGCTAGATTTTTCAAATATTGTAGCTGCAGCCATCCTGAGTAGAAGTCTTTATTGGCCCAACTCGACTGTTTTACAGATTCTGCGCTAGAGGGCAGCAAATCATTAATTTTGTGATTTTTTGATAAATTCAGCTGAATAAAAAATTTCAATATCTCATTTATACTCAAAATTGTGTGCTACTGGACATTTCCAAAATCCGTGAGAAATACTTTTCCATAATACAGAAGAAAATACTGTTTTTCTACAGGGTATTGTCAACAATATCATCAACTCTTCAGTGAATAAATTCGCCTAGGATGTTATAACTTGATTGAGTTTATCATTAAGGATCAATCAGAATGATTTGGTGATCGACCAAAAAATAATGAATCCACGAATACAGAGTGCTTGCAATAAGGAAGGGTCAATATTATTTACAGGGTTTCCCAATAGTGTGAGGAAGTACAGTATCTTGCCTATCATGAGGAGTATGAAGAAATGTTTCACATAAAAGTGATTCGGTTCACTCTGTTGCCTTTTATAAAAGTATTTCAAAATATACGGAGTGTTTCTTTAAAGCGGGTGTAGCAAAACCAACTATTTTTCATTTCACACTGTATAGTGATCCTAAATCGAGCTATCGTTAGCCAACACCGCAAAAAATTTCTTTTAGCAAAAACAACTGTTCGTTTTCATATTCAGAGAACACTACGAATTTATTTGCTTTTATCGGTTCTCAAGATCGACCAGAGCACAGCTGATTTTTCACCTTTGAATTTTTTTATTCGGTGTGCTATAATATTGTTATATGGTTTTATGTTCATCCATAAAGTTCTACTTTGTGCAAACTGCGCCTGCATCATTTCAGGTGGGTAGTGGTAATTTTTCTATGTTACTCTATCAGCTAGTTTGCTACTATTTGGAGCATATTGGCGTTCTATACTTTTCCTTATTTAAATGCAATTATTTCAGACTGAATATCGACTACAGAAAAGGGAGAAGTTGTATTAAAATTTCCAAATTCTGGAGACGAGTTTTCCTTAGAACCTGCCCTTTATAAAAACAACCCTGAGGGAAAACTGTTTTATCACACGGGGCAACACAAGGCATCAATTTTTTTAATGGACCACGCTGTAAATTTTCTCACTATTGAACTGAGCAAAACGTTCTACATTCGGAAGTGTTTCCTTTCTTTCGAAAATTTTGTATTGTTGTCAAGTTATTGCTGAAAGAAAGAAAACTCAGGTCATTCAGTTCAAATATGCAGTCGACGGATATATACTCAATATCCTCAGAACATCAGATATTCCTTTGAGTGACTCATAAAATATAAAATCATAATTTATAGCTTGCTAAATCCTACCAAATCACAAAATTAATTATTTGGCGCTCTCTGTCACCGAACCTAGGTGTTAAAACGTAAGTAGGGTAATAGAAGATGACTCTTCAGCTCTCTGTTGAGGACGAAGTCATGATTAAATTCTCGAGAAGAGTAACTACTTATTCAAATTGAATGCAGCCTTCTTTGTGTGAAACACTATTTAATTTCATTTGAATTTTGTTGTGAATCGAACGATCATCAATAATAATTGACTTGGTCAACTGATAGTCTCGAAGGAGTTATAGTTGGGTAACCCCGCATAGCTACCTCGAATCAGCCTAACTCATGGACACCCGACACCCGGAGCAGCGTCAGCGTGACATCACCCGTGCCGAAGCAGTTTACTTCGAATTCATTTTTATTCAGTCTGATTTATATTGTTGAACGAATAAGTCTTCTTTATATTACAAATTCGTTATTTTCAACTTGAATTAAATCTTTTTAAAAAGTAAATCATCAAGTATTGAAATTTAACTGGTGTAGTCGGTAGGATCGCGAAAGAGTCTATTTAAAGATCCTCGTCGTTTTTAAACGTTTGTTCGCGATCGTGCAAGAAAGAAGAACCTCGTCCCCGGAGTGCAGCATCGAAGCCAACCAGGACCAGACACCCCAGAGAACGAGCAGTGAAGGGAATGCAGCTAGCCATCACCACTTTTCTGTGAGTACTTCATGTCAGACTCCTCTGTTCCTAATCCTTCAAGTGAACCTAGTGCAGAGTTAGATTTAAGTAATCTTCTCGAAAATTTAAGTATTACAAGTGAAACAATTACAAATAATCTACCTATAAATAATACTATCGAAATGGCAATTTTTGACATCAAGAATTTATGCATTTTACCAAATTTTGATGGAAACCCGAACGACCTCTATAATTTTATCAAAGTGGCAACCACCCTTCTCAACCACTACTACGACGCAACCCCCGCTAGCCAGGGATGCATCGAGAACGTCCTTCTTCTGCAAGGAATAATCAGCAAACTCACCGGGCGAGCCAAAGAAGTAATTTCAATATTCGGATGTGACACATGGACCGGTATCAAGAACACCCTCATCCAAAATTTTGGCGATCAACGAAATGAAAACTCCCTCACCCGTGATTTAGTCAACATGAGACAGCTACCAAATGAATCTCCCATGCAATTCTACGAAAAATACATGGGACTCCTCAACACAATATCCAACTACATCGATCTCCACAACGTCAACCCAATTGTGGTAGCAAGCAAGAAAGAATTTTTCCAACAACAGACGCTGACCACCTTCTTAGCAGGACTAAAGGAACCACTTGGTGCAACAATTAGGGCAATGAGACCTGCAAATTTGTCTACAGCCATCCAGTTCATTCAAGAAGAGAACAATATACGGTATCTTCAAAGAAACCACGCCAATATACAAAACACAAGCGAACCTCAGAAAGCCGATGCTACTCCAGCACGGATAAAGGAACGACCGTCAACAAACCTGACCTACCCGAACGTAGAACCGACTTCCCAGAACGAGATAAGGATGCACTGGAAAACGAAACTGCAGATGAGTGACCAGGACTACCTCAACGCGTGGGAGAGAATAATGAAGATTCATCAGATGATAATAGTTCCAATCAGACCATCCATTCGAATCCGGAAAATACATCATTGAACATTCCAATTTCCGAAAGACCTCTCAATTACTATAATAATCAGGTCATCCTCAAATTCGTTAATTACAACGCAGCCAAAGTTGTAATCGAACAGGCATTCCCAAACAAAAAGCGACTTCATGCCCAAATAGGACTAGACGACGTAAGAAATAATTTATTTAATTTCTTCAAGGAATATATAACTCCAAATATTAAACATGCCCTTCTATTTCTTCCCGAAGATAACTATCAGCCCACATGTGATTTATTACGTAGAACCTTCAAAAACACCGCCTATGACCTAGTCAAATGCACTCACATTTTGGAAGACATCAGCAACCACGACAATCAACAAGAAGTCATAAAAAATTATCATGAGGGAAAAACCAACCAACGAAACCGAAACTAGGATAAGGAAACGTTACTATTGGCCTTCTCTGAAGAACGACATTCAGGAGTACATTGACCTCTGCGAAACTTGTCAAGTAAACAAGTACGACAGAAATCCACCCAAAGCCAAGTTTATGGTTACTCCAACTCCAGGGAAACCCCTCGAAATAGTTCATGTTGATACATTTCAAGCGAGTGGACAAAAATTCCTAACTATCATAGACGCGTTCTCCAAATATGGACAAGCCTACCCAATAGATGGATCAAATGCAATCAATATATTGAACTCTCTTTTGATATTTACAACTCATCATGGATTACCACAAATGATCGTTTCCGACAGCGGAACCGAATTCAAGAATGAGCCTATTCTGCAAGAATTTGTGGATACCCACAAAATTCACATCCACTACACCACACCAGAAAACCCACAGTCCAATGGTATGATAAAGCGTTTCCACTCTACCATAATTGAACATCTTCGGATATTGAAACAAAATAAAAATAATTTCAATATAAAAGAACAAATGCCATATGCCATTCTTGGATACAATAATTCAATCCACAGCGTTACAAAACAAAAACCAATAGACGTACTAAATGGACAATATCAATCGAAACCTGATCAACAATTACATGGAGCAACACCGAGAGAAAACTAAAGAAATTTACAAAGAACTAAATCAAAGAGAAATGGAAATCAAAGAGAGAACAATAGGAAAACGAAACGAAAAAAGAAATCCGCCAATCACGTATAAACCAAGTATAAAAATTTATACAAGGACCACCGAAAAACCACATAAGTTACTTCCCAGATTTACCCCAAGATTAGTCAAAACGAATAACCCAATAACAGTCACAGCCACCTGTCATAAGAAAAATATCAAGCACAAACCAAAGGAGAAAACTGATTCTGAAAATGTGTTGCAGATGGACTCTCGCCATGGGTCACGAGATCAAAATCCAAGACCTGAAGGAGAACCCAGGGATCCTACCCCTCAAGCTGGAACCAGAAAGGATTCAAACTAGCACTCACGATTTTATCCATTATTACAATCTCACACCAATAGCCCTAGACATCGATGCAATTCAAAATCAATACCAAGCAGTAACTTCCGTAATAGAAAACCGATTTGCTAACAACCCCTACTCTATCAGCCTGTCTAACTTCAATCAAGGACTTCAGTACCAATTGGAAGCAGCCCGCCGAAAATTCCAATCAATCTATCCATCATATCGGAGCAAGCGAGGACTAATAAATGCCCTTGGCAGCATAGTGAAAACCATATCTGGCAACCTAGACCACGAAGATGCTGAGAAATACGACAAAGCCATTTCCACCCTCCAGAAAAACCAGTTGAATGTAATCCAGGGATTAAACCAACATATGTCACTCACCAAAAAATTGATAGAGAATTTCAACACAACAATAAATCTGATATCGCATAATCAAGAAGTTGTTGCCCAAGAAATCAATAAAATCAAGTCCGAAATCAATACTATCGTTTTCAACTTCGGTCACTACTTGCAAACCCGAAATATTCTCGATCAATTGAGCCTTCCATAACAAGTAATATTACAACTTTTGACGGACCTGGAATATGCTATCTCCTTTGCCAGGATGAACGCACTGCATAATAGCATAATTAGAACCACCCATTTGAAATCAATAATCCATACGATGCTCGAAAATCATCAGGGAGAACAGTTGATATATAAAGACGAAATTGACCTACTGAAATACTATGATATCATTTCAGTTGATGCATATTATTCAAACGCCATAATTGTCTCCATACTGCACTTTCCTCTCCTACACCCTGAAATTTTCACACACTATCACCTATATTCAATCCCTACCAGCAATTTGACTACCATCATACCACCCGCACCATATCTGACAATGAATACTGCACTTCATCAGTTCATGAACGAGCCTTGCCGAAAAGTCAACCCAGGTTACCTGTGCCATAGCAATCCCATTCGATACGATAGGAAATCAGAGGACTGCATCATCCAAATACTTCAACTCTCAGACGAAGAAGAAAATTGCCATCACGTACCAGTATCAATACGGACCACCTTAGTCGAGCAGCTGACTCCAGCCCACTATATTGGCATATTTCCGGAATCAAAGAAAATATCGACTCATGGCTAGGCGTTGTTTGAAGGTTCTACCAGTTTGGCCAAGATGAAACTTGGGGCAACTACCACAGTTTGATTTATAGACTCTACATTTTTCTTGTTTATCCACCCTATATTTGTTATTTTTAATATGTCTGCCTAAACTATTGTCTGTCTTAAATGCAATATTTTAACCTTGCTTTTCCAAGAAATGACCTATTTTATTACTTGGTTCACCGATATATGTAATTGTTTTGAACCTCTGGTGGTCTTTTGTAGTAGGATGAACTTCTTGAATGGCTTTTTTGTATTTCTTCTTGGTCAAAAGGTTGTCTATCAAAGATGATTTATAGCCATTGTTAACTGCAATTTGTTTAATAATATTAAGTTCTTTAATAAAATTTGAAGTACTAAGAGGAGTGCTAAGTAATCTATGTATCTTATGTATGTATCTTATAACAGTATGATACATAGATTACTAAGCATTCCTTCTTAGTACTTCGAATTATATTATCAAACAAATTGCAGTCAACAATGGCTATAAATCATCTTTGATAGACAACCTTTTGACCAAGAAGAAATACAAAAAAGCTATTCAAGAAGTTTATCCTATTACAAAAGACCACCAAATTTCATATATCGTTGAACCAAGATTAAAATAGGTAATTTCTTGAAAAAGCAAGGTTCAAATATTGCATTTAAACAGACAATAGTTTAGGCAGACATATTGAAAATAACAAAGATAGGGTGGATAAACTAGAACAATGTGGAATCTATAAATTAAACTGTAGTAGTTGCCCCAAGTTTTATCTTGGCCAAACTGGTAGAACCTTCAAACAACGCCAGCCGAGCACAGAAGTGGTTTTGTAAACGGGAACACAAATTCCACGTATGCTCACCATTTATTACTTGAAAACCATACTTTCGACCATGATTTTGAAATCCTTCATGTCGAAAACAAAGGTTAGAAGCTAAATCTTTTAGAAAGTATGGAGATTAATAAATGGAAGAATTTTCAGTACCTGCTCAATGACCAACTCGAATTAAATTCGTCACCACTAATCAATTTGTTTTCCTGGAAAGGTTAGATCTAATCAATAGAAATGTAAAAGTACCTATCGGGAATTTATTGGGAGTAAGGTATACAACCGAACCCTAATTAATTTTGGATAAGTATTTAAAGGAACATAGTTAATATGTAATTTAGTGTATCTTCACCACTTGAAGAAGCTTTTGTAAAGCGAAACAATTGTCGTGGTTTTGTAAACCCTCTTTATGTGAAAATCTTTTGAACTACAGTTTCATTAAATAATAATAATATAATAATAATAATATTTATTCATCGCCAACAAACAGTACATCTTAATCACAAAACACAAAGTGTCTATAATTATATATAAAAAATAGAATCTGATGAATAAATCATAGTTCCACTGAGGGTAAAACCCTGTGTGTGGTAAAATAAACAAGTCACTATATGTATAAATAAATTTAAAGTTAAAATTATTGTGTACACAGATAAAACATGTATAAAGATATAAATCTTAAATACTAGTAAGGATACATGTGAATTAGAGTTTCCTTTGATTTAATTTTTTTTTTTTTTCAATTAACTTTAAGGATCGAAATCACACAAGAGACATATCACACTTGCTAACATAAATATATAGAAATTAAAATTTTTATGCTATGCTTCAATAATCTTATGGAGATCCTTCCTTGGTGTAGCTCGTATAAAATTTTTCAATTGTTTTTTGAATATAAAAATGGAAGATTGGGCACTCAAATCGTGAGGAAGAAAGTTGTATACTTTGGGTGATAAATAATTATAACATCTTTGTCCTATTGCCTTATTCATTAAAGGTGTAACAAAATCATGTTTTCTTCTTGTGCTATATGAATGTGTTAATGTTCTTAGATCTTTTTTGCTTGAATATTGCCTAGTGGCTATTTGTATAATATATAATTGTCTAATATCTAGAGTGTTGGTTTCAGTGTAAAGTAAGTCACTTGAATATCTAGCATCTTTTTGAAGTATCAGCCTGAGAAATCTCCTTTGGGAGATTTCAAGGGCGTTGAGGTAAGTTCGTGAAACTCCTCCCCATCCAATGATTCCATATGACAAGTGCGACTCCACTAAACTCTGGTAAACCATCACTTTTTGTTTGAAATCAAGATGCCCAATCACTTGCTTGAACCTATACAAGATACATCGTAACTTTTTCACCAAATAATCAACATGATGGTTCCATCGGAGATGAGGATCCAAAATAATTCCTAGATATTTCATTTTTTCTACAGGCTTTATAAAAAAGTTGTTTTCAATTGACAGGTTATAATTTGGAAGGGAGTTCTCAAAGCTACTGAATGGCAGATAGTGGGTTTTACTAAAATTGATTGATAATAGTCTACTATCAAACCAGTCTTTGATGTGGGCCAGATCGTTTTCAGCTTTTATTTTAAGATCGAACCAATTTTCATCTTTGTATACTATGACCGTATCATCAGCGAAACTGATGATTTCACCATCCCTTTGTTGTTCGAATAAATTATTTAAGTAAATAGTAAATAAAACAGGCCCTAACACTGTGCCTTGGGGTACCCCGCATTTAACAGTTTCTTCTGAACTCATTTCATTTGATATTCTCACTATTTGTTTCCTTTCGGTTAAATAATGTTTGAATAGATTGTGGGCTGTACCTCTAATTCCAATGTCGTCTAGTGTATCAAGAAGTATAGAATGATCAACTGTGTCAAAAGCTTTTGACAGGTCTAAAAAAACTCCTATTGATGGAACACTTTTATCAATACTTTCATATATGATGTTAGTTAATACATGTATTGCGTCTTGAGTGGATTTTCCTTCTTGGAAACCGTACTGTGATTTTGACAATATGCTATATTTATTTAAAAAATTATTTAACCTTATTTTGATGATTTTTTCGAATACTTTACTCAGAGAAGTGATGAGAGAGATTGGTCTATAGTTACCAACATTATTTTTATCCCCGCTCTTGTAAATAGGGGAGACTATCGATAACTTGAATACAGAGGGAAAAACTCCTAGCTCAAAAGATTGATTAATAATATATGTTAGAGGCATACTAATATGAATCGATATTTTCTTCAGAATTTCTGCTTTCAAACCATCATATCCAGGAGACTTTTTATTTTTTAATTGAAGAATAGTATTAATAACTTCCCGTTCATTTGTTGGTGCAAGAAATAACGAATTTACGGTTTTATTTGTTTTATGATTATAATTTGGTTTCCTGTTTATTTTTTGTGCCAAGTCTTTCCCAATATTAACGAAAAAGGAGTTAAACATTTCTGCAATTTCTTTAGGATTGCTTGTCAAATCACCATTTTGTTTTTTAATACTACATATTTCTTTTTTTTCTGTGGTTTTGAGGATTTCATTTACTGTTTGCCATAATTTTTTGGAATCATTTTGTTCTTTCTCAACGCGTTTTCTATAATAATCAATTTTTGTCTGATTAATGGTGCGTTCAACTTTTAATTTCATTTCCATATACTCATTTTTTAGTAAAATATTTGTTGGCGTAGATTTCCACTTACGGTACATATCATTTTTTTTATTAACGAGTTTGATCAGAGATTTTGTTATCCATTTCTTTCTTTTATGTTCTCTATTTCTTATTTTAATAATTTTTTTAGATCTCTGTACACATCCGTTCAAAGTGTCAATGAATTCTTCAGCAAAAGTTTCTAACTCTAGCTCTTGATTGAAAAGTTCATCCCACTTGATCGCCTGTACTAAGTCCAGTAGTTTGTTATCATCGATTATTTCAAATGAGTTTTTAGTCTTTAATTTTTCAGTTTTTTGTTTTATCTCCAGTACTATTTGTAGTATAGTTGTATAATGATCTGTTATTGATGTAGCTACAGTCATAGGCAAAATTGATTCCAATTTATTGTTTTTAACATGAATGAAAATATGGTCTAAACATGTTTTTGAGTTTTTTTGAACTCTTGTAGGGGTATTTATTGCAGACTGGTAACCATGTTCGCTCATCAGATCTAAGTAGTTTTTTGAGTCCTCGCTATCATTCATCAGGTCAATGTTTATGTCCCCGATAAATAATTTGTATTGACAACTTTCTTTTTCTCCACTTAAGATATTGTTTAGTTGATGCAAGAATGAGTTTACATCACTCGCAGATCTATAATATGCATAGATGCAGAAATTTTTGTTTTTACTTTTAATTTTTGCTTTAATCAAAATACTACCATTTAGTTCAATGAGCGTGTGAGATTGGTACAATTCAGATTTAATATATACAATAACGCCATCATTTTGGTTCAGATTGCCCTGGTTATAGATCGTTGTGTATCCTATAATATTGAAAATTGAAATATCTGGAATCTTTCTGGTTTCTGTTAATACGATGCAGTCAAAGGAAGTATCAAGTCCCTCAATGAAAATATTGAATTCATCTAAATTTTTTCCAATACTGCAGATGTTATTATGGATTATTTTGAAGTTATGAAAATTGTTATTGATTTGTAGTACTTCTTTTGTTTCTTGGGCGTTATTTAAGGGAAATGTTGTTAATTTTTCAAGTTCAAAGTCTCTTATATACTGATTCATTATTATGTTTAGTTTCTCAAGTTCGAGTTATTCACATGTCACACAAAAACTATTGTACGATATCTTCAATCTTCTTGAGCCTTGGAGATAGAGATGAGATTCAGTTTATATGTTTCTTCTGGTCGACCGGGTGTTAGCAGTTTTCTTTGGTGTTTAGTAATAACGGAAAAATAGCGGTTGTTTTATGTAATTGACGAACTGGTGATATCTATTTTTGGTAATTTGTCCGAGATCTGGTAATTTTCTCTATAGTTGGGTTGATGGGCTTCGGTGTCTTCTTTGATATTCCACTGGATTTTAGAGAGTTTTCAACTTGACTTGTTGATTGACTCTGTTGAATGTTATTCAAATTGGATGTATGTGAAAGCTCTGTATTTCTAATTTTATAATTTTCGGAGTTTGAAACTTGTAAGTGAGTTGGAGTTGATGGGGTACTATTTGATTTTTCCTCTACTTGATTTTTTAAGTTGTTCAGATCTTCTAGGGAAAATTCCGTATTCTCTACAACGAGTTTATTGCCTTTGATATAGCAGTTCTTGTTTTGTTGTCTTTCTTGGAGTAGAAATTTTCGTAGGGTTTGATATTCGCTGCGTTGTTGGGCTGTCAGGTCATGTGATATTGTTATACTTGAACCTTTTAACTTTTTGCAATTTTTCAGGATTTCCCTTTTCTTCAAATATGAGACAAACTCTATTTTAACTGGTCGATTTTTTGTTTTCCCAAGGCAGTAAAAATTATTGATATCTAGTTCGTTTACAACTACATTCAACATGGTATTAAGCTCTGTGCAGATGAATTCTGACGATATATTTTCATTTGGAACATCCCATCCGAATATGATAATATTATTTCGTTTTTCGTTCCTCTCTAAATCTTCAATTTTTTTCTTCAGATAATGATTCTCTTTTTCTAGATTGTTTACCTTGAACTTCAAGTCCTCAACTTTTAACAAAATATTAGTTTCGCTAGCTTCGATACTATTCTTCAGTTCTATTTTGCTATTTCTTATCTCATCTAATATTTGCTTAACTATAGTACCATCCATTATTTCCAGTATTTGGTTCAAAAACTTGTTTGTGTCCGTTGGTGAAATAGTCTTCCAACCTTATTCCTTATCAGTGACAGTTTGTGATTCATCAACAATGTAAAATATCGAATAAATATTTCATATTTGGTATTTGACTCACATGTATGATGATATTCCACAAGATAATAACTTTATGAAGGCACTTTCACTTTTCACACGTTTTATTTTGATTCGGGAAAACGTTTATTTTGATTAACTTTTATGAGGATGTCGGACACATATGACTGAGACACTATTCCGCCATAGAGTATAAATATTTGTATCTCTACAACGCGAATACCAACTCCTATCCGGGACTCATCTCAGGCACAATAAAAAAATGGAACATCATCTTCCGAAAAAATGGTTTCCATTTCTTATTTTTATACGCAAGTGCAAAGTGTTGATTGAACTCAACCTACACGTTAATAGAATAATGGTGTTTATTCATCACTGATGTTGCAATATTCTTGCCTCAATCGGCTCACGTCATTTAACAAAGAAAGTTTTCACATTAGTATTCACAATAGTGTTCAATTATTGAAGTTGAAATATTCCTGCAGTAACCGACTCAAGAAGCAAAGTGTTCATTTGTTTCAAAACATTTTACTTCCAAGTGGTAAAGAGGATTCCGTCAAAGAATCACACTTAAATTTTGTTAAACCAATTCAAGAATACTATCTTCTTCAATCAATACGAAAAAAATATTCAATCAGTGTATTTGTCACTCAGAAACGTATTGTCATGTTCATGTTCGATATGAAGCCGCGTGACTCTTGTCAAAGTATTCAAAATCGAAGAAAAACTATCTCAAACTTCATCATGTGTGAAGTGCCAAGTGTGAAGTGAAATTATCGAATACTCATATTCTAGTGTGTTGTACTTACAGATCACCTACAGGCATATTTGATGTTTTTAGTGAATCACTGGCAGAATTGATGACTGACACATTAAAAGACAAATCTAACGCTTTGACATTTTTTTTGTGGGGACTTCAATGTCAGATTTAACGATCCTAATTGCCGAGAAGCACGCTCTTTGGAGAATTCATTTCTATCATTTGGACTCCAAAAGACAATTCATGAATATACACGCATCCAAAATAACCACAAATCCACAATCGATAATATTTTCAGTAGTATTGATCCCAACTCTACAAATGCAGAAGTAATTCACAGTGATATATCTGACCATTTCATCTCTATAAATTTGGACATTAAGGAACAAAATAAGACAACATTCTATAAACGGTTTTTCAACAAACAGGAAAACATAAATAAATTGCAAAATGAACTATCAAAAAATGTCGACTGGTCCTTTTTATATTACGATGACTCTGCTCAAAATTTATTTGACAGTTTTCTCAATACTTTTATGGAAAACTTTCTATACTGTTTTCCATTGGAAAAATCTTTACCAAAGAGCAATTGAGTGGAAAACCTTGGTTGTCCACAGAAATAATTAACGAAGGACATTTATTGAGAAGTTCATTCAGGGAATATAAGGTCACCCAAAATGAAAATATTCATCATAAATATGAGTATCTAAAACGAGAGCATGGTAAGAGAATTTCCGAACAAAAAAAGCCTGTAACAACAGTTTGTTTATGACATCAAATAATAAATCAAAAACGTCATGGCAAATAATAAAAAATTAAATTAATATAAACAAGCCCACTACACTACCAGAGTTTTTTAATAACCGTCAAATCACTTTTTTTAGCCCCTTACACCGAGGAGGAGATATATCATATTATAATATTGGTAACAAAAAAAAAATTCGTTTGGTTTTGACGATATACTATGTTCTTTATTAAAACATGTGGCAAATTATGTCGCTAGTCCTCTCACTCAACTAATTAATCTTTCATTTTCAGAAGAAAGTTTTCATTCAACCAATTCATAAGAAAGGTGACGTTCACGATATTTCTAATTATAGAGGTGTGGCCATATTATCAGTATTTTCCAAGATTTTTGAAAATGAATTTTACCAGAGACTTGTAACATTTCTTGATAATATTAAATTGTTTAGTCCCTGTCAATTCGGTTTTAGAAAGGGGTTGTCTACCCATCAAGCAATCATAGCATTGTATAATGAAATTCTTCAAAACTTAGATGAAAGTAGGTTTGTGGCATGTCTTTTTTTTTCTATTTAAAGATAGTATTCGAAGTAATTAACATCGAACTCCAACTTAAAAAATTACAAACCTATGGGGTACGTGGAAATGCTATAAATTGGCTAGAGGGATTTCTTTTAAACGATATTTCGTATTGGTCTGGAATAGAAGAGATAAATAGTGGCGTCCCGCAAGAGAGTTTGTTAGGACCCCTATTATTTATAATCTTTGTAAGCGATATAACTCTTATAGACATATCTGAAACTTATTTATCTTTATACGCAGATGACACTGCTATTGCGTGCTCTGGTAATTCAGTAACAAATCTTAGTAACACTTGTACTGAGTCTGCAAATCATATCAATAACTATTGTCAAAATAACAGCCTAATATTAAATCAAAGCATGTTCTCCCTGAGGGATTTGAAAGAAAGTCTTCTGATAAAATGTAATGATCAATTCATTGAACAAAAGCAAGTAGTAAAATGCTTAGAAATCTTGATTGACTCCAAACTTTCATGGACGTTTTCAAATCGATAACGTTCTAAAAAGTTTAGCGAGACACTGTTTTGTAGTCTGGCAACTTCGGTCGAGAATTGATCACAATCTCTTGAAACTGTACTACTATTCATACGTTTACTCAATCATGAATAATAGAATTCTAGCCTGGGGCAACAGTTCTAGGTCTAACGACCTTTTTATACTTCAAAAAAAGATTGTACCAAACATGATATTTAAACCTAGGATGTTTTCCTGTCTCCAGGTGTTTAAACAACTGGAGCTTTTATCGTTTCCTTCTCTATTTATTTATAACAGTACATTAAGAATAATCCAGCTATTCTCAACCAGTCTCGCGGAACTTAAGGCAGAACTACAATATTAATATACTATCTTATCGCTTATCAACTGTAGCTAACGGTCCCATAGTTCTGTCAGTGAAATTATACAATAATTTACCAACTAGAATCAAATTGATATCAAATGTGACAACATTCAAATATAAAGTGTGAAAACATTTAATTAATGGAGCTTTTCATTCAGGTCAGGAATATACAGTGTGTCCCACTTACCATGCTCACCATGGGTATCTTATTAATGGTGAGAGATTAGAGGTCTGGTAAATGACACCAAATGTGGAGTTTATCAAGGCCAACTATAATGTGAAAAAATATTTTGATAAAATCTATTCGTTTTTCATGTCTCCTCCGTAACTTCTTTATTAACGAAAATATTTTAATAGGAATTTCACATTCTCATGGCAGTTTTTCAATGGGACTTCGAAAAAAATATGAAATTCATACCAACTCCTCTAGAATTTGAGATATCAGCACCAACTTTTATTTTTCAAATGTAGGTCATAGCTCACTATGACTTAGTTATGAATAACTATTTATTCTCTTACAGATGATGTGTCACAGAAATAGTTTTTTGTTGATAACAACGCACTTAACGTCATTTATACAAAAATAAGAACTATTTTGGAGTCGCCATCTTGAATTTATAAATTTTAACGGAAAAATCATGATCTCCGACCTCAAAAACCTCCTCATACCAATTTTGAATGGAATCGGACTATAATAACAAATCTCGTCCGCCATATTGGAGGAGCCGCCATTTTTTATTTTTTATTTCAATAAAAATTCCATAGTGCATTGTCACCGGAATTATGAACATCCGCCTAATTTCAAGTTATCAGGACCGCCAGAAGTGGGTCAAAATTCACGTGCAGGAGACATGAAAATGATCAAAATCTGTTATATGTGTATAAAACAAAAACGATTAGATTTTATCAAAATATTTTTTCACATTATAGTTGGCCTTGATAAACTCCACATTTGCTGTCATTTAACCGACCTCGTATCTCTTACCATTAAAAAGATACCCATGGTGAGCATGCTAAGTGGGACACACTGTATTTGTCGTAATCTGTCATAACCAGTTTCATATATACTTTTATACATATTTTTATATTTGTATATCCCCAATATTGACTGGTACTATTTCTAACTAGTCAGCAACGACTATCTTTTCTATATATTGCTTTATATACATTATAAATCATATTACTTTATATATTACATTACTATATATTTGTTAAAATGTTCTGTTCGTTTTTAAAACATATATGTAAAATAGACATAGACAATATCCTATACTTATGTATGTATGAGTCTGAATGGAAATAAAGAAATTGAATTGAGTCATATGTTAGCAAAAATTAACGAAAATCGAAACAAAATTGCCATCATCAATATTACATAAGAAATGGTACCAATTACTACAGAATACCAAAATTTTATGCTAGTTATAAAATTTACAAAGATTTACAACTTTCAAAGATGCCAAACTTCCAATAAGTTTGAGCCGAAACTAAAAAAAAATTGCAAGGTTCGAAAGCATACTATTCTTGCATGAATATTTTCAAGATCCTCATTCATCAGAAGCTATGTTCTGATCTAGCTGCAGACATTTTTGCATTATTTCAATGATCTTGGAGTGTTCCTTGTGTATGCATATACGTATATGATATTCTATATTTATATTTAGTTACACTTTGACATATCCGATACCATGTATTTTTGGTTTATGTATCAATGATATTTATGTTTTTGCTTATTTGTAATTTGTACTTTATGTTTTGTATTTTGTATTTTGTATTTTGTATTTTGTATTTTGTATTTTGTATTTTGTATTTTGTATTTTGTATTTTGTATTTTGTATTTTGTATTTTGTATTTTGCATTTTGTATTTTGTATTTTGTATTTTGTATTTTGTATTTTGTATTTTGTATTTTGTATTTTTTATTTTGTATTTTGTATTTTGTATTTTGTATTTTGTATTTTGTATTTTGTATTTTGTATTTTGTATTTTGTATTTTGTATTTTGTATTTTGTATTTTGTATTTTGTATTTTGTATTTTGTATTTTGTATTTTGTATTTTGTATTTTGTATTTTGTATTTTGTATTTTGTATTTTGTATTTTGTATTTTGTATTTTGTATTTTGTATTTTGTATTTTGTATTTTGTATTTCATATTTTGTATTTCGTATTTCGTATTTTGTATTTTACGTTTGGCTTCTAAGAGAGGTGAGACAAATTTGGTACGTACCTACAGTATTACTCAACTCCAGAAGAGATCCTATTACTGGCAAACCCGGTACATTGCGAGCCCATCTGAGTTTTTCCAAATACTTCTTGCGACTCAACCACGAATGCGTGATGAAGGATATGGCTAACCCCAATAATATTGGGATGTAATAGTCCAATACCACGTTAATTACCAATGACATTGCAGTAGCCACAAAAACTTACACACCTTCATTCAAAACTGTACGCAATATAACTGAGATCTGAAGTGGATTCAGATAAAATTGTCATTGTGTAATCTACGAAAATATGATAAAATTAATTATTTGACTCCATAGGCGTATCACAGGTGATTCTTGCACAAAACATAGTGTGGCCAAATACCTCAATTGTTGGTAGAGATTCAGAATAAAAATGTTTGCAATGGAAAGCTATGAATAAGTAGAAATAAAAGTTCAATAATTTTATTATACAGTACCATAATGTGTGGTAATAGACCGTCAGATAGTGACAGCTTTAGGTGCCCCATTTTCACATACAAGCCTCGAATAGGGTTGAGAAGTACATCGATGTTGAGTAAAATGGAGGGAAATTTACGAGTGGCTCCTGGGGATAACATATGGAAAATTCGATTTTCCATATTTTAACGCGAGCCGTGTTCACCTAATCATTAATTAATAGAACCTGGCTTCAGAAGATCAAAGGCTTGAGTGTTGAAGATGGCTAAAGGGTTAAAATGAGGCTGTAATCTTGTAAAGAAAAATCGAGATTTTAACAGGTTTTCCCACGCAAGCCCATCGAAACTATGAAAACCTACATCGTCACTACACCGAAAAACATAATGGCTTGAGTGGCGTGAATGGAAAAGTAGATTTTATCGTCGGAAAATTCAATGGAAATTCTTTTTGATTTTTCCATATATTTTCCCCACGAGCAACTCGTAAATTTCCCTTAATTTTACTCAACATCGACTTACTTTTCAACCCTATTCGAGGCTTGTATGTGAAAATGGGGCACCTAAATCTGTCACTATCTGACGGTCTATAAGTATTCGAGGCAGTTCAACTTATTACAGCAGTCAAAACTTGTATTGTCATGGCGACGGGTTCCTACTGCAATAATAGATTCATTTTGTGCCGCTACTGCTTTACAATATTCCTTGCATATTCAGCTGCTTTTAGCTTTAGCTTTGGAGTTAACTTCCGGCTGACCTAGCTTTTCATTTTGTTTTTTGTTTTTGTTATTGTTTTTTTTTTATTTTTTAGAAAATACGCGGGAACGCGCACAACCTAAACGAAGGGTCGCATCAAAAATAGTAATTTACGTAACAAGTCCGGAAAATACTGTTTTTTTGGACGAGAAGACCAAATCTACGAGTCCAAAAGAACTGTTTTCGGACTTGTCGCGTACACTATTTTTTCGGCAATCATGTAGAATAACAAATCAATGAGACGCATTTAGTCTAAGAGACGAAGAGAGGTCGACTTTCACCCATCAGTTAACCGGATGAAACGATTCCAAATTTGAATATTTCATACATTTTAGTTCTTATTTGTGTTATATATTGAAATTCGAAGATAGGTACCAACAGAAACATTCTAATTCTTATTTATATTAATATTTAATTGAAATTCGAGCACTTCCCGGCCTAGTCCGGGAAGTACGTACTTCCCGGACTAGGCCGGGAAGTGCTACCTTCCCAAAGAAAAAGTGTCCGGGAAGTGAACACTTCCCGGATGGTTGCCGAAAAAAGTGATTCCTACAAATCTTTCTAGAATGATCCAAGGGTGTGCACCAGGCTATTTGAGAAAATTCATTAAAATTGTTTCCGAGACGGAATATATGGGATGAACCCAGTAGTGAAACTCTCGTTCAGTATAGGTAAACTAGCTACGATATTTCATTGAAATGTGTGCCAGGGAGCTGGAAAATCGACACCACACACGAAAAACAATAAAAATATTTTCAGATAGTCAAGAAGCACTTAAAGCACTTGAATTCAACTGCTTTAAATCTAGGGCAGTATGTACCTGCAGAGACACCTTTAACCGACTGGCGCAACGCAACAACGTTACCCTAGTCTGGATATCAGGTCACACATGCCTAGAAGGAAACGAAATAGCGGAAGCACTAGCAAAAGGGGGGGGGGGGGCGAAACAACGTTTACTGGACCATAACCGGTAATCGGTTTAGCATATAGCACTGCCAAGAATGTCATAACAGCTTGGGCAGACAATAAAAGACTCGAGTACTGGCGTAGTCTACCGGGCCTAGCCCATTCCGAAGGATTTATTGCTTGTACAAGGAAAAAACAGGACTCTGACAAACTGCTAGAACTCAGTAGAGCGCATCTCAGAGTTATAGTAGGTTTGCTTACTGGCCACTGCAAACTCAAACATCACATGCATAGAATTGGACTTGTACAAGATGCAGAGTGCCGACTATGCATGGAGGATGGTGAAACGGCTAAACACATTCTGTGTACATGCCCTGCAGCGGCCAAAACCAGATTCTCAATATTTGGCGATACGACAGTAAGGCCAGAAAACCTGGTAAATTTTTCTCTCAATGCATTCCTCAATTGCGTCAAGAGATTGGATATACTGGGAGAAATATAACCATAGGGTGAGCCACAATAGGCCATTGGCCGAAGTGGAGGGCCCGATACGGGCCCACTCTCGTTTAAACCTAACCTGAAACCCCCCTTTGAAACCAATTTTGTTTTGCTCCACCCAACCCCTCCAACGAAAAAAAGTAAAAAACGGTCCTCTACAGCACCATATTTTTTTGTCTCTCTTAAATTTTTTTTCCAATTTTTTAAATTTTTTTTTCATGTTCGAAAATCCGCGGACACGCGCACAGCCTAAACAGAGGGTCTTATAAAAAAATTATGAATACAATTTTTTTTAGAATCTTCCAAGGGTGTGCTGAGGGCTATGCAAAAAAAAATTATTGCACCCCCTTAAATCCAAATTTATTTGCCCCACCACCCCCCACCCGGAAAAAAGTCAAAAACGGCCCTTACAATGTCATATTTTTTTTTTTTTTCAATATTTTATTCTCTATTTTTTTAATTTTTCCGCATTTGTAAATCCGCGGAACGCGCAGAGCCTAAATGTTCCTGGCTATTTAAAAAAATCAAAAAAAAATTTCACCCCCTCAAATCCAATTTTTTTGCCCCTCCACCCCCCTCCCTGAAAAAAAAATAAAAAAATGGTTCCCTACAATACCATGTATGTTGTTTTTTGATTTTTTTTTCAAATTTTTTGAATTTTTTTTAATTTGTTGGGGGAGGGGCTAGTGCCCACAGGTGAGCGCAGCAGTTAATAATTATATTTGAGGTGAATAAGTTAAGTTAAGTTGAGTTCAATGGAAGTACAAGGGTAATTGAAAATTTCAACTTGGAAATATAATAACAATTTCAGTTGGCAATTGGGCAATACGGGACTAGAAATTTCATTTCCAGATAGCCCTTGTAACATGCGTTTGTAGCGAAAAGAAGAAAAAGTCCACGAATATATTTTTGAGTGGACAATTCTTGTTTTTTGAAATGAAAGATTTTGGTTATAGTCTGATAGAAACACGTAGAACTAATTGCAACAAAGATGACTCTTGTTGTAACTGGCTCCTAATTAACATACTGAAAATATGCATCTGTACTATTGCGCAAAATGTTTTTTTTGCCCCCATCGTGATAAAACATAAGAAATTTAAAAAAATTATGAAAAATCATGTGAGGGATCATCAATTACAGGAGATTTTATGGTAAAAAACAATATAACATTGGTGTTTGAAACAAAAATCGTCTGTTGTAGTACTTACTTTTTGATGAAACTTTGCCTGTGATCATCAATAAAATAATTTAAATTTCTTCCAAGGTGAGGCAGACATATTAATTGTCAAAAAAGCTTTAAAAATGTCCCAAGAGAAACATGTCACTGTAGTAGCTGATGATATTGATATTTTATCCTATTGTTATATCACCCATCTAAGAATATTTGAATACAGTCTGTCGCACAAGCTGCTAAAGTACGTGATATTCAATCCATGCAGAAATCTATTGGGGAGGAAGCTTGCAAAACGTTGCTAATTGTTAATGTATCAACAGGGTGTGATACCAGCAGTGCATTATTTGGCAAAAGTAAATCTTTTGCTTCAAAATTTATAATAAAATCCCAATTCTTATGTGAATGGGCTTCACTTTTAGGATCATCCGAAGGTGTTAATGTGAAAGATTTGTTTGAAATTGGCTGTAAATTTATTTTGTCAATTTATGGAGGTAAGATCGATACGAGCAACCTAACTATGCTTCTATATGATCAATATATTAGGAAATTAGCATCAGCTAAAACAGAATTGTTTTGCCTCTGAAACAAAATTCATCGAAACACCATCTTCTTCGAGTGCGCTTGCAGTGTTATATTTGCAAAAATCGTTATATGCCTACTCCTGATCCCACACTATAGGGTTGGCAGTTGGTTGATGGAGAATATCAGACAATATTACCAGACTTGAGATCAGCACCAGACAAACTCTTGAACATGATTAAGTGTGCCTGCCAAACTACAGTTGAAGAAAGATGTAACACTGTACAGACACAAAAGAGAGTTTTCTTTTTGATGAAGATGAAAGGGAGATTTGATTTCATAAGAACCGCTTTTTATTTAACACAATCTAATTTAGATTTTTATTCAATATGAAGGCGTAAATTTGAGTTTAAAAAAAACAAGCTTTTTTTCTGTTTGAGCTAATTTGAATTGTGAGCAAGGTTGAAGTTACCTAGGCTTTGTAAGACGCTTGAATGAACAGAAAATGTTTTTGAATGCAATTCTTTGGTCATTATTGTGTTATTACCCTTCATTTTTCGAAACAAATAACATTTCCTTTTTGAATTTTTACGATTTTACCAATTTTTTTATGTTTTTCAAAGATAGCGGCCAAAAAAAGCATCATGCGCAATGGTAGGGATAAAGGTATATTTTCAGTAGGTATGATGATAATAACCTTATTACCTATCGTATCCGATAGGAATAATTTTTTTTGCTTTTTAGTTCGACCTAAATGTTTTTCTACTTATTTCTATTCCGCTATTACCTTTTCATGAATGATAAACTGAAAATTATGTAAAATTCTCAAAATTACTTACCAATTGTCCTCAGTACTCCTGAGCTATACAAGAAACTGTTATTGCTATTCTTGCAAGGCATCACGAATTGAAACCAACAAAGATTTCCTTAATTTGCAACTTATATCACAAGCATAAGAAAGGTGCCACAAAGCAAAGCACTAATATTTGAAAATGTCACTTGTTCCCAAGGAACAGAAGACAATGAATCTTTTCGTGAAACTGAATTCTCCGTTTTCATTTGAAGAAAAACTGTAATATTTTTTATAGAAGTCTTTATGAATCACTATCTTCAATCGATAGGAAATATATTTAACAGTTTTTTTTTTAATTTCTACCTATTGATCATTAATTATTTTTCCGTTGATTGATATACCGAATAAAAGATGACCCCGAGGTTTCAAAACTTTCGTGTGTGTGTTCCTCATCCCTTTCAAATAACCCTAGTTAATGAATTCGAATTTTCAACAATTCTCACGTCCATTTGAAGGTTGATTGCTATACGTATGCAAAGTTTTCAACTATAGTTCCATTATTTCGAATTTCACACCACCACCGTGATAATCATGACGAGGATTTTTATCAATATTTTCCAGTGCTTCTGAAGTAGAAATCAGCATAAAGTCAACCCCACCCCAGTATTACAGAAGTAATTTTTTTATAATTTCTATATCAATTTCATAAATTTCAGCATTTTCTTTACAAATTCTTTACTTTAGCCCTACTGTGAAGCGTCCAGATTCATTCGAAGCACTGTTGAGAGCAAGACAAAGCTTTTAGAATTTTTCTTATGAAAAATTACAATATCATTCAACATAATCTAAATTAAAACAAATGAATATTGTTCCCTCCAATGATAATAGCAAGGTATGAATTTAACGCCCCCTAGCATCAAAACTATCCATTTTCGGTGTTTTGTCACCAAAATAAAATCTATTCCAAATAACCTGAACTGCATTTCAACAAAAATTCATAAAAATCTTCAAATTTTTTTTATGTGTTATTTTGAGAGACGAGATATAATAATAAAAAAATTACATGTCCCTAATTCAGGCATATTTTAACATCCGACGATGCATTCAAAAGTACTTAATCAAGAAATATCCGTTTTGGGTTTTGCATTAGAAGGTGGAGGTAGAGGAGGGGGTGGATAAAAAAATATAACAATTTAATTCTACATTAGCTACAATGAAACATGTAAAAATAATGTTCCATGTTTTCAAATCAAATACTCTTCTGAGCAAAGGGTGATTTCAACGCCCCTAGCAGCAAAACTGTTAATTTTTTTGAGTTGGCTACATGGTAACATTAGTTGAGAGTTACATGGAGTATATCATACCAAAAATTCAAATAATTCCATTCAGACCCACATTCCGTAAGGATTTTATAGGGTTCTTTTCACTTTCAGATTTTTTTATTCAAGTTAGGTTCATTTTACAATATCTTTCAGATGTGTTTCAATGTCCAGCGTGGCCTTAGTCGGAGAAGTAGTGGTTTTTTGTAATATTTTACAAAAAAAATAAAAAAATTATCATAGTTTTTTTTTTTTTTTTCCGGGGAAGTATTTTTTTTTTCAATTGAGAATGTTTTCTTTTTCAACATGAATACTTTTCAAGGGGTTGTCTTGACAGATGGAAAATACCTACCAAAATTGTTGTTTAGTCGCAGAAGATTCCACATGTGACTTTATGAACATTCTGTTCATATTTTCAAAAAACTCAATATATCGGCGGCTTTGCACCGGCGATGTTGTTATCTCTCCAAGAAAGGACAGTGAGCTAACTCAGGATTCAATAAAACTCAGAAAATGCTAACCGATGTACAGCTTCTACCATCGGATATTATGAATGAGTGAATTATAAATGAACCTTTAGTATATATCTTCACGTAAAGTGAAAGAGATTTTGGCTTATCAAATATTCGTGCTACTAAACTGCAACTCTAGGTCTATATCGTTGAACTTGATGAACTTGTAAGCAGTTCAGTGCTTCCGTGGTTCCTCTCGTCTTTGTTATGAAGAAGCTTAATCTCGATTTTAGATTTTTCTGTTAGTACTGTTGTCTATGCTCTTGGGTGCTATTTCTAAATGCTCGAAAGACTGATACGACTTCACCACTGTTCTGTAGTTCCTATATCACTGAAAAACGTATTTTGTGATGTGCTTCGAAACTAGCTAGACATATTGTAGGGAGCTCTGCCAGTTCGAAAGTCTTGTAAACATAGCACTGCAGCAGGTATCTAACTGGGCAGAGCTGGCCCACGAAAAAATAGAAGCATTCGACCTGAAGGGTGTTGAGGTGAAACCATTATCTGAGAGTTTGGTTTGATATCAATCTCACATTTGCAGAACATGTCAATAAAGTTGCTCAAAGAGTGGAAAAGACAGTAGAAGCTGTCTGCACTGAGTCCAAACGTAAGAGGACCTAGGGCGTCTAAAAGAAGGGCCTGGCACACAGTTGCAAGCCATCAGAAACTTGTAGCAAAACTGGCAAGCGTCCAGCGCAACCTGTGCATCAGGATTTGCTCTGCATACAGGACTTTATCAATAGAAGCAGCAGAATTAATTGCAGTGGTACCTTCTGTAGACCTTCTGATTGAAGGAAAGAACGGAAAGTATGGAGGGGTAGTCAGATCCATCGCTAGAACGAACCTAATGGCATAATGGCAAAGGAAATGGACGAATGGTAAATATGGAAGATAGACGCACCGGTTGGAACCGAATATAGGGTAATAGATAAACAGGCCATATAAAGACGGTTGGAACCGAATATAGGGTAATGGATAAACCGGCTATATAAAGAAGTCGCCTATTCTATAACTTATTCAATATGTGAACATAGTTGATTCAAAAAGTACCTCTTTACACGCTCAAGAATAGAATCTGAAGACTGTTTATAGTGCGAAGAACAGGATGACGTGGAGCACACCCTGTGTGCATGAATACCTGAGACGTACGGATGTACCTTTCAAGGCAGAGAGTATGATGTTCCTGATCTCAGACGATGAAGGGTGGCGTAGTGCTCACAAGATAATAAGACACATTATCGATAACAAAGAAAACTAAGAACGATAGAGAGAGAATTAGAGAGTAAACACAAAGAAGAATTCAGACCAAGGCACTCCATTGAAGTTATGCGGATGCGGTTCCAGTGAGAGTAGCTAGACGAACAGGAGATGTTTTAGTCGGAATGATTCTGAACCACCGGTTGAACAGCGGTCTCATGAAGTTTTCCTGTCCTGACGAAAAAAAAATTAAGTGTGTAACACCAAAAACACTTTTCAGATAGTTACTTGCTCATTGTATACAGCAATGCCTGTGAGCTGCTCAGATTGGTACGGGAGGTCGATGGTTTCGTTATCTGCCAGTTCAATAGATAGATCCTTTGACAAAAATTAGATACTCGAAATTAAAGAAAATAAAGATACATGGTAACTATGAGCACCAGGTTCTTCTTTATGAAAATACAAAAAACACGGATTTTGTCAAAGGATGTACTTTGTGCTTCTCAACAGTAAAACGAAAAAATTCTGAAAATACTATATTCACAATTTGTTTATAAATTTGGATACAATGAAAAAAATTATTTATATAAGTTTGAATTTCTAAATTTCTACAAATATATTACGATTGAAATGATTTGAATCTACAAATTTGGAAAATAATCGCTTACAAATGTCTGGTTTGTTTACTTTTATGATCAGTGTTTTTGTTAAAAAAATAACATATTAAAGATTTGCTGAGTTAAACAATGTGTTAAAGATTAAAGTTGTGTGAAGCACAAGAATTTACGATAAAGTTTAAATTTAGAATCTTCTCATACAAAATTAGAGAAGCCAAACTCAAGTGAGCATGAGAAAAATAATCATCATGAAAATGTTGTTTTCATAAACTAAAGAATAAAATATCCTAATTCGAACAGTCATTCAGACTGGCAGAAGGATATCAAATTATTGATCTGCCTTATCGATAAAGATAAATAATTATGGAATGTCTCCAGACTGAGGAGAAAGAGAAAGTGTAACGATAAAGCGTAACGATAAAGTGTACAGACAAGTTATTACGAGAAATCTCCTCGACAAGTATAAATCAAAGATATATCTCCAGACTGAGGAGAAAGAATATACTGAGAAAGTTTCTAGTTAACAAATTTGCAACGCAAGCAGATGGTTGTTTTGAGTTCATCTCCTAACTGGAGAAGAAAGAGAGAGTACTGAAAGAGTACCTTGATATCAAATCTCGCAAAGCAAATGAAAGGTTGTTAAGGCAATAGATTTTCTCTTTGGCTAGGCCTTTTCATCTGAACGTGGCTAGTGAGTGATCCAGAAAAGATCGAACCTAGAGTTCGGAGAATCATGAGTGAGTCTAGCTTCTACAGATTGTGATTAAATTAAATGAAAGCAATGACTCACCCACGAATTCCGTACTCCTAGCTACCAGACCAGTCCTCGGTACAGATCACGAACCAGGTTCAGGAGGAGTGCCTTTAGCTCCTATTTACTGTTCACACTTCTAGCAGGTTGATATTTTCTGAGCGTTCCAGGAAAACTTGTGGAAAAACTTGTATCACTGAAAATCATAAAGCAGGAACAGAAACAGGTATAATTGATATTTAAAGTCGAAATATAATAAAATTAATCGAAATCATCGAAACATGTGAATCATCACTTTTAGAGGTTATGTTATGGACTGGTTAAATTTTGACATTTTCGGACCGACTAGTCAAAAGACGATACGAAACGTTATTCAAATGGTAATAAGATATCGGGTTTACATTAAATTATTTAAGATTGAAAATTTTGAAAATATTTATTAGTGACGCTCATGTGGCCATCTTTGTTTCACCAGAGACGTGAACCAAGTCGCCAATATGAATTTAATACATTTAAAGAAAAATCTGAAGTCGATATGTAGGTAGATCGATTCGATCAAATAATAGAATTCAAATTAATCGTTATAAAATATACGACCTTTCATTTCTTCGTTGTGGAAAATCAATACATTTCCCGAAGGAAAACTCAAATCACCCATATGTCTTGACTGCTCGCTTCAGAAAGGGCCGATGAAGGGCCTCCAAGAAGGGCCTCTAAGAAGGATATCCCTTCCCTCTCGCTCTTTCTATCTGCAGTGTTACCAATGCAGTAATGCATTTCACATCACAGCACAATAAGGTACATTGGAACAAACTATAATCGGATCAAACTATCTAAATGAGATGTTCGGAATGAACTATCTCAATCAGATGTGAAATCTATTTAATTATGATATAATTTCAGATGGAAATTATAAAAGGAACGCAATGTTATACATTTCGTTACAAGTATTGTAGTAGTAACGAACAGTCGTTGCCTACCGATGATGAACCCTTTACTCCCATATACACCTACTAAGTAGGATTATTAAGGCAAGTACCTGACAGAAAACAACTGTTTTGACCTACCCTTTGAACTGATGAGAGGCAACAACCTCGAAACTAGTCTGCAGGTGGTCACCCTGTCCAAATCAAAACATAATTCTGCTGTTTGGTCACAGAAGGCACTTGCAATTGCGTCCTCTGATATTTTGAGGAACGTTGCACAAGTATCTGTTAGATTTAATTCAATACCCGTCGTGGTCTTAGCCAGGGGAGTAGTTGTTTTCTGTCAGGTACCTGCCTTAATAAGCCTACTTAGTAGGTGTATATGGGAGTAAAGGGTTCATCATCAGTCGGCAACGACTGTTCGTTAATAAACGATCTCCCAAAGAATTCTGTTTTATTGTAGTAGTGTTGTACCCTATTTGAAAATTATTTTTCCAAGAAAAGGATATTAATTCCATATCAAAAAAAGGTATTTCTAGATGTTTTAAATGATCGAAATTTTATGAAAAATTTCTGCTGACAAGTTGGCAAAAATGGACCATAATTACCTCTCAATAAGCAAATCGCAGTAACAAATGAAGTGAATTCTATGAAGAACTCTGTGCCCGGGAGTCAAAAGTTGATTTTTGTGAGCAAAAATCAAATATGTGTCATTAAAGATTATTGGGACTCAAAGATTGAAGGGAGGAAACCTCAACAAAACCGTATCTAAACTTTGCGAAGGAATTATAAACATCAATACTCAAGGTGAATCGCCTTCTCGGATGAGCTGCGTTTGTCTTGGTGCTTTCATAAGCCCATAGGTATTATAATAAATTTTCCAACCGATTATCCATGTAATGAAGCATTCATGAATAAAACATAGCTCAAAGGTTGCAAAATGGTACTTGTAGAAGATTTAAGCTAACTAAGATATTTCCTGATGACAAAATGAACATGAATTTGGCTGAGAAAATGATTGGTTAAATGAGCGGAACATTTTCGTCAAACTTATTAGCACAAATATTCTTTAAAACATGAAAAGGATTTTGAAACATTATTTCAAGGACAGGAGCAGTCCGTTTGTACATCTACGTAATTCTTCTCATCCACTCAGCAATAACATGGTATTACTTCTATGATCATTCTTTATTACTCGTTCTACTACTATTACTAACTATGAGAATACACTTGAACAACGCAAATGACTTATCCAAAAAAACATTTTGTTCTGCACTGTTAATGCTATTAAAGTAATCTTATCTTGTTTTTACGTTTCATTGGAAATACACTCCAAATTAGTATTATTTCATTCGCCTTTTTTTTCTCACGCTAATGAATTTTGTTAAATTATATTACTTGAATGTGAGATCTTCGTTTCCATTTACTAATTATTTGAGTGATGTTACTGTATCTATGGTGGATTATAACATTTTCAGGTCATACAGACTACGATCTTGCGGTGAAGATGTTGACAATAAAAATAATAAGAGGCCTGATGTTGTACTCCTCGACCAACAAACTACGATTTTCTTCAAGGAGTTCTCCACTCCAGGCGAAAAAAAATCGTTCGAAAAGTGAAGGAAAAACGTGCTTAATATTGAGATCTTCTCTTTGAACTCCACAGGCTGTATCCAAACCATGGTGGTTCTGATCATAGGAGTCCTTGGTGGAAAGATGGACACACTGTTCTCGATTTTGAAGATAATACAAATCTGGATTCAGATCAAAGTAAATAATCGCAAAATAGCCATTGAAATTATATACAGTGTGGCCTTTTTAGCCCCCAACTTTCGAATTCTGAATGGTTTGAAGTACAATCATGAAACAAAAATGATTTTAAATGGTATCACCGATACTACTCTCTGGAATAGAATACATTTCAATTTCCAGATAGGGATAATTCAATTTTTTTCAACCTACTCTACATTTTTCGATTTTCATGAATACATATTTTTGGTCTCTTTGCCTTTCAAAGTTTTCGAATGAATCTGCTTTCAGCGCCACATATCAAAAATTAATAATAAATTATTAATCACTTTGGTACAATAGGGAACATAATAATATAGTAGGTCAGTTAGAAGGTATACAAATTGATAAAAAAAGTTTAAAGTTAAAATATAAATACAACGTACAGATAAAACAACTAGTCACAGTAATAGAATGAACATTCAACGTCACAGCCTCAGGTACATACAGAATAATAAAGTAAGTACACACAATTTAGTAAATGATGAGGAAGTGTCATTCAGATACTCTTGCAAAGTATAGTCCTGTCAATCCTGTCAATCAATAAACATTCAACTATTACAAGAAATGTCACTTTATGAACTTATATTTCATTTAAATAAAAACTTTTTGTAGAGAGATAAAACATTGTAAGCAGAAATGCCCAACCCAGTTGCAATTGTGCTGCTGATGTTTGTCAAGAACATGATTGGTCGTCATAGACAGGTAATGGTTTCAAGTTATAATTTGGAGGCCTATTCATACACAGTACCCAAACACATAGATGTTCCCAGTGATAATCAACTGTAGAGCATCAATAATAGTGTACTTTTATTAATATAGAAAGCCACACCTCCCCTTTTGCCCTTTCCATCAATCCTTGAGTGAGATCAAATTAATTTTCTCTTTCCTTCATTAATTTTGTCTGAGACTCCTCGCAGACCTCAAGTTTTTCAAATAAAATGCAAATGTTTAGGTGAAATTATGAATCAACGCCTCATAATTTCTAATGCTAATTTACTTTGCTAAAAATTAAAATTACTAATTACAATTTCAAAATTCAGCAAACGATCCATGTGATAGAATACAAGTGAGGTGAAAGAGATAATACATAATAAAAATTGTGTACGACTTTATGTTTCAAGTGTATTTCGACACGGTCGATAAAATCTTCATAGGTCATCTACACTTCCAATATCTTCTTTGTTCTTGTTGCCTCCACTTGACCAAACATTTTGCACTCCATATTTTTGACGCAGTGAGTTAGGTCATCATAGATAGATACTTCAGAACCTTTCAACTTGTACTTTTCAGTAGCAAACTCCTCATTACGTTTAATTCGTGAAGTAGAATTCACTGAAACAGCTCTTGGTTTGTTCAACTTTTTGTTACAAAAAGCAACATCGCTATCATGTTTTGAGTAGAGCACGTTTGGGGTATTAGACCAAGCTAAAGAGGTTCTTTCCCTCACAAAATGAAAGTCTGTTACGTTTGAAAATCCTTTTGCCCTGAATATAAGGGTAGGCTCCAACTAAATAACCCTGTGGAGTCGGGGGTAGGTATTTTATATATTTTCCGAGAATATTTCTATGCAGAATATTATAAAAGGGACGCCAAGTAATTTCCCTAATTATACCTACCTCTCTTGGAATGAAAACACCTGAAATTACTAAACAATTTACTTTTCAGTCTCAGCATAGTTTTCACAAGATTGTTGCCATAAATATTGTAGCATGGGATGAATGTGATTGAACACTTCTTATTAATATTAAAAAATACATTCTCGAGAGAACCGCCTCACAATCAAACTGAAATTTACAACTTAAGGCTACAATGCCAACCCACATCAAATTTGATTGTGAAGTCCGTCACAAATCTCAAAAATTCTAACTATGTTTTTTATAATTAATAGTTCGAGAGCTGCGGTGAAGATGACTTTCTCATAGTTACCAAAGGTTTGAATTGGCACGTCGGTTCTTCTTTAGATTGTAATTTCAAAACCGCCCGTCTGCCGGGCGTAAGCGGTCGCTTTATTAGATTTATAATTTGAAAAAAATGCTCAGAATTGCTAAAAATTACCTCATTATTAATAAAATTAATGTTTTGTGAAAATGGTCTTAGATCTTAACTAAATTGAAATCGTAAGCGTCTGCCGTTGGTAATGGTCGCTATTTTGGAGCAGACGCTGTCAAATGTATCAAAAAACGCCATCAACTTCTCACAGGTTACCACCGTTATTTTCGTGCCAAAGTTTCACTAAATATGTTACTAACCAAAATTCAAAAAGAAAACTTTGGCAGGCGGTCGCATTGTAACAGTAGACGGGCCTAAATTACTTTGAGTATATGAAAGTACGTGTAATGTAATTCTAGAGAATAGCGTTCCTCAAGCAAAAACTTTATATAGTAAAACATGTGAAGTTTTGAAGCCGTGGGACACTCAAGTACATTTAAAAATCACTTTATTCATCAGAAAGTCATGTATAATAGGCAGCAACTATAGACAATAGCGTATTGGGGATTTGTTTACCGTAAAGCGAGAGCAGTAATCGTCAGGTAGGAGTCAATGGGAATTATTTCAATGTCTTCATATTATTTTGCAGTGTTTACTCAGTTGATCAGTATGCCCTACTACTTCATTTCGATTCATATCTAGATAAACTTATTTATTGTTAAATAAATTTCGATAGATTATCGTTATTTCTCGAAAATGAAAAAGTTATAGTCATCACCCAGTAAACATCAAATGTTCATGAAATATATCGAAATCGCTATACTTTTGAATATTTCAAATTATATTTGTGTGCTATATTTCAGCACTAACATAATCCAGATCTCTTCAAAGATATCGTTTTGAGCTCCAGTCTTATTTCCGTATTAACAGCTGGTGTAACATTTCCTTAACATCACTACAAAATCCGTAACGCCTTTGTCCAAATTTCCACAATATTCCCACGAGAGATCGTAGTGAATCAGGACCTGCTAGTAGAAAGTCATTCAAACTTATACCATGAGATTTTAAACCTGCATCAAACAACAGTCTGATTTTATTTGGCTCATTCTGCTTTCCAACAGAGAAATGTAGAAGATACCAGGTGGTAGCAAATTCTTGTTCAGCTTCTTCGGGTTTTAGTTTCGTGATGTACCCTTTCTCTTCATAATATTTCATTTTGGAACAATACGTATTTGTATAATTTTCATTTCTCTTCTACATATTTCAATCTTTGCATCGCTCTATATGTACTCTCTGGTAATTGTATACTTTCATTTTTCCACAGAAGTCCTATCTCGTATCTATCTTCCATATAATTCACAGTTTCGTTCATCAATTTAGTAGCAACAGAATTTTCTTGACTAAAGTTCATCATGTGGAGTAATCAGTACTCCGAATGACTCTGTATAGAAAGAGTGTGTTACAAGTTGTTGTGAATTTTTGTCTGGGTTGCATGTTTCGCAAATATGTAAAATATGAGCATTCAAATGTTCCTCATCTTTCGAATGATTTTATAGATCATGGACTGCCATCCCAATTTACATCTGGTGGCAACCGGTACACTTTCTGAACCACATCTTAGCTGTCTATGAATAATTAGGTTTATGTTATCTTGCCCAATTATCATGACGGGTTTTTCATTTTTGAAACTTTTGATAGGTATTCCCTTCAAATATGGGTAATTTTTCTAGTTTTCCATTATTTTTCTCAGCGAAGGCAAAGATAAATTTTCATGCAATCTTATTGGTACCATGCGTAGTAAGACTGATTTCTCGTTTTCCACAATACACAATCTTTGCACTGGCAGGTGACCGTGCCGGCAGCAACATTCTCAAAGGGAATAACTGAAAACTCAGGTTTTTCTTTGTACAAAAGAGGGTAGTGTTGTGTTACAGTTTACAGGCTGAAACACCAGATGCTTTCCTACTTCTACATTTGAATTTCTGATGATTCCGTTTGAAACAAGCTTTTTCTCCGTCACTCTTTTCTTCCTTATATCAATATCATCAGATTTCATTTAGGGGTATATAGCATATATCTTCGTGGAAATCCCTTCCATAGCAGTAGCAGCAATTTTTCGTTCTTTCAAAATAACTGAATACTCTTTCCGGTCTTCTTTAGTAGGAATACTTCTGTTTTGCAAGGATTCCGCAGGCATTGATATGCTACCGTCTTCTGTTTGAATGCGACCGTCTGCCCAAGTTTTCTCTTTGAATTTTGGTTAGTAACATATTTAGTGGAACTTTGGAACGAAAATAATGGTGGTAACCTGTGAGGAAGTTGACGGTATTTTTTTGACACATTAGACAGCGTCTACTCCAAAATAGCAACCATTCCCAACGGCAGACGCTAACAATTTAGTTAAGATCCTAGACCAATTTCACAAATCACTTGTTTTGGTAATATTTAGGTAAGTATTAGCTATTTTAAATTATTTTTTTAAATTATAAATCTAATAAAGCGACCGCTCACGCCCGGCAGACGGGCGGTTTTGAAATAAGTAGAACCGACGATCCAATTCAAACCTTTGGTAAAGGTACGGTTTCTTCCATGCGGCCGTCGTGCACGGCGGCCGCAGTGCGTCGACCGGATGCGTCAGCCGGTCGATTTCATGGTTTCTTCCATGCGGAAGTCGTGTACGGCGGACGGAGCCGGTTTTCCGCCGATGGTGCTAGTAATGCTAGTTCACAGTAGTTGAAGTGAAGATGGATGATCTTTTCGACCTTATTTATTGTTAATGGAAGTAAATGACGATGAGGAAATCCTGCAGTTAATCGACTTGGAAAAGAGCAATGCGGATATAAATCCAATGTTCAAAAAAGGCGTGAAGAGGGGTGTTCTGTTACATTAATTAATCGACATCTACTCGGGAATGAAGTAAAATTTAGGGAATATTTCAGATTGAACAAGGTGCAGTTTGAGTACATCTTCAACTTGATGAAAAATTATGTAAAATCAGAGTCATACAACCGAGTTTGGTACGTTATAACCCCAGAGGAATACGAAAACTCTTGCGGCTGCGACTACACTGCTTCTGGAGCAGTACCATCGCAACGATCGCAGTCGTTCACGGCTGACGTGTCCGGCCGCCGCTTGGAAGGAAACATGTACATTCAAAAACACGTGTAGCAGTAGGTTACAACCGCCGCACTGTGGCCGCCGTGCCCGGCGGCCGCATGGAAGGAACCATACCTTAAGATCGACCGGCTGACGCATCCGGCCGACGCACTGCGGCCGCCGTACACGACGGCCGCATGGAAGAAACCGTACCTTAAATGGTCAATGCTGAAGGTACGGTTCCTTCCATGCGGCCGTCGTGCACGGCGGCCGCAGTGCGTCGACCGGATGCGTCAGCCGGTCGATTTCATGGTTTCTTCCATGCGGAAGTCGTGTACGGCGGACGGAGCCGGTTTTCCGCCGATGGTGCTAGTAATGCTAGTTCACAGTAGTTGAAGTGAAGATGGATGATCTTTTCGACCTTATTTATTGTTAATGGAAGTAAATGACGATGAGGAAATCCTGCAGTTAATCGACTTGGAAAAGAGCAATGCGGATATAAATCCAATGTTCAAAAAAGGCGTGAAGAGGGGTGTTCTGTTACATTAATTAATCGACATCTACTCGGGAATGAAGTAAAATTTAGGGAATATTTCAGATTGAACAAGGTGCAGTTTGAGTACATCTTCAACTTGATGAAAAATTATGTGAAATCAGAGTCATACAACCGAGTTTGGTACGTTATAACCCCAGAGGAATACGAAAACTCTTGCGGCTGCGACTACACTGCTTCTGGAGCAGTACCATCGCAACGATCGCAGTCGTTCACGGCTGACGTGTCCGGCCGCCGCTTGGAAGGAAACATGTACATTCAAAAACACGTGTAGCAGTAGGTTACGACCGCCGCACTGCGGCCGCCGTGCCCGGCGGCCGCATGGAAGGAACCATACCTTAAGATCGACCGGCTGACGCATCCGGCCGACGCACTGCGGCCGCCGTGCACGACGGCCGCATGGAAGAAACCGTACCTCAAATGGTCAATACTAAAGGTACACGGCGGCCGCAGTGCGTCGACCGGATGCGTCAGCCGGTCGATCTCATGGTTTCTTCCATGCGGATGTCGTGTACGGCGGACGGAGCCTGTTTTCGGCGATGGTGCTAGTAATGCTAGTTCACAGTAGTTGAAGTGAAGATGGATGATCATTTCGACCTTATTTGTTATTGGAAGTAAATGACGATGAGGAAATCCTGCAGTTAATCGACTTGGAAAAGAGCAATGCGGATATAAATCCAATATTCCAAAAAAAGGCGTGAAGAGGGGTGTTCTATTACATTAATTAATCGACATCTACTCGGGAATGAAGTAAAATGTATGGAATATTTCAGATTGAACAAGGTGCAGTTTGAGTACATCTTCAACTTGATGAAAGATTATGTAAAATCAGAGTCATACAACCGAGTTTCATACGTTATAACCCCAGAGGAATACGAAAACTCTCTTGCGGCTGCGACTACACTGCTTCTGGAGCAGTACCGTCGCAACGATCGCAGTCGTTCACGGCTGACGTGTCCGGCCGCCGCTTGGAAGGAAACATGTACATTCAAAAACACGTGTAGCAGTAGGTTACGGCCCCTGCACTGCGGCCGCCGTGCGCGGCGGCCGCATGGAAGGAACCATACCTTAACCACGAGGAAGTTATTTTCACTGCAGCTCTCGAACTATAAGTAAACTATGATCAAGTTATTCTCACGTAGGTACATAAAGGGAGGCCGTGTTCGCAAGAAATAAAAGTAGGTATATCATGAAAAACACCATAAAATAACTGCCAATATGTGGTACTTATCGCTTCGTTGATTTCCAAACTTCCAAGTTGTCTCTATTCATTCATTTCATTTCCAGAATTTTGTGCCAGCTCTTTAGTAGTTGTGCTATTCCGTTCCATGTAACTTTCTGGCTTTCTAGGTCTTGTCACAATTGAACCCAGCCTTAAAACGCCTAAAGTATCGTAATTGAGTAAGAAACATTAAACAGCTGAGACAACTCACCTTCTGTGCGAAAATCCAATGCAATCTGAAACCGTTTCCAAGAAATGTTTCCAAACTGTAGATCCAAAATATGCTTACAGATGATGGACAAAGGACCACGCACACATCTTATGGAAGAAAGTCTTTCGGTGAAAAGGACTGTATTTTTGATATATTTCATTCTGAACAAGTCTCCATTGGCCCAACTGGATCGTATGACTAGATTTGGTGCTAGAGGGCGCCAAATCAGGAATTTTTTGATTTATGGAGAAATTCAGCTGAATAAAAAAATAGCTATATCCCATTTATATTCGATATTGTGTGCGAATGAGCATTCCTAAAATTCGCGACAAATATTTTTTCCATAATACAGGAAAAAAACACTGTTTTTCTACAGGGTTGTCAACAATGTGGATACTCAATTCTTCAGTGAATGAATTCGCCTACAAGGCTATAAGTTGATTTAGTTTATCATTGTGGATCAAAATGGTCTGTTGATCGACCAAAATATAATGAAGATTTGAATACAGAGTGTTTTGAATAAAGAAGGGTATATTTTTATTATATGTAATTACTCCAAACCACGAATTTTATTATTTTTAATTGAATTCAGATAAATGAAAAACACTTACAAATTATTTGTAATCGATAGTCAACTGTTGTTCAACTGAGCGTAACTAAGATCGAGAATGATTGTTCTATAAATTTAAAAAAATAGCTTTTCTACAGGGTAGTTTCCAATATAATCAATTTTTAGGTGAAATAATTTGCCTTCAAGAATATGAGTTGATTAGGTTGATTATTATTGATTACCGATCAGTACGGAAGTTGAAATCTGAAAACATAATGTGAATGAATATACTTAATGTTTCACAGAAGGAAGGCTCCATTCGATTTGAATAAGTAATTAATCGTCTCTAGAATTCAATCATAATTTCGTCCTTAACAGAGAGCTGAAGTTATCTCCTAATCTAACTACTTCGTGATACCAGAAGGTTTTACGATAGAGAACGCCAAATAAATAATTTTGTGTTTTTGTAGGATTTAGCAAGCTATAGAATATGAATATATTTTGAGAGTCACTCAAAGAAATATATCTGGTATATTCATATTTTAAAGCTTGCTAAATCGTACAAAAACACAAAATAAATTATTTGGCGCCCTATATCGCCGAACTTTTAAGTCGACGTAGTTAGGTTATATGATATGACTTCAGCTATCTGTTGAGGAAAAAGTCATAATTGAATCTTCGATAAGAGTAAATACTCAAACAAATTGAATGGTGCCTTCCTTCTGTGAAACACTAAGTACTTCCATTCTCATTTTGTCTTGAGAGGTAATCTTCCATTCTGATCGATCATGAATAATAATTAACTCATAGTCTCGGAGACGAATTCTTTCACCTAAAAATTGATTATATTGGAAACTACTCTGTAGAAAATCTTTTGTTTTGCTTCATAAAACAATCATTCACGGTCTCAGTAGTGCTCAGTTGAATAACAGTTGACTATCGATTACAAATAACGTGTAATTGTTTTTCATTTATATATATATATATCAACTACAGTCCCAAAAGTACCGTTGGGGAGAAAGTTCTTACCCGAAGTCAAAAAAAGTTGAAGGAAATAACATCTGAATTCTGGTTGTATCGCATAGCTTTACGTTATTTTTTTTTCTCAATTTCTTTTATTCGTTCGAGAAACAAACTTTTTACTTTTCTGTCATTTTTTCTAATTTACTTCATTAAAAATGCTAGTGTCTTTTGGAAATATAAATATTATAAAAAAGCAATTGTATGAAATTTTGATATTTTAAGCATATGTGAAACATGGCTACATGCGCGAATTGCAGATGAATTAATTATTGTTGAAGGCTACAAACTTATCGGAAATGACAGACCCAATAAACGAGTAGGTGGCGTTGCTTTTTATGTGAGGAGTAATCTGAAGGTAAATGTATTGTTAACTGAAAATTTTGAATATATTGAACATTTATGGTTGGAAATTATACTTGATAAGCAAAAATATTCAATTCGCACTTTGTACAGGCCACCAAAGGCAGATATTACGTAATTTTTTAATAAACTTGAAGATACACTATCAGAGATATATCCGAAATATGATAGAAAATTGTGCATGGGTGATGTTAATATAGATTTTCTTGATCCCGACTCAGCTACATGTATTCAACTTATTGCTATAACCGGGAGCTTCAACTTACAACAAATAATTTCTAATCCTACATGTATTTCGAATCAAAGAATGACTTTAATCGATCATTTCTACACAAATTTTGAATTCAAAGAGTAGGGAGTCTGCGATATTTTGTAGGTTTCTCAGTGTTTTGATGAAACAGGAGACCCCAAAGAATTTTTAATTCTGTTTAATGGGAAATGAAATATATTAAATGAACAATTCTAATCTCTGACTTTTCTTTATTGACAATCTAACAAATTCAATTTTTATCAATAACTCAATTTTTTTTAAGTATGTAGAATACGAAAATGAATATATCAAACATAAACACTAACACTAAGTATTTCAACATATTTCCGTAGTAAGGCATTTGTTAATTTACGGTGTAATGGAAATAGAGGTAGCGGGTATTTCTACAAGTAAAACAGTCTGTTTTCGAAATTTTACCAACATAAATTTGGATTATTTTCAACGCGATTTAGAAAATATTGATTGGGATAGTATTTATAATATTAACTCAATCGATGAAAAGGTTGATTTCTTTACTGGTGAAATCACAAAATTAGTTGATCATCATGCGCCATTACAAACGAAAATGTTCAACTCAAAACATAGGATGCAACCGTGGGTGATAGTGGGTGTATCAAATCAATGCAAAAACTTAGGGATAAAGCATATCGGAAATATAGAAGAACCGAACTTGCAGCTCATTTCAATCATTATAAATATTCACGCAATTACACTTCATCTGCAATTAAAAGAGAAAAGAAAGCTTATTTTCAATACAAATTCAGTAAATGCAACACGAATGAAAAATGGAATGAACTTAAAAACTTGAGTATAGTTAAATAAAAAATAAGGAATTTCCAATTCCACTTCGTGATGTGAATGAAATCTTCTTTCTTCTTTGTAAATAACAACAGAACAAATCAGCCGGCTTCTGATGAAATTATAAAATTTTATAACAACACTTTGAAAGACATGGTTGTCTCTGAATTAGAATTTCAACCTGTTGACACTCATTTCGTGCTTCAGGTCTTGAAAAATATTAAATCGAAGGCCTATGGTCAAGACGGCTTGAATATTCAAATTATGATTCTTTGTAGTCCATTTATAATAGGGAATATGCATAATTTTTTTTAAATTTGTTTATTCAATTTTTTACTTCGTTACAACATAGTAAAAAATATAAATACGGTTGAAAGTCTGAAATTAATTTTTAAAATAATATATAAAATACCGATTGAATTTGACCTATTTGAACGCCTCCATTTTCGCGCGCTGTGGATGACGTCACATGACACGATCAGTGTTGTTCTTCTTCAGTGTCGTTCGTTGAGACGTACTCTGATTGCTCTACTTGCTCGAAGTTGATATTTTATAAAAGAGTAAGACAAATGCAGTACAAGTGTTAGAGAGAGATGAACATATGTGAAAGTGATCTCGATCAACCAGAGCAGCTTCAATGAACAATCCTTTCTATAGTTATGGCTGTTGACACTATTGACAGTTATTAGTTAGGTTAGGGATTTGCAGTTTTAATCGCTATTACGATGATGGAAAATGATAAAAAACCATTTTATAGGTATTGTCTAGTACCGGAATGCCAAAACACAATTATAAGTACACCAAATAAAGTATTTTTTTCTGTTCCAAAAGATGCGAAAATACGTAAACAATGGTGTAAGATTATGAGAAGAGACAAAGTATCTCCAATATCACATTTAGGGGAACGTGGGGTAGAACGGGATAGCGGGGTAGAACGGGGTAGCGGGGTAGAACGGGGTACCGTTTCTAGGAGCGATATTACTGATGTTAGAGCTGTACCATAGAATACTTGGAAGACACGCCCTTCACCTATGTTTTGCATTGGCGCTGATCCAGATTCCCGCTCAACAGGTGCGTCAGTCCGAGTTTATGATTGATTTGGTGCATGCGTATGTGTTCAGTGCAAATATTAGTTGTTTTCAAAGCACGGTAAGTAGTTTATGATAAGTATTATGACGTAAAGAATAAACCTGAGTGAAAGGATGACTTTTAGCTATTTTATTGTCCAATAGAATTTTCTTTAATGCCTTTTTTGAACGTATGTACTTTTAATTAAAAAGAAATATGCGTTTGGGTCAGAATGGGGTACCAAAATGAGGGGCGGAGTGGGGTACCCCGTTCCGCCCCATGTATGAAAACAAAAATCATTTAATTAAGTACCTTCTTTACAGATGCCCCGTGTATACAAAAGAAAAACCACTAGACAAAGTTAGTCTACAGAGAGTATGGAGCAAGCTGTCGAGGCGGTTTTCAATCGGGAAATGGGATACAAAAAAACTGCTCAACAGTTTAATCTACCACAGACGACTTTAGAAAGATATGTGGCTAAGAAGAAGAGAGATGAAGACAATTTCGAAATTGATAAGGGCGCAGGAAAGTTCAGATGTGTTTTTACACAGAGTCAAGAAAATGAACTAGAAGACTACTTCATAAACATGGAAGCCCGATTTTTTGGGTTAACATTGACGGATTTGAGAAAATTGGCCTACCAACTTGCCGTTCTGAACAACTGTAGTGGACGATTCAAGTCCGAAAACGATCTCGCTGGGATAGACTGGGTCCGAGGGTTTTTGAAAAGACACCCTAAAATATCATTGCGGAAACCAGAAGCAACATCTGGTGCTCGGGCAATGGGTTTCAACAAAGTCGCGGTGTCTCAGTTTTTCAAGTTTGCTCGAAGAAACTGTCGATAAATATAAGTTAACAGGTGATAGAATTTATAATTGTGACGAGACGGGAATTACTGTTAACCCAAAAAAAAGGTCATTCTAAAATACTGGCAGCAAAAGAAAAACGTCAGGTAGGAGTAATTACTTCTGCTGAACGGGGACAGACAGTAACGGCTGAAATATGCTTTTCGGCTTCAGGTACATATATGCCTCCTCTACTTGTGTTTCCGAAAAAATGGATGCAAAAAGAATTTGAGCTTGGTTTGCCATTGGGATCTGTAGTGAAACTGGCCGATTCAGGCCGGATGAATGGAGAAATATTTATAGACCGGTTCAGAGAATTTGTAACGTTTTCTGGAACAACTCGCGAGAAGCCAGTTCTTTTGCTTCTGGATGGTCATTCAAGCCATACTAAGAGCATTGATCTGATCAATTTTGCCACGGGTTAGTCCTACTTTGTTTTCCTCCCCACTGCTCTCATCGATTACAACCGCTTGACGTAGCATTCATGAAGACTTTGAGCACCTTCTATGAGCATGAAACAAGAACCTGGTTAATAAGTAATCTTTGTTACGTTGTTTAAAATGTCTACTCTGTTTGGAGCAGCTTTCATAAATGCCGCGTCAATGAAAACGGCCATTAACGGGTTTCAGAAAACTGGTATTTGGCCTGTAAATTCAGAAGCTTTTACTGAAGCAGATTATCTTCCTTCTGATACGACAAATATTCCCAAAGAATCTGAACGTATAGAAAAAAATGCAACAGCCTCAGAGCATAGCCCAGCAACTTTGGAACGAACTGTTACACTAATGGTGCGAAATACAACACCAATAGCACAAGCAGAATCAATAAAGAAATTTGAGGAGCAACCGCATTGTTCCAGAGATCGAACGCCACCAAGACATATCAGTACCTCCCTCCATCTACAACAGCATCTGTCTCGAAGTTGTGGTACCTCAAATAACTCGACAAAAAGTACCTCAAAGCATTTCATTCATGCATCTCCTTCTGATGTTCTGCCCATACCAAAAGTTGCAATTTCTTCTAAAAGAGTCAGTAAGAAACGAGGAAAGACTGCGATTTTAACGTCGACCCCAAATAAAAATGGACTTGAGGAAGCCATCGAACGAAGGATTCTCAAAGAGCAACAAAAAAATTCAATGAAACGAAAAATCGGGGGTCCCAAAAATAAAATTGTCAAAAATAAAATGAAACAAACACCTCTGCAAAGTAACACATCCGGGAACAAAAAGAAAGTTGTCGATTCATCAGAATCCCCTGAAGATGACGCCGATGCACTTTGCTTGTATTGCAACGATAAATTTAGTAACTTGATTTCAAGAGAGGGTTGTATTTCTTGCCGAGTTTGTCGAAAATGGGCCCACAATGCATGTGCCGATATCGACAATGATGACGATGAAACTTGTTTTCAATGTGATTTTTGCAGATGAAGAGATGACACATTTATGTGATTTATTCTAAATGTTATTTCTTCCTTATACTTACTATTTTGTCAAAAATTTGTTCCAATACATTTTTGAAAGAGTGGGAAATGTCTTTGATTATTGTATTGCAAGAAGTAACATCATCGAAACATATTTTTACGTACCCTGTTCCACCCCATATTATGTACCCCGTTCTGCCCAATGCATGGGGCGGAACGGGACATAATGCACTTTTTTAAAAAATTGAAAAACATAGAAAACATACATTAGTTTTTGAAAATGTCCTACCTAGTACATAACTAATAAGTTCAGCATTGCATAGGATTCAGGAGATATACTATTGAATTTCAGATGAAGTCATTTTTGTAACGTCAACTTTACATACCCTATTCTACCCCACGATCCCCTACATTGTTGTGAAGATCATTTCAATGTGAGTACATTGTATTTCGATAGTTAACATGAAGTGAATTGATCAGAAGTAAGTTTTGCATGCATAAATGTTTTGTATATTCCTGCCTCACCTAAATTACAAAAGGAAAACTATCATTTGATAAACTATTACTACTTATCAGTTCAGGTATTGTCGGATTGTGCTTTGACAAAACCACTTTCAGTCATTGCTCTTGATAATTTACAATTGTCACTAGACCAAAATCGCATTATGTAAAGGAAAACACTAAAAATATATAAAAAAAAATCTATGAAAGACGACTAGCACAGTATGAATATCAACACAGATACATTTCATAACGTGCCATGTGACGTCATTCTTCGTTTCGACCAATGGTGATGCGTTTCGCAAATTTGAATTCCGCGCGCTTATTATGCACTTTTTGATAAAAGTTTAAAGGAGTTGAATACAAACTTAAAGATAAACTAATGGTTTAGGTGTAATTTCAAGACAATAAAGTATATGAGGTGGAAAAATCAAATTTAAATCACTTGCATATTCCCTATTGTCTATTCAACCCATATTGTCAACGAATGCATTTCTCATTCATTTCATGGATACGCGCACTTGTCATTCCTTTGCCGAAAGTTTCTGTTCCAATTTTGATCAGTTGAGAGGTATAAGCATATTACCAACCTAATCTAAGATCTTGGAAAAGTCCATAGAATATCAAATTCGTCTTCATACTACAGAAAACAAGATATATCCGATTTATCAATCAGGATTCAGGGCAGGGTACAGCTGTGCAACTGCACCAACAGCTGTCGTTGATGACATACTATCTGCCACAGATAAAAATGATAAAAGCATACTAAAACTCATCGATTTTTCCAAGGGTTTTGAAACGCTCAACCACTCTATTTTATAAGCAATTCTGCATTTTGCAGTTCAGTACTGCCGCTATGAATCTAATATTCTCATATCTCAGCCATCGCATTCAACAAGTCAAACTAATGATTACATTTTCAGTTGAGTTGAAACAAGGTGTTCCTCAGGGTAGTATATTGGGGTCTTTACTGTACATATTATACACCTCTAACTTCCATACATACCTATTACATTGCAACTACCATTTTTACGCCGACGACACCCAAATTTACTACTCTTCCAGGCCATTTGACACTCAAGATATCAATCGTAAAATCAATAAAGACCTGGAAGCTCTCCTTTCTGTTTCATCACATCACAAATTGAAAATCAATTCCAGCAAATATTTCGCTATTCTATTTGTCAATCATAATACAATGGCAGATGACGCTTCGCATAGGAAATTACATTCTCCCATCTACCGATCACTGCAAAAATCCAGGGTTAACACTAGACTCTAATTAGCGTTTCAAGAAGCATGTCACGACAAAATTGCGTTCAGCTTATGGGTCACTCAAACTTATCTTCAATCATCGTGAATATTTATCTGTAAATGTCAAAAAAATGATATGTGATCCACTTGTGTTGTCCCAATTCAACCACTGTGACACAGACTATACTTCACGCATGGATGCTAACGATTCACGTAGGATTCAAAAAGTCCAGAACTCTTGTCTCCAACTTATTCATCGCATAAAGAGAAGGCTGAGAATATCCTGTAAGTTGAAGGATGCTAGTTGGTTAAACATGTTCAAAACCCCTGTATAACAAAATAACATTCTGGAAAGCCAAACATAATCTCAACCTGAGAAAGAAAAACTGTATTAACATACCTACCCATAATAAACAAATTTTCAAATGATCTTTTTCGTACCAAATTTCCCATTTTGGACATACACTGGATATACCGTAATCTGGGGTGGAGTCGGACAGTTTTCGTAGTTTTTTGTTGATAAAATTCAAATGCAGTGAACAAAAATTTTCAAAAAAATAATATAGATGCTTCAATGTTTCAGGAATGTACTTTAACAACCAAAATAATAAATTTCTAATTGCATCATCAGGTGGCCAGGTAGCCGAGTGGTTGAAGCGACATTGTTTCAATCACTTTTGACTGCCAGTCAAAGGTTCAAATCCTAGCGACTGCAGAACTTTTTCTGATGGCCCGAGTAAGTGCTAGGAATCGCACGTAAAAAGGTAAGACCTCGTTAATCCTTAGCTCGCACAAGTTTCGACTTCTGAGGGCTGCCGTTCGTAAGGGGATGACAGCTGGTTAACGGAAAAAAACAATTTTAACAACAAAACAATCATATATATATTTTTTTCATATCCTGTCCGAATTCACCCCTATGTGTGGGGTGAATATGGACACACCTTTATTTTCCGTTATAATTTATGTTAGCCCATCTATTTGTGAATCAGGACAAAAATTATTAAAAAAAAATTGTTTTTTTCTGTAACAGTATCTATATGCTTGATTTATATATCTTTATTGTTTATAACATTATATAAAACTATATAACTTATATAAAAAATAAGTGTTGGTAACAAAAAATATGATTCTTAAAATATAAATAAAAACAAATAAAAATCAATTCTAAAACTTAACACAAGAAGGAATTCTAAAAAAATAATCAAAAAAATTACTCAATTCTTACACTCAGTCTTAACAACTCAGGATATTGATATCTATTCCGTTTCAAGTTTTTACTGTTTTAAGGACTTTAAAAATTTGAACGACATCAACAATACTTTCGTCTTTAACTGAAGGATATGTAAAATAAATCCCCATTTTTTTCTGTTATTTGTTTCCTTAGAAAGGTAACAAGGTACATATTTTGTGTTCTGTCAATTATTTCTGTAACACAGCCAACATAATACTTATCAGCATTTTTTTGTTTTTTCGCTTGCGAAATAAATCTTACAATTACAAAACTATTTACATTAATAAAACAATCAGTCTCATCGGTTTCATTTTTTGCAGTCTCAGTGTCAGTTTCAGTTCCAGATTCCTCCGCTTCAACATGTTCATTTTCGGTTATGTCCTCTTCAGAAATTGCTTCATGTTCGTTACTATCCCAATAGTCACTCAGATCGTCAATTGTTGCTTTGCTAGAGGATGGATTCAGATCATCAGATGTTATTCCTTTACCTGGAGGTATCTGCAACTTTTTGCCACTGCTTTTTTTATTTTCTTGAGTTGTGACCAACCTGCTTTCCCGAAGAAATTCTTGAAGAGTTTTGGTCCAATGCTCCTCATTTTTTGTTTGATTTTCTGGTATTTGAGAGTCCGGTATTCTTTTTAATACAATATCAGCATTTAGTGGAACGATTCCACAGGATCGGAAACCAGACTTAATGTTAATAATAAAGCAACGTCTGAAGGCTGTAGCAAATGTGTAGCTTTGGGTGGTAGCAACACAAAGTTAATATCATTTTGTTCGCAAGCTTCAAGAACACAGATAGAAATGTGGCTTGACAGGTTATCCCTTATCAACACTTTTTTTCCTGGTGGTAGGTTTTTAAAATAAGGAAAGAGAATTTTCTCAAACCAGTCTTCAAAAGTGGCAATATCGAACCAGCCGGACTTCGTTCGATTGTAGACTGTTCTGGCTGGTCCACCGTCTATCCAAGTGGGATATAAATGTACAGCTTTATAGACTGCGTGTGGCGGTAAAAGTACTCCCGATGCACTGATAGACATCATAACAGACGTACTGCTCTTGCTAGTGTCAATGATTCTTTCCACTCTTTTCGAACCTCGGCGGCATAAAACTTTTATTCTGCCAGGATCGTCTGTCATGTTGGTCTCATCGTAATTCACAATGTTTGATAGAGGTACATTTTCCAGACAGTCTTTCAAAACGATGGATCGGTAGTAGTGTAGAAGAATCTAACCAGACGTGGACACCAAGGTTCCCAGATGTAAACCCACCAGGTTTTCATTTTTGGGTACATTTGAAGTCACTTGTTTATGAAACTCCAGTAGCGATCAAGGAAGATCTAAGAAACCGAATGGTAGACGCCTGGGAAACAATAGGAAAAACACCAATACTTTTTGACCGGTTAAGATATTGAAAGACAGGAGACTAAATTCCTGTACAAGTATTCAACAATTCATTTGGATACAATTTAGTTTCTTTCATTTTATTTTAATCTACATATTCAAAATTTCTTGAAATGAAATGTTGATATTTCTTGCAAATTTTATTAAAACAACTACTTTTATTTCACCCTTCATACTATGTCATAACTATTTTGCTTAAGGATGCCATACAGCGACGTCCCCAAAAGTAATGACATCTTCAAACGGGTAAAATGTAGTAGAATACAAAAAAAAAACAAAACTACCTACTTGAACGTCAAATTCAATTAATAAGTAATCTTGTGAGAAAAGCAAAATACTCCGGGCGGGTTAAACAAAACAAGTTCACCAACAGCTCAACTAAACTGAGTTCAGTTGCTAAGGAACTAGAAATTTCATTGGCTGTTCCATAGCAACTGAAGCGAGTTTACTTAAACTGTTGTTGAACTTGTTTTGAACAAATCGCCCTTAATGGAAGTAACTTCAATATGCAACGATTATCAAATAATGTACTTGAAATTTCCAAGTCCAAATACCTAGAAAACAGTTGTTTATAGCGACTTCTAACAAGGGTAGAGTTTTTACGTAGATATGATAAAGGACAAAATTTTGTTAATGAAATATGTGCTAGAAGTATGCTCAAACAAGTTATAAACCTTCAAAAAAGAAAGAGACGTGTAGGTGGCGCTCCCTACGGTAAGAGCAATAATAGTCAGGTTCAAATTCGACACCTCAAAAAACTTCTCAATCCTTAAGTTATATATATTTGAGGTCAGTATTTCGGAAGTTATTTAAAAAAAAAAACGAAAATAATAGTAAAAATTCACACCCTGTATCTTGTAAACGAAGCGTATCCAGACATATATTTAAATGGACGATTCATATTAGAATATAATAATAATATCAGTTAATATTTACCTTTTACAAAATAAAAATATTACATTGTGATACATCTGTAATAATGAGGTAAATAAATGGTACATTGTTAGGCCTGTGGCCAATTCTGCCACACTGTCCGGAATAGAAATTAATTATATATATATATATATATATATATATATATATATATATATATATATATATATATATATATATATATATATATGTATAAATATATATATATATATATATAAGGAAATCTCTCAATTAATTTCTATTCCGGACAGTGTGGCAGAATTGGCCACAGGCCTAACAATGTACCATTTATCTATATATTTATCCATAGCAACATTTTGCTTCCGTATCAAGACACATCACATTACATTTTGCTTCCGTATAACGGACGCAAAATAGTTTTTGCCGATATCTACGCATATAAAGCATAAATTCGGATGGTTGTTACAGATTTCTGTTCGACTTTTGTTTATGCTTTTATGGATTCCTTCTATTTCTCTCTAAATATCACCATATGTCTGTAATGGCAAAGTTATTGGACGCAATTTAGTATGGTTTTTAACAAGAATAATACACATTTAGTTCCACATAATTCCATCAGAGGCGCTTGTTAATATACATAGTGAATATACTTCTTTCAATTGGCTCATTATTTTGCGTCCTAAGTTTGGCAACCCGGCAACAGTAATTACGGAGATTTTTAGTGAAACCGAAACTGGCAGATTATTATAATATGCAAAGATGAGTGATGTACGTGAAAAGCGGAAGGAAAGCTATCCTTACTTTTCTGATAGTGCTGATATGCTGATTTTGTTTGTTATTTTCAATAACGGATTCGCGTAAGAATGTTATAATAATTATAATAATTCAAAATTCTGAGTTTAAAGTTGATTATTTTTCATAGCAGACAGGTTTGGAGTTCTTCAAAAATAAAAAAGCAGAGGGGTGGTTTTGCAATAAATGAGTATCCCCCGTCATAAAAAAAATGCATAGTAGTGATGAATAGCTTTGTACACGTTTCTGCTCGGGATATGTTATGGAAAATGCTCTTCTCTTCATACCTGATACCACATAGAAGTTTTTCAGGACGTCCAAGGGAGTGGAATAGAAGTGAATTTCAAAATAAATATAGAGAAGGCACATATGGCTTTGCACACGTTCCTGCTCCGGAGATGACGTGAAAAATCCATATTACTTCATCACTGATACCACGTACGAGTTCTTCAGGCCGTCCGAATGGGTGAAATCGGGGTGAGTTTTCGAAAAAAAATCATAGAAGGCACAAATATCTTCTATTATGTTTTTTAGGAAATTCGCCGTTATTCCACCCCTTGGACGGTCTGGAAAACTTCTACGTAGAATCAGGGATGAAGCCTTTTCCAAATCATATCTCAAGCAGAAACGTGTGAAAAGCCATTTGTACCTAACATGTTTTTTTTTCAATTTTTACCACGCTTATATAAACTCACTCTGTTGATGAAAATAAAAAAAATAAAATAAAAATGTCACGGTCAAATTTTTAGACCACTTCTAATCGACCGATTGATCAGAAATTTGGCAGGTGTACATAATTCCGGTGACAATGCATTATTAGATTTTTGTTAGAGGTAAATACAAAATGGCGGCTCCAATATGGCGGACGAAATTTGTAATCATGACCATATTCAATTCAAAATTGGTAACTGGGGGTTTTCGGTGTCAGAGATTATGATTCTTCTGTCAAAATTGAAAAATTCAAGATGGCAGCTCCATCATGGCGGACGAGTTTTGTGATTATTATCCGATTTTATTCAAAATTGGTTTCTCAGGTTTTTCGGGCGAGACATTATGATTCTTCTGTAGAAATTGGAAAATTCAAGATGGCGGCTTCATTATGGCGGACGAGTTTTGTAATTATGATCCGAATCTATTGAAAATTAGTATACGGGAGTTTTCGGGGGCAAAGATTATGGTTCTTCAAACAAAATTGAAAAATTCAAAATGACGGATCCAATATGATGGACGAGTTTTGTAATTATGATCCGATTCTATTCAAAATTGATTTCTGGGAGTTTTCGGGGTCAAGGATTATGATTCTTATGTCTACATTGAAAAATTCAAGATGGCAGCTCCCATATGTCGATTCGATACAAGATATGATAAGACGACAAGAATGAAAAGTAGAAAATAAAAAAAAAATAAAAACATCGCTTTTATTGAAATGCACTGAAAAGAAATAAATGTTTTTTTTTCATGATTATCCAAAAATTAAGGGTATGAGTAAAAGCGAGGGGAGCCAGGAAAATACATTTCGCAATGATATGATTGAGGTCTCATCAAAGACCGAGGAATTCATAATGGCCTGTCAGTATGTTGTCTTCATCACTCTGATCTACCGAAGTCTTGTGATGGGTAAAGAGGTCCCTGACACTAGATGCAGAGCGTGTTGTGGGACAGCTGACACTATAATGCATTTGCTGTCAGCTTTTCCAGCTTATGCGGTCTCATCATAACGCAGCGCTACGAGTGTTGTACTACCATCGACGACACTCGTACGATATAGACGAGACACTGGTGTTGAGTTATGCTGCGGGTGATATTGAGTCCGTTGTGGAGAATGAGAAGAGCAGAATCTATTGGAACTACTCTTTCCCTTCCTCAGGCTAATACAAGCCAATAAACCCGATGTAGTCCTCCTCGACCATCAAAGTGGGACGATCCTCGTCATAGTTTTCGGCTCCTGGCTAAACGGACGTCGTCCCAAAAGATAAGGACAGGAGGACTAAATATCGAGATCTTCTCTTTGAACTCCGCAGGTTTACCCAACCCATTTTATCAAAATTGTGGCTCTCTGATCATAGGGGTCCTTGGTGGAATGATGGACACATTGCTCTCGAATCTGAAAATTAAACCGGCTTGCCGTATCGAATGCAGAAAGCCGTAATCCTTGGTTGCCTATGTCTGCTCAGGGCACATGACTCTCAGAACCAGTAGTCATTTACTGCACTGAAGAGAGGTTAGTTGGCTAAATGATCCAATGATAATAATAATGATAATATGAATCTTTAGATTTGATTTTCCTCCACTTCTAGTTGTCCACATATTCTGCCATTTAGCACACACATCAAAGACCGATGAAACAATGACACTACTGACATATTTAATTATTTGGAACCTTAGGTTCGAAATACATTCAGATATGTAGAGAGCTACCCCAACACCACAATTATGTCAACTTCACTTGAATCGAGTTCCAGTACAAGAATATTCTAACTACTTTCTTCTTTTCGAATTATATCTTGATGAGTTTAACCCAACTTGGCAGTTACACTAACGCATCCATTGCAGGTTCACAAGCATCTAATCGACTCTGCTAATTTATAGATGATACAACAGTTCTAAATACTTTTTGATGACTAATGACTTTCATAAGAAAGTTATACGAAAAAAATAATTTTAGGTTATGCAACTATTGTAACATAAACTTGAATTACCCCAAAGATAAAACTGAACTTTATGAAAAGTCTAGATTTATGAGCTTAGTTGTAAGTATTGCGAAAAGAAGTATGTTGGTCAAACTAGAAAGGCCGTGAAAACACGGTTCAAAGAGCATATTGCTCATATTAGCCCTTTGATATCACAAAAATTGAGTGTTTCCATTATGCTTCAGGAAACGATCACCGATTTGATGATACTAGTTTGAGATCAATTCGACAAGTACATGACGTGTAACATAAGTTTTACATCTGTATTAGTCATCAAAAGATATTCACGAATATTGTAGTCTGTCCATAAAGTAACCCCCTGCTAACTTTTAAACGGGTTGGAATTTCATTCTGAACTTTCTATTGGTAGAATGGTAGGTCATAATCTACTTTTTGACAAACAAAAAAATGTCTATCTTTCAAATTGGGGGCCCGAAGCCCTTTTGAAAGACTTTTTTGAATGGCATGGGGGATACCTCATTCGAAACGTCGTACAATTATCTATACTCTATAGATACTCTGTATACTCTATAAATTTCAAACAAAAATATTACTCCAAAATGAAAAGGCGGTAGGTACATAATGTAAGAACTCTCTCGGAGTAATCCCACCCCTGTTTTGAACTTTTGAACGAATTGGAATTCTGCTTCAATTTTTTTTTTGTTGAATAATTGTTCAGAATCTACTCACTGAGAACAATAAAAATGTCTATTTTCCAAAATGGCCTCGGTTCACCATTTTAATTATTTCTTTGAAATGGCTGGAGGTCGACTGATACATACATCATTTGAATTGTATTTTAATTCATCATAAGCACCGACAACAAAATTTGAAACAAAAATATTCATCCACAACAAAATGGCGACACATAATGTTTGAGTTCTGCCATATGAGGATCTTTTCGATGGCTATCAATGAGCTCTAGTAAAATCATCAAATCTTTTTTGGTATCGTTGAGAGACGATTCTGAAGTTCTGAAATTCCTTCTTTTCATTTCCAAACATTCTGATGCGTTCCTCCAAAAAAATCCAAAGGGGTCAAATCAGGCGAGCGAGTTGGCCATGCAATAGGACCCCTCCTACCGAATCGGTAGGATGGTATAGATGGATCGGTAGCACCGATCTATCTTTCCGGAAAAAATTCATTCAAAAAGTTGGTTACTGGCCTGAAATCATGGGAAAATGCTCCGTCTTGATGGAAATTTTCTGTTATTTTCAGCTACCTGGATTATTTCCGAGAAGATGTCTTCTTGTGGCATCCTCAAATATCGAACTCCGTTCAAATTTTATTTTTAAAAATATGGACCCATGATACGGTTGCCTAATATGCCAGCCCAAACATTTACTTTTTGAATTTGTTTTCCTGAACTCATTACGATTTTCAGTACTCCAATAGCGGTGATTTTGACTATACACATGTCCATTCAAGAAAAACGTGCTTTCATCACTGAAACAAATGTTGCTCACATGAATCCTATTTTGACGAGGTTTCTCACTCATCAGGTGACAGAACTGAATTCTACTATCTGGATCGTCTTCAGAAAGTTCGTAAACCATTTTTATTTCATAGAATAGAACTTTATTAATCCATAAAATACCATAATTACATGGTGTGGGACAAGTCAACTATCAAGCATCGTAAAAAAGATATTTTTCAATAAGAGCATGTATAAAATATAGAAAAAATACAATAAATAATAATAGTTAAAAGCTCATTGAGTATCAAATAATAGGGATGGAATTTATTTTTTCTTCAGTATTTTATGTACTGTTGAACGTGGCATGTCATTCTGATCCGCTAGTTCAGTTGTGGATTGTTGAGGGTTTTCTTGAAGATCCATCATGGTATCCCAGTTCGCTCATATTCCCAATGAGTTCTCTTAAATATTTTCAGTCAATGGGATTGTCTGAATACATCTCATTGAAGAAACGCACAGCTGCAAAAACTGTTTCCTCTACGGTACGCATCGCTCTCCTCAATATTGAGAACTGGTGAAGTACAAGATCAAAACTTTGAGACATTTATACATTCACTATATCATAATGACTAATTGATTGATTTTTCTAATTTGAGGAATTCCTTATAATCAAAGGATGTTGTTATAACTGATTGCCTCGATTGCCTGAGTCGATATTATTATTATTCATTCTACTTTATCATCTGTTTGTAGATAATACAATAATTTCAAGTACAGAAAACTTTTGTAAAAGGGTACCTTAGAAGATTTGATGATTTTTCCAGAACTGAAGTAGGTATCTAAAGGATCCTCATAGCAGAGCTCTACCATTAATGTAACACCATTTCGTTTCGGATTAATATTTTTGTTTCATATTTTGTTGTCGTGTAGAGAATTGAAATACAATTCAATTGATGTACCACTCGACCCCCATAGCAATAAAAAAATATCAAAATGGCGGACCGACGTCATTTTGAAAAAAATTTCTTTTTTGTCAAAAAGATGCTCACTAACTGCCATTTTACGAAAAAAAAAAATTGAAAAAAAAATCCAATCCGTTCAAATGTTAAAAGGAGTGGGATTACTTTATGATAGTCACAACATTATGTACCGCAATTTTATTATGGATTGATAATTTTTTTTGAAATTATGCTGTCGTATAGAGAATTTAAAGATGTTTCGAATGAGGTATCACTCGATCCCCCATGCCATTTGAAAAAGTCTTTCAAAATGGCGTCGTGCCACCATTTTGAAACAGACTTTTTTCTGTGAAAAAGAAGCTTATGAACTGCCATTTTACCAGAAAAAAAAATTCCATCAGCAAATATTAATCTGTTCAAAAATTAACAGTGGAGAGGGTTACTCTATGGACTCACTGCATAATCAAAATTAGAAGAGTAGGCTTGATTATTGTGAACCTGGAATTAGAGGGTTGGTGTAAAACTAATCAACATATACATTCACTCAACAGAAGTGAAAACATGCAAATATATGGTATTTTCAGCGAAACGCATGTCGTGATAAATTGACGTAGTTGTATGTTTCTGAATGAAGCTACTAAATACAAAACTTCATAACTTACACGACATAAAATTTTTCATAGAATATAACTAGGTTAAGCAACAAAATGTAATATATAAATATTTTCTGTACGCTCAACTGTATCCGTGGATGACACTTTTGGGTTATGCCTGTTGTCATCCTATATGATTTCAATAAAATTTAAAAAAATGATAATAAAAAAATACACTTTATTTGGTTAAGCTGAAAGAGTACCATACCCACTTTACATTTCCAGAAAGATCAAAATATCGACATCGTCAAATTTCGTCTTTCTTTTCATTTGACATTCTCCTACAAATGTTTGAAACTTCATTCGAAGTATAGTATAATTAATTTGCAAAAACATTAAAGATGAACCATACTACATATTTTTTTTTTTAACTCTAATTGAGTATTGTGACCAAACATTATTATTCGTCATTAAATTTTAACTTAGGATATTTGCTTTCTACTGTTAGACTTGGCAACATTGCTGGAAGCAAGATAGAACGTAACGTGTCATGAAAGTATACAATTGGAAGTAATTTAGTACAAATGTAAAAATATACGGTTTCAAAATGAACCGGAATACCAACGGAGTCGAAATAACCGGAATTTGTGAAATACGTATATTGATTTTTTAAAGATACAGCATTTAAAAATACCTCCAGAGATATCATTTTTCACTCTAAACTAGTATACTCATTTAGATTTTATCTAAAACTCTTCCTTCTGGTGGACGCAGAATGTATGCGTTATAAAAGGATGCAAAATTGCTGCAGGATGTAAATATATATATATATATATATATATATATATATATATATATATATATATATATATATTACTCACAATAGCACATAACATAATATGGACTTCTGTATATCTGAGTATTTCTATTTGTAATTTGAGATGAAGGAAATCTCTCATTTAATTTCTATTCCGGACAGTGTGGCAGAATTGGCCACAGGCCTAACAATGTACCATTTATTTACCTCATTATTACAGATGTATCACAATGTAATATTTTTATTTTGTAAAAGGTAAATATTAACTGATATTATTATTATCATTATATTCTAATATGTATCGTCCATTTAAATATATGTCTGGATACGCTTCGTTTACAAGATACAGGGTGTGAATTTTTACTACTATTTTCGTTTTTTTTTTAATAACTTCCGAAATACTGACCTTAAATATATATAACTTAAGTATTGAGAAGTTTTTTGAGGTGTCGAATTTGAACCTGATGTTATTATTCTCTTACCGTAGGGAGCGCCACCTACACGTCTCTTTCTTTTTTGAAGGTTTATAACTTGTTTGAGCATACTTCTAGCACATATTTCAGTAACAAAATTTTGTCCTTTATCATATCTACGTAAAAACTCTACCCTTGTTAGAAGTCGCTATAAACAACTGTTTTCTAGGTATTTGGACTTGGAAATTTCAAGTACATTATTTTATAATCGATGCATATTGAAGTTACTTCCATTAAGGGCGATTTGTTCAAAACGTTCAACAACAGTTTAAGTAAACTCGCTTCAGTTGCTATGGAACAGCCAATGAAATCTCTAGTTCCTTAGCAACTGAACTCAGTTTAGTTGAACTGTTGGTGAACTTGTTTTGTTTAACCCGCCCTGAGTATTTTGCTTTTCTCATAATATTGCTTATTAATTGAATTTGACGTTCAAGTAGGTAGTTTTTTTTGTATTCTACTATATTTTACCCGTTTGAAGAGGTCATCACTTTGGGGACGTCCCTGTATGGCATCCTTAAGCAAAATAGTTATGACATAGTATGAAGGGTGAAATAAAAGTAGTTGTTTTAATAAAATTTGCAAGAAATATCAACATTTCATTTCAAGAAATTTTGAATATGTAGATTGAAATAAAATGAAAGAAACTAAATTGTATCCAAATGAATTGTTGAATACTCGTACAGGAATTTAGTATCCTGTCTTTCAATATCGTAACCGGTAAAAAGTATTGGTGTTTTTCCTATTGTTTCCCAGGTATCGGTATCTTAGATCTCCCTTAATCGCTACTGGAGTTTCATAAACAAGTGACTTCAAATGTACCCAAAAATAAAAACCTGGTGGGTTTAGATCTGGGAACCTTGGTGTCCACGCCTGGTTAGATTCTTCTACACTACTACCGATCCATCGTTTTGGATAAACAGAGTTAAGGAAATCCCTGGCTATAATGCTAAAATGAAATTGGACGGAGCCCCATCATGCATAAACCACATGCCGATACTAAATTTTTTTTGGTACATTCTGAAGTAGTCCCAAATTCATTTTTTGAAAAGTCTTTGTACGTTGCGCCATTCACTCGGAGCGGAAGAAAGAAAGGAACCATCAATTATTGCCGTCCATACATCTACAGAAAATTGATACTGACATTGTCTTTCACTAACTGCGTGCCGATTTTCCACAGCACAAACATGGTTGCTATGTGATAGCATTTCGGGAAAAGTTTGTTTCGTCCGTGAAGCATATCTTAAAAATTGAGGATTTCCTGCCAATTTTCTCAAAAACCACTAACACGTAGTATGAAGAGTTGGGGAAAAGTCTCGTTGCAAAAGAGTCAATATGCAAAATAATGATAGGTAATAACTTCAACATTCATCGATTATAATTATCAAATAATCGACTTGAAATTTTCTAGTCCAAATATTTAGAAAACGGTTGGTTATAGCGACTTTTCACAATGGTACACTCTTTACGTAGATATTATAGAGGAATCGATTTCTTCACTGAAAAATGTGCTAGACGTACGCTCAGAGAAGTTATTAATCTTCAAAAAAGATAAAGCCTTGTAAGATCGCCCCCTACGAGTAAGAGCAATAATAACGTCAGGTTCGAATTTGACACCTCGAAAAATTTCTAATTAGCAATTTCCGTCTATTTTAAGTGAGTATTTCGAAAGTTATTTGAAAGTAACGAAAATGAAACTAAAACTTCAACACCCTATATCTTCGAAACGAAGCGTTTCCGGACATATATTCAAATAGACAATTCATATAAGCATATTGAAAGGAATCACTTCCTGAAGTTTGTCAATGTACTTTTGAATCACCCTATACCGGGTGTCAACGAATCTATTAGGCAAGTCATAACTTCTAGACCATTAGGTGTATCAAAATGAGATTTGGTATAGGTGAATGGTATGTGAAAAGGAGAGTTTTCACTTATTTTTCACTTTCTGGTCACTTCCGGTTTCACCGGAAATGGCTCTATTTTTAAATGGAACACCCTGTATATTGTAACATTTTTGGATTTCTGAGACAATTCTAGATCAGAATTTGACATTTTCGAAAGTTTTTATGCCTACTTAATTTTTTCGGAGTCACTTTTGAAATTACATCTAGGTGGCCATGATCGGAAGTAAACTAATCTAAGGACCTCAGGTGATATTACAATCGCGAAGTTTTAGTGACTAGTATGATATATATAAATAAGACAAGTTGGCAAAATTACATTTTCGTGTCTATTATTTTTCAAATGGCGACCATTTTTTGACAAACACTTTCCGAAAAAAGGATATTTTGATGAATCTAACGATACTAATTCATTTGCGATTGGATCAACAAATTTAACAAAATTAACAATAATATCAGGGATGCACTTACATTTTTTTCAATATCCCAATTTCTTAAAATTTTTACTATACTAAATCATCAAAGTGCATTCCTCCTTGTTGAAGTCACATTTCAGCTCGTTCAATTGTTTTTCTCAACACGTCTCGTAACATTTGTGGCGTTATACTTCTAAATGCCTGTGGAATCCTTTCTTCCAAGATTTCAAGAGTGGCTGGGGCTGTTGCATAGTAGACCCTTTCTTTAACATATCCCCAAATAAAGAAATCTAGCACAGTCAGATCCGATGAGCGGGCAGGCCACCGTACTGGACCATTGGTTGCAATAACTTGATCATTGAAATGCTCTATTTAGTAATCTAGAAAGTATCTGGTATTATGAGGGGGTGCTCCATCTTGTTGGAAGTAAATTTGCCGTAAAACTGCTAAAGGTAGATTATTAGGATGATCCTCGATTTCATTTTGAAGAAAACCTAAGTACCTAGCCCCTGTTAACTGACCTTGAAATAATATTGGTCCAATTATTCTGCTTCCAACAATACCATCCCAGACATTGTCGCCAAACCTTTCTTGAAAATTGCCCTCTCTCATTGCAAGTTGATTTTATTGGGTCCAGTACCGAGAATTTTGCTTATTAAACAAGCCATTATTTGTAAATCGTGATTCGTCGGAAAATAGAATAAAGTTGATGAAATTTGGGTTAACTCTATGATTTTGAAGCAACCAATCACAAAACACTACTCGTCTATCGCCATCGTCAGCATACAAATGTTGATGTTACTGATATTTAAATGCTCGATATCCGTGCTTTTTCAACATTTTTCTTGCTGATTTGTGACTTATCTGCATTTCTCGACTAATTTCTCTCAAAGAAACCATTTTGTCAACCTCAACCATAGCAAGAACGTTAACCTCAGTCTCCTCGTTTATGATAAACCTCTGTTCTGCCTCTCGATTTCCCTCTTGCCTAAAACGATTCTCAACATACGAAAAATACTGATGGGATGGATGTTGCCGATTGGGATATCTCTGAGCATACAACTCAGCAGCATTCCTTGAATTTCTGTGACATTCTCCAAACAATAACAACATATCCACTTTTTCACTTTGAGTATACATTATTTTGACGGACAATTGAACTAAAATTTAAAGTAAATCAAGAAAATTTTACCTGCTGCTCTCAAAGCTTATGTCACTGTCATAACCTAAGTGAGTGTTTTGTTCTCCAAAGAAAACTTGATCGAAATAACTGCAAAATATTATGCATCATGCCTATCCTCGGCACACTTGACAAAAGTAAATAAAGTATTATAAAGTATTTTCCTCAGTAATATTTAATTTATGTTCTTATTTGTAATCCAATCGCAAATAAATCAGTATCGTTAGATTTATAAAAATATCCTTTTTTCGGAAAGTGCTTACAAAAGTAAATGAATTATTATCCATGGCACACTTAACAAAAGTAAATAAATTATTATGAAGTATTTTCCTCAGTAATATTTAATTTATGTTCTTATTTGTAATCCAATCGCAAATAAATTAGTATCGTCAGATTCTTCAAATTATCCTTTTTTCGGAAAGTGCTTGTCAAAAAATGGTCGCCATTTGAAAAATAATAGTTAGACACGAAAATGTAATTTTGCCAACTTGTCTTATTCATATCTATCATACTAGTCACTAAAACTTCGCGATTGTAATATTCTGATATCACCTGAGGTCCTTAGATTAGTTTACTTCCGATCATGGCCACCTAGATGTAATTTCAAAAGTGACTCCAAAAAAATCAAGTAGACATAAAAACTTTCAAAAATGTCACATTCTGATCTAGAATTGTCTCAGAAATCCAAAAATGTTACAATATACAGGTTATTACATTTAAAAATTTAGAAGCGGAGCCATTTCCGGTGAAACCGGAAGTGACTAGAAAGTGAAAAATATGTGAAAACTCTCCTCTTCGCATACCATTTACCTATACCAAATCTCATTTTGATACACATAATGGTCTAGAAGTTATGACTTGTCTAATAGATTCGTTGACTCCTGGTATACTAGTTATATGAAATTCCTATATTCTGTAAATGATGTGTCGTTGAAACAAAAAAACCAGTCGGTTACCGGCTTATAAATTCAGAAAGGCATTGTATACGCCTTATATGCCAGGTCATACAGAAAATTTCGTTTGTCACCAATACTCCCGTTCTCTGATAGGAATTTTCTAAGGAATTTGAAACAGCGTTCTGGTTTTCTAGATGAGAAATCTTTCCAAAAAGATCACAATACAGGGTGTAACTTGAGTAAGTTAAAATATTGAAACGACGTATTCCTGAGACAATTTTAGGAAAAAAAGTCTATATAAACATGTTTCCGGAAATGCTTCGTTTCAGAGATACAGGGTGTTGAAATTGAATTTTTTTGTACGTTTTTTAAAAACAACTGTTGCGAAATATAAGTTATTTTCACAAAATTTGGTACCCGTGGTTTTTTTGACGTGGGAAATCATAATTTCGAATTGATTTCCATGTAACATCTAGAGAGCGCTGCGTACGCCATCATTATTTATTTTGAATTGCCCTATCATTTTTTACAGTAAACTTTTGGTACTTTTTATGAAAAAAAGTAATTTCTACACCTTCTTCATGTGATAAAGGTTGATTTCCTCAACAACGCTGGGAATGATCGGTTTCGATATATTTACAATTTTCTATATCTCAATCAATCAATCTTTATTTCCTTTTTTTGACATGGTATACATGTTTTGGAATTGTCAATCAATAAAATTAAAATTAATAATAATATATAAAAAAAACTATACATAAAATTATATACATGTATAAATGTAACTGTAAATATAGAATAAGTAAAAAAACACAGATATCACATTCGAAATACATCACGAGGACTAGGTTTCTATATAATCATTAACAGTATTAAAACATTTTTCCAATAAAAAATATTTCAATTTACGTTTAAATAAATACAGGTTACAATTATTTTTAATTTCTACTGGGAGTTTGTTAAACATTTTAAGACCCACATGATTTGGTGAATTTGTTTGGATTTTCCTTTTAGAAGGATTTATATGAAAATGGTACATATTCCTTGTTTCATATTCATGAACATCAGAGTTCTTTTTAAATTGTTCTTTATTCTTAAAAACATAAATATACATTTCAAAAATGAAAAGACTGGGAAGCGTCAAAACATTAAACAACTTCAATTCCAGCAATACATCTCAAGATTCGTTTCTGGCCTATAAACACTCCTTTCGAACCAGGTGAATTACCCCAGAGGCAAATGCCATACTTAGGTATAGATACAATTTGAGCATGATAAACATTTAACATCTGATCCACTTCCAACACTGATCGTAAATTGATAAAGAGAAATTTAAAAGAATTCAATTTAGAGGATAATTGCTTACAATGGGATTTCCAAGAGAGATGTTCATCCAGCGAGATTCCCAAAAATCTAACCTCACTATGTGAGTTGTACAAAATGTTTTCATCAATTTTAACTTCTAGGTCGTTGATGTTTTTCTGACGACAATGAATTCGTAACATTTGTGTCTTTTGAATATTGAAAAGTAAGTCCCTACAATTAAAGAAAGATGATACTTTTTGAATTGTTTCAGTGCATTTCGATTGTAGACTATCAGTATCTGTGGAAGATATAACTGATGAAAAGTCGTCTGCAAATGCAGTATAGTCTCCAGTGCCAATAACCGAATCCAGATGGTTTACATACAGAATGAAAAGAATGGGGCCCAGGATCGAACCTTGAGGGACACCCATTTCAATTTCCCTGCTAACTGAGCGTACAGTTTTGATTTGTCTTTCGTGTTGAAACTGCAGCGATACGATTTGTTCTCGGTTCATCAAAAATGATGAAATCCAATTCAGCGGTATACCCCTAATGCCAAAACTCTCTAATATATCTATCAATTTTTGATGGTTCACACAATCGAATGCCTTACTTAAGTCGCAAAATATTGCAGCAGGGCATTCTACAGCTTCAACAAATTGAGCGATTCGTTTGTAAAACGAATACATTGCTGCAGATGTTGACATTCTAGCACGAAAACCATGTTGCCTATGGCTAATGATATTGTGCTTTTCCAAAAATGTTAACAATCTATCCAACAATGCATACTCAAATACTTTCGCGAGGCTGTAGGGGATAGTTACCGGGCGATAATTTTCCAAGACAGTTCGATCCTTCTTCTTAAAGAGAGAAACCACTTACCAATTTTCATATTTTGTGGAAAGACTTCAGACATAAAAAACTTGTTTACCAGAATGGTCAAGGTCTTTTCAATGACACTTAACACCTTCTTCAACACAAATCCTGGAATTTCATCCAGTCCAGCGGATTTTTTGTTTTTCAACCGAGAATTCAACAAATTGTACAATTCATCCTCTAGAAACGGTTTTAGAAACATACCAAAATAATTGAATTTATTTTTAGGTATAGCGAATTCATCATCACATAAAATGTTAGCCACTAAATTTTTAGGAGTGTCTATAAAATAATTATTGAATTCATTTGCAATTTTTACAGGGTTTTCTTCCAAATTTACATTTGAGTTTTTCAGTACAATATTTTTTATTCCCCGTCGTTTGTTCGTCAGTTCAGCCACAAATTTCCATGAACTTTTCATATTATTTCCAGAATTTGAAATACGATTTTGATAATGACATTTACGCTTTTTTTTGAGCAAAGCGGTGTGTTTCTTTTTCGATTCTTTGTAAACAATTCGCAAGTTTGGATGAAATTTTTGCAGTATGTAAGATCTTTCAGAGCCTCACTAGATCGAATAACCTCACTATCAACCCATTTTTTACCAACATCCCTATAACAGAGAGTTGTTGTTGGAAAAGCCTCATCGAAATGATATGTCAAAATATTATAAAAAACATTAAAAGCTTCATCAAAGTCACCAGCAGAGTCAACATTGGACCAATCTTCACAATCAAGTTTATTTTCAAATCGAACAATATTATTCGTTCGAAAGTCCCTTTTCAAGCATCTACTTTGTTTTGGTTTCACCTGCTTCCGATACATATCAAGTTCAAAAAAGTTGATCTGTGATCTGAAATGTCATTATCAAAATTTATGAAAATTTGATCAATTATCGTGAATGAAGTGCTCGATACACGTGTTGGCCATGTTATGATCGGACTCAAGTTGAACCCTGATAGTAAGGAGGCTAATGTGCCAAAATTGCAATTTTTGTACATGTCAAAATTGAAATCTCCGCAAACAATAAAATTTAATTTAGGTTGATAGAGGTGGTCTAATAAAGATGATAAATTATCAAAAAATGTACTCTCTTCACCACAAGGAGATCGATAACAATTCAAAATGATATTTTCCGAGTTTACTACTTTGAATGACATGGCACAACATTCGGGTGTTGTTCTACACCATATTGGGACACATCAATATTTCTCAATTGGGAGTGTGAATGACCAAATACCAACGCCTCCGCGTTGTTTGTCTATCCGACAGAAAGAGCTGATCAAATGGTACCCTTCAATATGCACAAAATCAAGTGAGCTTGTCTTTAAACCTGTTTCTACTAGACAAAGAAATTTTAAATTTTTAGCAAACCCTATCTCACTTATGATTTGATTGACTTTATCAGTGTTCAGTGAATTCACATTTAGTAAAAGCATACTTGGATCGAATATTACCCTTCTTTGCTGTTCAACTTGCGTTTCATGAAAAACTTTCCAATACAAGAGCCCTGAGGCCAAATTTCAGGATCCGTCGCTTTTTTGAAATTGTATTCGTTTATGGTAATCTTGAACGACGAATAAATTTCAGGGTATCTAGAGTTAAGACCTTCACACTCAACTTCAGAAAAATGACCTCTGAGCAACTTTACCATATCTTCTGAGGTGGTTCCTACGTTTACTCTATATACATGTAAAAGTACTTTCTTTGGAACTCCTTTCACTAACGCAGATCCATTATTACTTCCCACCACCAGATTCTTCCAGGGTTTATTAGCCTGCTTTCTTCTGACAACTTCACGCCACTCGTTTCGAGTTGAACATCCTTCCCCTTCTTCAGAAACTAGAGGAATATAATCATTAAAATTTAATTGATGCTTACTTTCCATAATAGCGGCAGAAACTGCAGACATTGATACTACAGTTCCTGTACTATTTGGAGTATTCTTATCTGCTGCTCTTTTCGGAATAGTCCCCGACCCATTACTTTTTTGTTACAGAGCATCCGATTTATTGTCCTCTGATTTTTTTTACAATGATTTTTTATTGGATCGGTTTTTTGACCATTATCACGTATACATTTCGAATTAAAACTGCTATTCTGAGACGACTGCAATTTGTCCAAAAAATCTATTTGAGTTCTTAGGAGTCTAATTTTATCTTGAAGCTCATCAATGATGTTATCTTTTTGCTTGATGATGTATTTAAAAATGATTACATCTATCTTCTTACTTTCATCCGATATTTGTTCGATAGCATCGAAGAACTGGGCATCATTGTCATTCTGCGACATTCCTTCACTCTGCTCGCAACAAACACACGAGTTTTCATCAATAATTTTGACACCAGCACGTAACTTTGCACAACTGAGGTGGAATGAACCGCCACAATTTAAGCATTTTGAAGCATTAATAACTTCACTTTTACACTCCTTGCACACAGCGTTCGCCGACGAACCGTTCCCGTTGACGGGCATAGCTAGAATCTATGCATGTTACGTAGCTCTTAGGGAGCTAAGTGAAGTTGCTGAGAACATTACAAAAACTGATAATTTTTTTTTATTTGGATTGATTAAGCGTTTGATAATGCTCAGTTCAGAAGTCTGTCCGGGTATACTGCGTATAAAGTTTTTATGAAAATAACTGTAATTGCAAAAAACTTATGACAAAAACTAACCATATTTTGAAAAATTTCAACAATATGTATCAAGCAAACGAATAATTTTTCGATAAACATTTTATAGCAAAAAAAATTTTCTATTTTGATGAGATCTACCACATACTTAGTTTTTGTAGTGTTCTCAGCAACTTCATTTACCGCCCTACGAGCTATGTAACATGCATCGATATAGAAAATTGTAAATATCTCGAAAACGATCACCCCCAGCGTTGTTGAGGATGTATACCGTTTTTACTTGGAAAAAAATCGGGAATTAGGTTTTTTCATGAAAAGTACCAAAAGTTTACTTTAAAAAATGTTAGGGCAATTTGAAATAAATAATGACAGCGTACGCAGCGCCCTCTACATGTTACATGAAAATTATTACGAAATTGTGATTTCCCACGTAAAAAATCCCAGGGTACCAAATTTTGTGCAAATACCTTATTTTTTGCAAAAGTTATTTTTAAAAAACGAACAAAAAAAATTAATTTCAACAACCTGTATCTCCGAAATGAAGCATTTCCGGACACAAGTTTATGAGGACATTTTTTCTCAAAATTGTCTTGGGAATACGTCACTTGAACATTTCGACGTACTTAAGTTGCACCCTGTATATTATTGTGAAACTGGGCGTGATGGTTCTATATCCATAAATACCAAGGTTTTCTCGTAATACAAAAAATATTCTAAGCGTCTTTCTCAATCGCTTATACTATATTGAAAAGTGAATTTTGTTAGAGTTGAAAGTGCAATTAGTATCAAACTGAAGCCGAGGAACTGCTATTAAAATATTATTTTGAAACAAAAAAGAATACTTGGCAATATGATAAAAATAGGAATCACGAAGTGCAGTTTGATGTAAGTATTTTTTCTACAACAAATATAAACCAGTTGCAAAAACGCTACGACTAAAAAACGGCACAGCTGATAAAGATAACACCCATCAATGGCGTGCTGTTCCAATTGTCTGCACTGTTAAGAAAATGGGAAAAGTGCTGTGAACCGAGTGTGAAAAAATTTAAGAATGGGAACCACATTCCAATGAATTACAAAACCATTTGAAAATCAGTGGCATTCAATTTACTGCCACAGTCCCATAATTTTTTTATAATACATGTATGGCTGTATGTAATAAGCTCAGAAATGGTGTTTTTTACGGAATTATCTCTTTATATCTGTATGCTTCTCGTGATGTTTTTATACTTTACCGAATGGGAAAGAATGGTAAGAACGGGTAGAGGGGTGACATCGGGTACCTTGACTGTGCTGCTACTACTGATGCCAGCTGGTGCACAGAACATGATATACATTCCGTAAGCTGAGATGACTTAGCGGCAGTAATATCGAGTCGATGCTGATGGAGAACGCAAGTTGTCAGTTGAGGTGAGTTTGTTCATGTCACTTCTCTAATGTTGCTTTCAATTTAAACGGTCATTACTTATTGGCATCTATAGTTATGAAAACTTGCTTCAGAGTCACCTATTATATGTATATGTGGTTCTAGAGCATTTTCTTAAATTCTATAGTGTGAGTAAGACCGGGTAGTCCGAGCGGGGCGAAACCGGGAAAAGGTAAGTTTGAACGTGAGTGGGTCCGTATCATGCCCTCCACTGCGGCCAATGGCCAATAAAAAAGGTAGTCTGGGACCTGGTACGACTATATTTTCTGAAGATCAAGAAATAGAATTTCTAGACCACATATTGCTGTTAGAGAGTAGATTGTTTGGTTTAACTTTGAGTGATGTCAGAAGATTAGCGTTTGATCTTGCAACTGAAAATAATATGGAACACAAATTCAATGAAGATACCAAGATGTTCGGAAAAGACGGTTATATGGTTTTTAAAGGAGGCACGAGAACAATATTTCTCTTCGATTTCCAGAAAACACTTCAATAGCAAGGGCCATAAGGAATCTGTTGTTAAATTTTTCGATCTGTTGTATAAACAACACAGTTTTTCGCCCAGTTATATTCATAACGTCGATGAGAAGGGAATAACCGCAGTTCCCAACAAACCATCCAAAATCCTAGCTGAAACTTGCATGAATACGGCAAAAAAATTTATGCCAACAATGTTTGTTCGTCTTCGAGAGAAAATCCTGCGCTGCTTGACGATGCACCACCGGGAAGCTTCGCTCAATATCACCCTTCTGGACAATGTTGTATTGTTGTGCTTGCCACCACATTGATCTCATCGACTCCAGCCGCTAAACGTGACCTTCATGGCACCATTGAGCACCTATCATCAACAAGAGGTGCGCCAATGGCTTGCAATACATCCTGGTAGAGCTATTACAATTCAACAAGTAGCCAAACTGTATGGTGCAGCTTTCCTCAAGGCAGCAGGAATGCGGACGGATGTAAATGGATTCAAGCAAACAGGAATGTATCCTTTAAACCCAAGATTTTTTTCCTGATCACCTGTTTGCTTCCCCAAAAACCACAGATGGACCTGTTCCTGTAGAGGCAAATGCTGTTCAAGAAGGAGACCCACGCCCACAGGCAGAAGAAGATGTTGTTATAGAAGTGGACCCAGCAACAGAAGAAAAATCTGCAAAAAGTACGTGTGAAACGGTAGTTGAGATTACCAAATCAATACAAACCAATATTGACGAACCATTTCCAAATGGACCCTGCTGTTCTAACAGTTAAGAACCACAAATTTTCACGGATGAAAACCCAGCTGCATCAATAGCTTTTGCTATATCACACGAACATCTAATGCCACCACCTTTTGCTGAAAGAAAAAAACAGAAAGAACAGATAAACGAAACGGGAAATATGCAATATTATCTTCTTCACCATACAAATCAGAACTCGAATATCAGAGGAAAAGAAAAAAGAAACGAAAAGAAAAATTACGTCAAAGAAAAGAAAATTATAAAATTGGTCATTGATGACCCAAACAAACCAAATAAGAAAACAACATCAAAGCCAAACAATCAAAAACACAAGCGTACCAACGCCCAGCGAAAAAAAGCCTTCTCAAATTTTCGTAAGATTAATATATTTTTGTTAAAGTTGAAGTTTTTTTAATTAAAATGTAGTTTTTATAGTTTTTAATTAAGTTAATATGTGCACCTGATCTTACCCCACTAATGGGATAAGACCGGGTGATTTGACATTTTGAGAAAAATATATTTTTCTGGAAAAAGTTATGAATCTACAACTTTTCTGAAACATTATATTGTGATACGATAAACAATACGTTAGGTCGTTCAATCAAGCAAGCTCTAGTTGGAGTAGTTTGGCTTCAACATGCCGAAAAGTGTTAGCTACCCGGTCTTACCCTTCTTTCCTCTACTCGCAAAATTAAAATCGGAAAAATCTGTAAAAATATTGAAAAATATCTGACCATCGAATATTATGGTTCAAAAAAATTTCACCCCTCTGTCCCCTCTCGAAAGCTAGATAGAGAACGCAAAAGAATTCGAAAAATGTTTCAACTGTTTCAGACATGGAGAATAATGATGATATAAAATCGATCAAGTGCTCACCCCCTTTCCTGTCAGGAAAATTATTGGGAAAACTCGCAAAATTGAAAAATACCGTAAAAATAGCAAAAATTATCTGACTTTTGAATGATACGGTTTCAAGAAAATGTACCTCTCTTCCCCCATCGAAAGATAGAAAGAGAACGCGTAGAAATTCAGAAAAATTTCCAACGTTTTCATACATGGAAATTTACGACAGAAAATATGTATGCAATTTTCGGAAAAATATGATCACGGTACTGCTGAACGAAGAATGTTGCCAATTATATTATGCTGGGCGTGCACAGTACACAAAATGCATGGTGGTGATGTTGACCATGCCGTTGTCTATCTAGGCCCAAAGCTCTTCTCTGCTGGCCAAGCATATGTGGCATCAAGTAGGGTCTCCTCATTGAAGAACTAGATTGTAGTAAATTAACAGGCAAGCGACCGTGCAACAATAACGCATTACTTGAAATGAACAGACTAAGAAACATATCCAAAGAAAACTAAAAAATAAATAAATAAATTAAAAAGAAGAAAATGAATTTTAAAGTGAATAGAACCCATCATTTTGTTACATTATAAAATGTTAAATGATATAAAAGCTTGTCGCAAGAATAAATCTTGAAGTTATTTTAAATTTAATTCACAACAAGAAATACATAGATACTTCTTGCAACAAGCTACAGTATCATTTAAAATTTTATAATGTGAAAAAATTATGGGTATAATTCACTTTGAGATTTATTTTCCTCTTTTTAGTACATTTGGATAAAAACTTTTCTCTAAAGAGTTTCTTTCAAGTTTATCATTTATTTCATTTTTAGTTCAACAGTTTATAAATAAAAGTATGTTTTTGAAATTATTTCTCACGTTTCTTTTTTATATGAAATGAATCTATGTTCATGGATGATTCCTCTACTAGACTTTCACATATCTTCTGAAAAATATCATAGTTATACACGTGTAAAATAATCATCATCTAGGAATCCATAGAGCGAATGGCTGGGGCATGCAAATGATGAAACATTAGTTTCGAAACAGGTCATTTATATCGTTAAAATCATGAGCTGGTGTATTGTTGATATATCTATCTTTATCTGAACATATGACAGGGGCGAATTAATGATATGCAGGCCAGTTCCAGGAACAATTCATCAGAATATCCTATAACCAACACTATTAGTGCTCACGTATATAACAGACTTAATATTATCATGTAATCTAGCAAATGAAGCTCAAAAATGGCAAAATTTTGTCGTTCTGAATCGACTTGCAAAAAAATTTAACCAAGGCTCATCTTACCCTCTAATTCAAATTCTGTATTAGTCTCATTGGCGCTTTATTTTTCATTAAATAAAATTTTAAAGCTCAAGATGGGTAAAATTTAGTTCGGATTAGATGGATAATGATTGTTTCGTGCTTTGGAACATCATTTCAATATATTCCAACCATTAAATATCAACCCTTTTCAGAGCTTAATGTAAAAAAAAATATTTACCCAAAATAAATTATTAATTCATCACATTGATTCAATTTAAGAATTCTACTGCTTAAAATATTTACTAAATCGCATCTCTCCAAACATCTTAAATTCATAAATCAACTCCTATTGTAGCCTTATTGAAAAAAAAAATTCACTTTCAAAAAAAAATTTATTTAAGAACATTGTAGCTTAAAATATGTTCTAATTTCATTTTTTAACGTTTCAACCTTTATAAATCAACCTTTATTGTACCCAATTACCATAATTAAGGATAAAATACTCAATTATTGTTTGTTATCGTAGTCAGCCGAGCGAAACTGAATAAACTGGATGGAACGAGGTTCGAGGTTACAAGAAAATCTACTTAGCATTGTGCAAAAGTCTCAATTTCCGTCGTTGTCTTCTATTCGCAGCTTCTGTGAACAGGTGATTTAAAATATTGATTATTTTCAGTAAATCATCGCGTCACGAGCGTGACTCTAAGATTGGTCTCTAGTGATTAAGAATTGACTAGCTCACTTGTTCAACTTATTACTTGAATGTTTGAATAATTGAAGACTCAAATTTTTTTATCATATACGCAGAATTCAATACTTCTTAATGTGGAAGGAAATTCAAAGTAAACAGAGTTAACGATTTGACTAATTTTATTTAATAATGGAAATTCTTTGCTTGATTATGTTGATAATAGCAATAACTTTGGGGACTAATTCAGGGATCGTTATCCCTACGAAACTTCTAATGAATACAATGAACAATTAGTAAATAAATGGGGAGTAGATCAGTAAGATTCCAGGAAATTTCAAAATATTTAGTCCACAAAGAAAAACTAATCGAACTGAAATTTCCCATTTGATCCCCAGAAATGTATAGAAAGGAAGAAGCCTTCTGATTGCAAATACTGGAACTTCCAGATTCTAATGAAAAAAAAAATCTAAAAAGTTGAAACATTTAAAATGACAATAGTTGAACTTCTGAAGTAATAAGAAACAAACATTACCAAGATTTCACTTATACTCGCCATATTTAAAAGTATTCAATCAATCGAACCGAAATAACCGACCCTATTCTGGATTTTTCCTAACCTCTGTTCCCCTACTGTTCTTAAACCCCCGATATCCTCAGCCAATAGGAATGAGTTGACCTCCCTGAAGCTGGATATACTCCTCTTACAACTTTGCATATTTCAGGAACTATAAACTACTCTCAAGACAAAAATGCGATAAAAAATATTACATAATAGGCGAAGAAAGGTATGTACTTTTTATACCTAATACTTATTTTTAACTATTCCGTTATCCCTGATAACCTGTCGTATTCGATATACTACACGACTTGTGGTTGAGGTTGCGTCCCCTGGCAAATCTTTGGTGAGAAAACTACACCGAAAAACTCACCTTTCCTACTAGAAAAACTTTAACTAGCTAACAATTGAATTTGTATATTTTATTATCATATATGATCCTTTGCAACAATCTTTTGGGAAAGCCACACTCAATTTAATGCTGAAAAACTCAGTCGATTTTTTTTTACTCTTTCACTTGAATATGTTCGAAATGTATTTACTTTTCCCCCACTAATGAACTACCCTAAGGTTTGTAAGGTCATTAAACCACCCACATTGAAAAAGTACAGTTTGTAACCACATGTTGAATTCTGCGAATGGTAATAAAATTTAGGCTTTAATTTTACTGTTGCATTATCGGAAACCAATTCTTAGATGATATATTTATTTATACTGAAGTATTTGGAGACCACCCGAGTTAAATACAATTTCTGGCCTGAATTTTGAATAATATTGCGTTATGAACCTGCTTTACGCGTTTTGTTACAATTGTAGCTTAAAAAAAAAGATTTATCCTAAAAAAAATATTGCGTGACAGATTTCTTCAATTAAAACTGTTACTGCCTAAAGTATTACCAAATTTATTATTTTGAAAATTTTCTGCTCAAAAAATTATCATATCAAATTTGTCTATTTCTAGTTATGTGTGTCGAAATAACCAATGAAACCATCATTACACAGATAACTATAGTTTTCACAGGTAGTTATCACTCATGTCATGACATTGCTGAGGAAAAATAAAGTTGTTTGACATTTCAGTAATTCAATTTATTTGGAAAATGTTACTTTCTCGTTTTGGTGTTCAATATGATGCGGCAATTGACAAAATCATTGAAGAAAATACACCAAAAAATACTGTCAACTGTATAAAATACACTTGGAAAATATTTATGGAGTTTTGTGACGCCAGAATATATAAATTTGATGAAAATCGTACTCTTGAAAAACTTGCATTATTACTCAAGGATTGGGCGATTATTATGAGAAAAAAAGATAGCACAAAGTTTTGGGAGGCTACTGTTGAAACTGTATGGAATAAGATGAGCAAATTATCACAACAAAGGTATTACAATGAGTAATATATCAGGCTAGACCCCTTTTAAAGTGTTGTATTCAAACAAGCGCGGAATGCACGCGACGCAGCACGAAGAAATTTACAAACAGATCCCACTAAACGGAAAACATGCTCAGTACCATTAACTTCAACGGAAATGAGTAAAATTATAAGCTTTTGAGATGAAAATACTTCGACTTATAGGACTCCTACGGGTAAAGGTGAGCTTATCGGGCTCATTCTCGAAACAAAAAAAAAGTGGTATTGCTTACGTAGTTTTATCTCCTGAACACGAATCCGAAAGAATTTAGTGGGGGTCTCTTATACTTTTGGAGTTATGACCTTTCGTATCTTGAAAATGGATCATTTTCAAACTTGATTTTCTCATCAAAAAATCGTACAAAATGCCTCATTCGTTATGTTGACACTTTATTAAGACCCTAATCAAATTATATTTCACAATTACAAGCACTAAAACCAAACGTTTAACACAAAAATTTAACCTTCTCACAAAGTATACCAACCCTTCCAACACCTCTAGAATGAACGCCAATGAAGAGTGAGGTTAAGTATAGTGTAATATAAGAAGGTTATTTTTTTCTGTAAAACGTTTGATTTTGATTCTTGTTATTGTGAAAAAAGAGTTGGTTAGGGAATGAAAAATGTGTCGAAAAAAAGAAGGAGGCATTTTCTACGATTTTTGAACGAAAAATTCGTGTTTGAAAATGGTCGAGTTTCAAGATTCAAAAAGTCGTAACTCCAAAACTGTAAGAGACCCACACTAAATTCTTTTTGATTCGTGTTCAGGAGATAAAGCTACGTAAATAACACCACTCTTCTTTTTGTTTCGAGAATGAGCCCAATAAGCTCACCTTTTCCCATTTTATCACATAGCAGCGGTGGCTTATTTGATTATTTTCATTTTCAAAAGGACAACAATGAATCTCCAACTAATAGGATAGAATATAATCCAATTTTCAGTAAAACCTGGCAAGGGAGGTCAAAGAACTGCGCCTCTAGTAAATGGTTAGTTCAAAATAGTGATAACAATCCCGGTGAACATTCAACTTTACAATTATATAAGTCATATAATGGTTTTCATCAGATGTCTCATGCGTTATGTTGAATGAACTTAACCGATACGTACTTCAGAAATCGGTTATACTCATGACTAAATGATATACCAAAATTAAACCATTTTAAGTCGAACGTTCGCTTTAATACATTTCAATAAGCTGCATTTTTGATCAAATTAAACGATCAATACCGTATAATCATGAATGTATCATTTGAATGATGATAACTTTGAAGGTTGCATATAAACATATTTTTTATGTACTTTTTCAAATATTATCTTCTCAATAATTTGTAGACATCAAGATAGATATGAACATATCTAACTTTTTTAAATATAATCGTATATACATCTTCATCAATATAATCAATAGTAAGACCAAATAGCTACGCATTATTGCATATTTTGCCAGACGTAATTTATGTGCCCCAAAAAAAATATAATTATTGATCGAAATAATCAATGAAAATTATTATATCATTAATACATATCTTGAGTGACGATAATTTTGAAAACCGAAAATATATGTATTATTTATTTATGTGTATTTCCGAAAATCGTCTCTCCATATTTTTCCTGGCATCAGACAAAATATGAATATTTTACATATTTCCTAATATAGTAATGAAAATATTATATTGTATTCGATCCATTCAACGACCGAATAACTATGTATTTTTACATACTTCACCTGACGTAAGTTGAATGACTAAAGAATTATATTTATTGATTGATCAAAATAATCGATATAAACTATTCTATCGTGGATACATCTCCTGGGTAATGATAATTTTGAAAATCGAATGTAAAAATATTATTTATATATGTTACCAAACTTTGTCTGTCCAAAGTTATCCTGATGTCAGACAAATTATGTGTACTTTTCGTTTTCCATGATATGGTGATAAAAACGTTTCATTCAGATCAATACATTTTCTGACCAAATAACCATATATTTTTGCAAACTCTTTCCAACGTAAGTTAAATAACTAAACAAATATGTTCACCAATTGATGTTATTAATCAATAAAAAGGATTATATCATTTATATATCTTTTGAGCGATGGTAATTTTGAAAATTGATTATAAACATATTACTTATATATGTTTCCAAACATTGTCTCTTCAAAGGTTTTCTGGCAACAGGAAAAATATGAAAATTTTACAAATTTCCTAATATAGTAATGGAAATATTATATTAGATTAGATAATATGACTACCAAATAACTATGTATTTTTGCATACTTTGCCTGACGTACCTAAGTTGAATATCTAAAAAAATATAATCATTTATTGATCAAAATAATCGATATAAACTATTATATCATAAGTATATCTCTTGAGTGATGGTAATTTTGAAAATCAAATATAAACATATTATTGATATGTTTCCAAAAATGTCTAACATTGTCTCTCCTGACATCAGGCAAAATATGAATATTTTACATATTTCGTAATATAGTAATGAAAATATCATATTTGAATCGATCCACTTTATGAACAAATAACCATGTAACTCTGGGTAGTTTTTTGCATACTTTACCTTAAAAAATATGTTCAGATATTGATCAATATAATCAATATGAAGTATTCTACCTAACGATAGGTGTCGCTGCTATTGAAGTTACGAAGCATCATCTCAAACTCAGTAACAGTATATGAATACTATCAAAAGCTTTTGTAAATTGTCCTTTAGTTATTGGACCTCTTGGGTTACCATGATAACATGCATAAAATGCCTCATCGGCTGCTTAGCTTGAACCTACAATATACCATGATAACCATATTCAGTCTTTGGACATTGTGCATAATAGGTCATTTTGAAAATGAAAATATAATCAACGAGGTATGACGTCGATATTAGGACACATCGCTTCAGAAAGGAACGTAGTATTGGGAACATGACATTTGAATCACTTACTTAGAATATATTATGATATGTTCTTTGGACATTGTGCATAACAAGTCAGGTTGATGATGAAAATGAGATCAATGAAATATGACGTTGATACAACGCTAAAAGTTGGGACTTATTGCCTCAGAAAATACGTATAATGGATACGTATTGATGATGTTGACCATCATTCATACCCACATAACATGTAATGTTACAAAATATTGCCACAATATTATGTATGGCTTGCCATCGTAAAATGAAAATATAATATTGCATAAAGCTCAATGCTATATTTAAGTTTTTAACATAACAGAATAAACTACAGACAAGTTGTTTGTAAGTTATAAAGCAAGCTATTGATTGAGTTTTAAGTGCAATGTTACATGATCCATGAAAGTTCATTGTAAATGCAACAATACTGAAACTATCTACGAACAATGTGAGTGCAAGTTACATTTGGAACTATCGAACAAGTTCAAATCGCAATGTTGCACTGAGTTTGAAATTCCATGATATTTACAACCATACATAAGCTAACTACAAATAATATTGACAGTATTTAGAAAACACAATACACTTTCAATTTTCGTTTGCATCATCGCAGAAATATACAAAATGATACGCTAGGACAATTTTAAATGGTAAGTATAAAGAAACTTGAAATAATATTTCATTTATCAGGAATCCAACCAGTTTTGAATTTCCCGGTCTTGATGAGATGCCACCTAACGGGGCGACCCATTAACCCAGATCCCAGACAAGCACGCGCCTCGCGCCATTTTGATATTGTGAATTATATTGTTGTATTTACGGGGCCAGGTAGCCGAGTGGTTAAAGCAACATTGTTTCAATCACTTTTGGCTGCCAGTCAAAGGTTCAAACCCTAGCGACTGCAGAACTTTTTCTGATGGCCCGAGAAAGTGCTAGAAATCGCACGTAAAAAGGTAAGACCTCGTTAATCCTTAGCTCGCACAAGTTTCGACTTCTGAGGGCTGCCGTTCGTAAGGGGACGACAGCTGGTTGATGGAAAAAACAATTTTAACAATTTTTTAACAACAATTTATCAAGAATCCAACCAGTTTTGAATTTTCATGTCTTAATGAGATGCCACCAACGGGGCGACCCATTAACCCAGATCCCAGACAAGCACGCGCCTCGCGCCATTTTGATATTGTGAATTATATTGTTGTTGTGTGTAGTGCCTTTGCGTTAGTTTCGTTTTGGATACTTTCACTCGTTCTTAACCTAGGTACCTAAGTAAAGTACATATTATTGTTCTGCAATTTTGTTTTTTGATTAAGAGTTCACTGAGTGTTGAAGCAGAATAATGGATAATGCTGATAAATTTAAGGCATCTTCACGTAAGGTAAGGCGATACATCAAATATTATTTTAGGTTAAAATGGTCTGGTATGCTCATTCTGCGTTTATTAGGGGAATGTTTTTTTCTCCTTATATTGCGAATAAATCTGGTAGTAGTGTCAATTTGAAAGGTACTTTAACATTTGTAAATGATGTGGAATACTTTTACATCTCGATTTTAGTTGCAGGTTTTTCAATATATTGGTGGCTTGAATGAAAATTTTGTGTTGGAACAAGTCTTGAACGTTTTTTCACAAATCATTCTGCCATGTTTTGCAATTGGATCAACAATAAAGACAATTTCAGAATCAAAGAATTGAAATCTAAGCAAATTTTAAAATTCGAGTCAGTTCAATTTGAATATAAAGCAAATATGTAAGCACAAAAGAGTCATAATCAAGGACAAGTTCAATTGTACATTCTATATTGAAATAAGACCTTAATTGTTGAGTTGACTAATTATATATTTATTTATAATATTTTTGTTCCAGATGCAGTGAGAAATGCATCTCCATGCATCAGAGATGATGCATTTCAAATAAATGTGATGGCCTGGCTACAATTCGCAAAAACACGTTACTTGTAGGGTTGGGTAGTAGATCGAGATGTCGATATTTAAGCTACACATTTAATTCAATGATTATTTTGTTTCAGGTACCTGATAAAGCCAAACAGATTTTTATTTTAAATATGACATTTCAATGTGAGTTCTTATTTGTTTTTTTTTGTGATATTTTAATTAAAGATTTCAATATAAAATTGTTGTCTTTTTGATCTTCAAGATTTAAATGGACATTCAAATTAATAGGTATCATTTCAGAAAATTTTTTGGGTTGTCACTGGTTGTTTCTAAAAACTAGAAAGTGATGAATCTGATTTCCACAGAGGATACATCAATACTGAATGATCTGTCTCCCATGAAGATTGTAATAATTTTCTATCAATATTAGTAGGAAGTAGTGGAAATCCAAAAATTCTTCAGTAGCGAACAAACCTACTGGAACGTAATTTATGAAATCTTACTGTTTTGTTATGGAAAGGAATAGACAAGATTGGTGGTAAGTTGCTGCTATATAAAAATATTGAATATGTTATTTTCCACTAATTTATATTCTATGTTGCGGTAACCTTGCTGCAATTACTAATTATAAAAGATTACATCCTTCAATCCATTTCAGTAGTTGCTGCAACATTGTCATAAGACGTCATTTTCAATATCACATTTGCAATTTTCCTGTATATTATATGCAATGTTACAGAAACCTTGCTGGAATAATTGATAATGGCATATACCATTTGTAATATTGCTGAACCTTTGCAGTAAGGTAGCAGAAAACTCTGATTTAGCATTACACATTACCATGAAAGGTTACTGAAATATTGAATGAATGTTACTTTGCTTAGTGGGTAAGACGTTAAGTTTATGTTCCACATATTATGTAACAATTTAAAAAATATTCACCGGGATGCTTATCCTGTCAGATTCATTGAATTTTATTATCAAAACGAGACACAAATAAAAAGCGATAACTGGTACGACAATATGCCTCTGGGTAAAAATATAATCAAGAGATGGACGAAATCTTCAGCTGAAGCAATTAGCTTGGAGACGAAAGAGAGGAAAATAACCAATCACTCTGATAAAGCAACTGCAGTTAGTCAACTAGATAAGAGTGCAGTTCAAGAACAATTGTTAAAAATTACTGGGCACAATAATGGAAATTCTATAAAACCTTATTTAAATATTGATCAGGAACATCATAACCAAATAATCTGTTGAATATTGATACCAGTAGTGACATCTCTTTAAAGATTAATGAATCACATGTTTTTATTTATTGTCACCCAAAGTATAGTTAACTGTCATCTAATATATCTCAGTTATATTATATGTTAATAGGTGGCACTGCTTTAGCTGTCACCATTATGATTATTCTGAAATGTTCTAGAATAGCTTTGTACTGTTGTCAGGTCATGTATTATGTACGCCGCATTATAAAGTTTTTACAAACTTCTAAACGAGCTTTTCTTTTGCAATCAAGAGAATATATAACAGGTTATGGGCCCAGACTTCCCACGTAATAAGTCATAAAGTGAATAAAGTAATCTTGGTGTTCAAAACTTCTAGACAAAATCTGGACGTGTTGGAATTTTAAAATGGCTGGAGCAGCTGTAGTAAATGTGCCTATTTTATCAGCTGATAATTTCAATAACTGGCAATTCAGGATATTGACAATAATGAGAAAGGAACAATGTGAAGAAGCACTAGAAGCCCCACCCCTTGAAAGTGCCCCACAGGATGTGAGAAATAAATTTAGGAAAATTGATGCAAAGGCACAGGCAATTATAGTACAAGGTGTTTCAGACAAGTACTTGGACATCATAAAGGATTGCCAAACTGCTAAAGAGCAACTGAATGCTCTTAAAGAGATTTTAAATCGTACAAGTTCTTTCACAAAACTATCTTTATGGAGAAAGTTGCTAAATCTCAAACTGGGTACTCGTGATAAAGTGGAAGATCATTTTCTTGAGTTTGATACGATTATTCGGAAACTAAACGAGTTAAAATCCAACATTCATGAGAGCGACATGGTGTGTTATTTATTGCTATCCTTGCCATCCAGGTTTGATGCAATGGTGACTGCGTTGGAGACTATATCCGCTGTGAAAATGGATTTTGTAAAGGCTGAACGAAGAACTGAAATTGAAAGCAAAAGATGAAAATGAAGAGGATCAAAACAATGAAATGAGTTTTAAATGTACAAGTTATAAAAACTGTTATACATGTGGAAGTTCTGATCATTTCCAAGCCCATTGTCCTTCAGGTAATCCAAGGATACATAATAATAGAGGAACTAGTAGAGGCCAATAATTTGAAGGACGGAGTAAAAGTAGACACTACAGAGGCTATAGGGGTCCGAGAACAAATAGGAAACAGGAGGCATATTCAGCTGAAGAACCAATTGCGCTTTACGCAGCAAATCTGTGTGGCGTAGAACAAGGTAAGACTACTTTTGTGTTAGATTCAGGAGCTAGTACTCATTTTGGACAACAAGCGTTGGAGAAATATATGTATGACATCAAAACTCTACAAAAAACTGTGTCAATACACATAGCAAATGGACAAATGTTGAAATCTAACAAAATAGGGATGTTGCAAGCAAAGTGTCAGGGACAGACTGTTACTATAGAAGCACTAATAGTTCCAAAAATTTAACATAATTTGATTTCTTCCTCAAAAATAACTTCAAAAGGAAATAAAATAATTATTGGGAAAAAATCTACCACAATTAGTGGGAATAATTTTTCCCTAAAATGTGAGAATAAAAATGGTTTGTACTTACTAAAATTAGATAGCTTTTTTGATAAAAATGAAGAGTGCCTTGTCAAAGTTGACGAAAATTTGTGGCATAGAAGATTTGGACATGCTAGAAAAGATGCATTAGTACAGTAAGGCTTTAGTATGTCAGATAATATATGCACAGCTTGCGCGTAAGCAAAATCTAGTAGAAATACTTTTCAATGAAATGAAATATTAACAAATAAACTTGGAAAACTTATACACAGTGACATTTGTAGACCAATAATTCCAAGTACTATGGATGGGGGCAGATATTTCCAACTAATATTGGATGACTATTCTCATTTTGTTATAGTTAAAGTCCTTAAAAATAAAAACGAAGCAGAAAAGAATTTGAAAGAATATGTTGTACAGATGGAGACACAACATAATGTCAAAGTCAAACGTTTCAGACTTGACAACGGAGAAGAATTTTCTTCAAAAACCTTTCAGCAATTCTGTAAACAAAAGGGAATTCGTATTGAGTACACAATGCCATACAGTCCACAAATGAATGGAAAATCGGAACGGATGAACCGAACTCTATATTGATTATGATCAGAACAAAAATAGTAGACTCGAGCATCCCAAAAACTTTGTGGGGAGAGGCCCTGAAGTTATCACCCTATGAACTCAATAGAACACCAACAACTGCACATCCAAGAGGAAAAACTCCTTCTGATTTGTGGCATGGTAGAACTGATTCAAGTAAATTAAAAAAATTTTGTTGTCGCACATGGTATACTGTGTTACCATAAATGAATAAACTTGAACCGTAAGCAAAGAAGGCAGTTTTTGTAGGTTGTTTTTGTAGGTTATTGTGGAGGCGGTTACAGATTATTTGTACCTGAAAAAACAAAATAATTAAAAGTAGAGGTGTTAAATTTGATAAATCAACTATGTCATTCAAAGATAACTTGATAATAAGAATCTCAACAAACAATATAATACAAAACCATGATAGTACAAACTGGAAGGAAGAGAAACAAATAGAAGTTGAAGAAGATGAATTGGAACATGAAGTACCAGCCGAAATCCTTCAAAATGTTGGTGAAAATGAAAGACACATTGATACAGGAGAAACCAGATCAGGAAGAATTGTGAAAAGACCTCAATATCTAAACGATTATGAGATATATTCAGCTTACTGTTTACTCTCGGCTTTTAACGAGGAACCAAAGACATATCACGAAGCAGATAAATCTCAGGAATGGCGGCAAGCGATCAAAAATGAACTGTACTCACTTGAGAAACTGCAGACTTGGACTCCAGCTCAATTACCTGAAGGCCAAGTAGGTAGCTGTAGACACAAGATGGGTTTTTAAAATCAAAGATGATGGTACTAAAAAGGCTCGACTCGTAGCAAGAGGATTCCAAGTACCCATTACTGAAGAAGAGTATAGTTATGCACCAGTGTGCAGATTTTCTACAAATAGAATCCTAATATCAGTTTCAGTACAAAACGACTGGAATCTAAAGCAAATTGATGTTCCGACTGCATTTCTGAATGGGGAAATAGACAGTGATATCTATATAAAAGCACCTGAAGGATTACAAACTGATTCACAATACTTCAAATTAAATCGAGCTTTGTAAGGATTACGGAATGCACCAAAGTGCTGGAAAATAAAATTTAACGAAGTTATGACCAACCATCAGTTCAGAAGGTCAGAATATGACTACCTATTGCCTGTATGTAAAGAACCAAGTATACCTGGTTTTATTTGTTGATGATGCTCTCATAACGGGACCAGAAGAACAAGTTGGCGACTTGGCAAAAAATCTATATGAGTTTAAAGTGAAAACTATAGACAGTGTTTCAATTTTGCTCGGTATGCAGATGAGAAAAACTGAAAAAGGACTCAAAATTTTTCAATCAAGAATGATATCACGTTTATTGAAACAATTTGCTATGGAAGACTGTCGTATAGTAACTACGCCTATGGAAGTGAACTTTCAGATATCCAGTAAAGAAGAAGTTAAACAGAATATCCCATATAGACGTTTAATATGTAGCCTCATGTTGTATTTATCAATTGTATCATGGCCAGACATCCCTTATAGTGTTTCGTATTTTTAAGTAGAATAGAAGTTCAATAGTCATCTCTCAGAGAAAGGATCAACTTGCGATGCGGTGAAATCGCTGCAACCTAGAATACTGTAAGACTCTTTCAGTTATTTCTACTGTCTGTGAGATGGCGCGCAAAGTCAATTTGGCATATTTTTTTCAATATCCCAGATTATTCATAAACTATGTCGAATTGAGAGTATAAATTTCTGACTTTTGAGGTAAGAAATTTGTTGAAAAGGTTTACATTGATTTTTGAAAAGGCCCATAAATTAGCTTTCTCCTAGAGCCTCCTTATCCGTAAGGATGATCCAGGAATCATTGTCTTTAGACAATGCAGGAATGATGCTGAACTGCGGAATAATTATTTCGAATTACGAGTATTAGAAATATCGTCCTCCTCATCAAAAATTCTGAATGTTCGAATACTACGACAGATAAAGCAAAATGGGTTGTATTCCTGACTTTTTTTAGATGATTTGAAAGACTAATATCTCTCGCAGTTTTTGCTCCTCTGCCATCTCTCATAGGAAGGATCAAGTTCGTGCTGAATTAAATCGCTGCAACTTAGAAACCTGTACTCGAAACATGGGACACTTTGAGTTTTGTCTACCGTCCGGGAGATGGCGCGCAAAGTCCAATTTTCGATATTTTCTTCCAAATCCCGGATTATTCAGAAACTATCTTGAATTGAGAAAAACTGACTTCTGCGGTAAAAGCTCCTGCTGTATGGCAAATTTAGATCCAATCTGAGGCATGAAACTGCTTGAAAAATGTTTCTGAAAAGGCCTAAAAATCAACTGTTTCCTAGAGCCTTTTTGTTATGGATGATCTAGGAACGATACCAAACTGGGGGAATTGTGGCCCAGCGAGCACAAACATTTCCGGGAGGTTTTGAGATGCTTCTTTGAGAGGTAATATGTACTTCAAAGAGTTCCCTGAATGATATTCATTGTCCTGTTTTTGTTCTTTTGTGGGTTTTTTTTGATGCCTATAAGAATGTATCGGAGATGTGCACAAAATGTTTTCATTTGGCATAACATAGTTCACCCTTGAGACGTTCACCGAGAATATATCTAGCGTTCGCGCAATCGCAACCCAGTCAACACACGGACATTCGATGGATATCCACTGGACAATAATTTTGGACATTGGGGATATCAAGAGGACATCCAGTTGATATCCGGTGGATATTTTATGGACGTCCGGTGGATGTTCCGACTGGAACAAGCTGGACTTCCATGAGATATTCTTCTGGGATATCCATAAGATATCGTTCAGGAATATCCATGAAATATTTTTCACGGATATTCTCAATGTGTTGTTCAGGGATATCTACAAGATATCCACAAGGATATCCATAAGATACTGTTCACAGATATCCAAAAGATATCTTTTAGGGATTTTTTTAAATAAGTAAAAATTAATTTGGTATGACAAAACAATAATAATTTCCATTAAATGAAAACGAGAGGATAAAATAATATATTTATACTCTTATTGATGAATTAACAAATTATGATATTAAAAGAAAAAAAAATGTGGATATATTATATTGTAGGTAATAATAAAACATTTTTGAAAACAAAAATAAATTAAAAACAGGCCACTCAGAGAATGACAATCTCGGATTCTTCTTGGGGTTATTCCTGTTTTTTCGAAGCTAGCAGATGACTTTCTCTGGCCATTCGTAGCCAACATTTTATTGCCTCTTCTGACATTTTCCTATATTTGCTGCCAGACCATTGGAATTAGCTGCGTCTGAAATTAAATGAGTAAACACTAATCCTATAACCACATAAGTGAAGAAAATTCAAGCCGGAATAAGGAATTAATTTTCTAAATATTGGGAATAAAATCAAATTCTATTGAAAAATTTATTATGTGCATTCTTCATTATAAGTTCAGCCAATTTGAGTTCAACAAAAACTTTTTTTTTGTCCCATACCAGCTATATTCTGATGCAAAATCATTTGTTATATTGGATGAAAGACAACGTTTTATAAAATCATATAATGATGAACCTCCAATTTTTGAAACTTCATCGATCTGAAAAAGATATTTTTGATAAAAAGATAGGGAAAACATTATTCACTCACAACAGCTCTGAATTTCTCCCTGTTGTCCAAATACTCTACCAATTGTTTGATTTTCTCAAGGAATCAATGTGGAAATGATCAAATTCTGCAATTATCGATAAAACATCCCTACATGGTGCAGTTATATTATTCATCTTATCTGTTCGCATGTTTCATATCTGTTAGCTAGTCTATAAGTTTCATGAAATGTATTTTCTGTAACTGAATTGAATACGAATCCATTATCCAAAGAGGAAACCTCGTCTGCAGAACTATCAAATTCCGTAACAAGAGTTGATGAATAATCAGAATTATTATTTTCAATAGACATTATTTCATTATCAGGAATGCATGATGTTGAAGTCGACCATTGACGAGAAGGAAGAGGCGTCATTGGTGAAGTTTGTAGACTCTTTAACTAATACTCGTTCGGATTCCATTTTTATTTTTTCATAAGTACATCTGCCTTTTTGTTTGATATTTCTTGATGTTATCCATTTTCTCTCACCTAATTGGCACAAACGCATTGATTGAAAATAGTTTGAATATTATATTTCTACCACTTACCATCAAAATGTATTTGAAGGAATGAAAGAAACCAATTGCCCAAAACCAAAATCCTCAAAATCCACGTGAATTAAACCGGGAATCAAAGACATAACTTAAGTATGTAATGGAAAACCAGAAAACCACAAAAGTAAGCAAGTAAGGTTAAGTTTCTCTTTCGCACAAATCGCACAGCCAGCAATCAAAGAACTGACGACAAATTAACTGCACGACATACGCGCTCTGTGATTGGTCACTGTCATGGCGGTAAGTTCAAATGACAAGACAAGAAGAAGGCAAACTGAGTTAAAAATGAGTGAATCACCAGTCAACCTAACCTAACCTGACTAATCTTACGTAGATATAATGTTAGCGATTTATCGAATATTCTTCCAAAATTGTTAATAAAAGCAGCGTTTGTCGGAGCTCTCATATAGTGCATTTTAGTACAGAACTTAAGAACGCAAAACATTCATTATTTTATATTTGCTTCGGATATTTCATGGCCATCTGTAGAATATCTTCCAACGGTTCAGAAAAAAGATTATTTTCATAAAGATACAATTTGTGTAGGGTAAACCAACCAGTTATTGGACGCATAGGAGTTATTGGACAGCTCCTCTTCAATGAAGAAAAATAAGATTCCTGTATGCCATAGCTAGTCTAGTCCCTCGTAGATGGCACCAGTATTATATTAACTAATATTATTTTGATTGATATATTTGGGAAAATTTGAAGTGGACAACAAAAAAAAACCGTTTGTCGTCCAATGTTCATCGAGAGTGGTTATGAACAATTGTATATGAAAAAGTGAACGAAAGAAGAGTTGTGTATTGCACAGAAAACGTCATAAAGAAAGCTTAAGAAATACGTGAGTCATTTAAATATATCAGTAATTTAAATTCAGGAAGTTGGGTTATATTTATGAGGTGTCCAATAACTAAACAGCTATCATCCTATTTTTCAGTTACTGGACGGGCGTCCAATAACTAGTAACAATGATTTTTTTTCAAATTTACAAATGATCTGATAGGTAGTGCGTTTTCCGCTGTTTCAGTTAGTATGAATTTTATTGCTCTGTTTATATCACAACCAGTAATTGGACACTTGTCCTGATATGGATACCCACTAAAATTGAAATTAATAACGGTACTGAGAATCATCTTCTACTCACGACAAAGTGCTGATACCTTTTTATGCGTTTTCCAGGTAGAGTTTACGATAAAGTAAGGAGTTCCAACGTATCGCTGTTGTGTGACCAAAATATCCTTTTGTTATCAAGTATACAGTGTGAATAAGCAATGAATAAATGAATATCACGTTTATACCAAGTGTTCGAAATCTACTGGGCTAATTTAGTGCACAGGTGCCTTATCAAAGTATCCTTTATCTGCTATTGGGTAAGTGTTCATTAATTATTGATATAAATACAAAATAAATTCTACGTTTATACGAGGGGCTGGTTAAACTAGTGCATTCGGGTTTAGATTAAATTTACAACGTAACAGTCCACCTGTACAAAAGAATTCCTGAAAAAATAAGCCAAACTGTAACTGACACTTGGGGAAATGGAAGGAGTGACAACGGCTGGATGACGGCAGACAGGTTTTACGATCATATAAAGAATATATTTCATCCACACTTGTTAGAAAATAACATTACTTTTCCCGTGGTCTTATTTCTGGATGGACACAAGTCACACTTGACATATGAACTGAGTTTACTGTGTAACAATTCAAATATGGAAGTAATTGCTTTATACCCCAATGCGCAAAAAGAGTTTTACAACCTTGTGATGTAGCTGTTTTTAGACCCATCAAAATGGGTTGGAAAAAATAAGCAGTTCGGCATTTCTATGGGAGACCCAGACCAAGTATTAAATAAATAAGTTTTGCTCCCTGACGACAATGATTTTTTCATGTGCCACATGTGCTATAAAGAAGAAAGTGAAGAAGAAGTGAGCCAAGAGACAGAAAATGAAGACAATGGAACAGATACAGAGACAAGGGAACAAAGTATTATTGACGATATGTATAGTTGGACTAAGAACTCCGAAAATAATACAAATAATATCGAAAATTATATAAATCAGTCAAATCAAATTCAGAAATTTACAAGTCATGAAAATAACAGCATATATAGAGAAGAAACAGTTGATGATATTGAAATAGATGTTGACGAAAGTGAAATCGACGACCTCTTCAATAATTATGAGCGAAAATACAAATTAAGGTTTAGTTAAATTATTCTCCTGTCCTATAGTTAAATAATAAAGAGTTTCTAGCTTTGACACTTCTTTATTTATTTATACTTACATAAGTAGGTAATAAATACTTATTTGTCCGTTTTTTTCAACTGTCCAATAACTACAATATTCCAAGTCCAATAACTGAAGAAAGTGTCCCATAACTAATTTTTTGTCATGCTGTATATTTTTTCAATATTTTTTTAAACCCATTCAGCGATGATTGAAAATAAGCAAATATATATTGAGAGCATAAATCTAACTTCATATTGGTACTATTAGCCAAAGCGTATGTCAAAAAATAATATATAATAATATATTCATTTCAATTCAAACAAAACCTAAAATGTCCCATAACTATGTGGTTTACCCTACGTTGAAGAGAGAAAAAAACATCGATATCCAAAATTCAGCTCGACATTTCCCAGATAACACATGGACATCCAATGGATATTCACTGGACATCTGTTATGGATATGCTCTGGATGTACAGTGGACGTCAGGAAATATCCAAAGGATATACCATGGACGTCCAATGTATGTTTGCGGGGTACCAACCTTTACATCCATAAGATATCCTTCAAGGATATCCATAGTATATTCCTGAACTATATCCATAGGATATCCATATAATACATGTTATGGATAATCTCTACGGATATCTTATGGATTTCTATTTCAGATCCAGTAGGAAAACGAAAGACAAGAGTATTCTTGAAATGCTTCTATTCGTGTAAGAGCATGGAAGAAACTCAGAAATTTATATTAACAAAATCAGTCTTGCAATTCAATCACATCCATCATAACTGTGGTTATTTTATGGATGTCCATAGGATATTTGCTGATGGATATCCATTTCAAATCCTTCGTTGGATATCCCATGAATATCCATTTCAGATCCAAGGATATCCCGACCAGAATTGGATATAAAATGGATATTCATAGGATATAGTGGTTATCTGGAAAGCGTGACCATGTGATTCTCAGTGATTTTAGAGTTGACGAAAAGTATGGTGTCTAGTTTTTACTCAATTGACCCCATTTTGTTTCTAGTAAAAGTAGTATTTTTTAGAGTGAAGTGAAACGTTTGGTCAAGACAAAATATTAAATTTAGTAACCAAGTTGATGACGAACTGCAAATTGGGGAATGAATTGTGTCGATATTCAGTAAAGATATATAACCTCAAAAATATTTACTGGTTCTGACTTGTGAAATCATCATCCTAATCATTATGTACCTTATCTATGTCAAATGAGTATCCACAGTTTGTTCAAATTCAGTTGAACAAGACATTAACCAGTGTTGTGATATTTACATTTTGAAAAAGTATTCAATATGTACCTAAACACACAATACATTTTTATGTGTGTACTTTGTTCCAATTAAAATAAGTTTTCTGATGATTTTTTTTTAATCGCTCCGGAGTCCTCTGCAACTATTGTTAATTTGTACAATCAATGAGAGAAAAAAACGAAATGAAAGTACATTTTGTGATGTCTCTTCAAAACATGAATCCCTTCCATGAGAGGTTATCTTGTACGATGGAAAATAGCGACCAAACTCCAACTTTCAGTCGCAGATGATTCCACAACCGACTTTATGAACATCCTGTTCATACTTTCAATGAAATCAACATGTTATCATTCAAAGCAAATTTTCGAATGTTGCTCTAATACGCCATACCACAGTTTGCGTTAAACCAAGTCTCCGACTAATCACACTGATGCTTGTTGATGGATCATTTTTCGATGAGTTGCAAAACTGCTTTATCAATAACAACTGCACGATTCACTGCGCTGGAAAACATGACCTGGTATCACGAAGTCTTTGCACTGCACCCAAAATCGTTAGTGAGTTTAAATGACATCTATATTTGGTTTTTCTCGCGTATATTCACTACGATCACTGTTGTAATTCAAACTGTCGTTGTTTTGACGGGTGACATACAATCGTGCACCAGGACAAGTCGTTTCAAATTTCTGTAATAGGGCTATTAATTACGGTTCTTAATTGAAATATCTGGAGAAAACGTGTTATGTCGAGGGATGATGTTAGTCTTTTCCACATACGCCGTGAGTATTTGTTCAGTAATACGTATAAAATCAACACAAATCGGGGACAAATAGACAACGACCATAAGCGATTTGGCACTCGGCGTTAGTAACATGGCAATACTTCAGTTCTCATGACAAGCAAGATTGTGTTTTCATGGTTCTTAAATTAAATGATGCAGTAGCGTTTTCATTGCGGTTGACGTAAAAAATAATTGGTTAAATCATCACAGATAGCTCTCAAATCATTTGGTCTATTTGATGTTGTCTGTCCGTGCCTTCTTCTTATTATAGAGCAAGATCCCAGGGCTGTCAGACATTACTTATTTTTAAACGAACGAAATATGTACGATTGAGTGGTGTTAGTATGTACTGTATTCGCATGCCCACCTGCTAGCTTGGCCAGATGACCATTCTTCAGATACTATGGAATCAAGGTACGTACATTATTTACTCTGGTTGAATAGCCATAATACAGATTTATATCTAAAACGCCTGATGGGTTCGTGGACAGGGTCCCGGCAACCACCCAGGAGCTCCGAGTTCAAATCTCGTCTCCGACAACTTTTTTTTCTTAACCAAGCCAAATGCTTCAAACTAGTCAGTCATCTCGGTTCAAAATCATTGTACGCCACTGTTTTTCTCTTCTAAGTTTCATATTTTTAAATATTTAAAAATACAACTCACATTTAATGTCGTGAATTTGAAATAGCAATACTTTACCAATTGATAGATTTCCTTGATTAATTAATTTCTCCCTGATAAACTTTTATTGGTTTCGTCGTTAATGGACTGGTTGTTTGTTGTGTTCCGGGGCCTTTTATTGTCAACTGTTTCTATCAAAACCTAACAATACATTTGTCCATAAAATTGAATAGAGTTTCAAGGAAATATGGAGTAACTGAAAAAAATATCATTTACATAACTTTCTGAATTTTGATGGTGCGTAACCATCATTTCTACGCCAATGACTTTCGATTTGACAAAGTTCAACTATTTCAAAATCACAGAATTATAAGAAAGTTGTATTTTTAATCATTTATTTTAAAAAAATATGAAACTTAGGGAAAAGAGGCGTACAATGATTTTTACTATAAATATCAATCAGGCAACCATCTGCCACTTATATTTTGAAATATACTGCTAATAAGCAAACCAGGATTCATAAAAATCGTCAAAAATGCTTTTGAGTAATTGCCGATTTTTAAATGAAACTTTGACACCCCATATCTGGGAAACTAAGCAAGATAGGACACACGTTTATATGAAATTTTCTTCATGAAATCTGACCACCACCTGAATTGAATGACATCATTAGTGTACACCCTCTACATAGACCTAATTGGAACTTGAACACCGTTCAACCTAACATGAGGTTGCAAAAAGCTCAAATAATTCTTGGTGTTAGTGCATCTCCAAATTAATAAGTTTTAAAAGCTATTAGCTTTAAATTACATCAGAATCGTTATACATAAATAAACACAATGACATTGATGATTAAGTTTTTCCGATATGTGGAGAGTGATAAATGTTTAGGAATCCTGCCAAGAGGTTTTTTCTCCACAAAATATTTTATTAAGAAATAAACTGTAGGCCTATTTTTTCTTGGTACCGTAAGACGGGGTGGGGTTATTTTGATAGGGCAAGTGTAACTTTGCTTCATTGTCGAAAAGAGTTATGTATCAGTCCAAGTACCATTCTACATCAACCGTTCATTCGAATGCAACTCATTTAACAATGGTGTATTGAATGTTGCATTTGTAGCCGTACTTCAGCGTCGACACAGTTATTTCGCGCGTATTCCTAGTCAGATAAGCACCAGTTGTAATAGAGGCAAAAAACGGGTGGGGTTTCATCGTGAAAATTTGTTGTGTCCTCCGTCATTTATTACTGGGTAGGTATGAACATAATAGTTAGTATAATATTCAGTGAGTATGTTGGAGATATAATAGAAAAAAGACGCAAATAATGGAAATTTATTTTTTTTATGAGGTAACTTACAAATTTTTCCAATATTGGGGTTACTTTGCCCCGGAGTAAAGTATACCAGATTTTATTTTATATACATATATATGGATAAAAAAAAAATTGTTAGAGATGCCCAGAAAATACGTGAGAAAGTTGTGAGCAAGACGAAATGCTGACTATACAGAAGAAAAATTACGGCAATGCTTAGACGATATTAAAAGAGGTGAAATTTCCCATCGAAAAGCCGAATAGAAGTATAATATACCTAGGAGAACCCTCTTGAATGAACTGAAAGGCAAACATACTGGGAAAATAGGAACAGCCTGTATTCACTCAACATGAGGAAAAATCATTTGTGGATTGTATTGTTACTATGGCAAAATATGGGTTTCCCGTAGATTCATTGGAACTGCGGCATGTAATAAAAAATTATTTAAGTCACTGTGGAAGAGAAATGAAAATATTTCCAAATAATATCCCTGGTACAGACTGGGTAAAGAGTTTTGTAGTACGACATCTAGAACTGTCACAACGCTTGGCTGAGAACGTTTCTGACGAGCGGCAGTTGACGAGCCTATATTAAAAAGCGTTTATGAAAATCTGGCGATTGAATTAGCAGACATTCCCCCTGAAAATATATGGAACTTGACGAAACAAACATCACCGACGATCCTGGAAAAAAAAGTTTTTGTAAAGAAAGGGTGCAAGTACCCGGAAATTATAAGGAATGCTTCAAAAACCTCTATATCAGCCATGTTTTGTGGAAGTGCTTCTGGAGAATTGTTGCCGCCATATATTGTTTATCGAGCGGGAAAACTATGGACCACATGGACCAAAAATGGTCCCAAAGGATCTCGATATAATATTAGCAAGTCTGGTTGGTTTGACGCACAGATATTCACAGATTGGCTAGAAAGTCCTCTATTACCAAAATTAAAAAAACTGTCAGGGACAAAAGTGCTGTTATGCGATAATCTGTCTTCACATTTCAGAGTTGAAACTCTCCAACTTTGCCAAGAATACAACGTAAAATTCATTTGCCTACCCCCTAACAGCTCACACCTTACCCAACCACTGGATGTAGCATTTTTTCGTACAGTAAAAATTGCATTGCGAAAAAGGTATTATCGGACTGGAAAAATTACGAAGAGGGTATTCGACATATAAACATTCAAAAGCAAAACTTTCCACCATTATTATTAAAGACGATGGAAAATATTGGACCACATGATGAAGAAAATTTGATAGCCGTTTTCTGAAAGTGTGGGATATGTCCCCTAAATTCAGAGGAAGTTTTAAATCGCCTGCCCAGGAGTTCTTGTGACCAACAAGAGGTTCAATCTTCGTTTTCCAAAGTCTTGGAAATTAAAAGGTCCGACTTGACAAATACTCGCAGAAAAAAAAATGTACCAGCAGGAAAAAAGTATCTGCCCCGATGATATTAATGAAAACCTCGCTGACAATACTCTGGTAGACGCACCAACTACTTCATCCAAACGAGAAGATACCATGATTTTAGATGACAATTCTTTAGATGACATTGATTTTGATAAAATTCAAAGAGACAATGAAGAAGAGGAGCAATTTATCGACTTCGTAGAAGGCGAAGCGTCTGCACAAGATGAATTCTGATTCAAAAGTGTTGTTAGAAAGACAGGAAGTTTCGTAGTGTTCCCATACGAAATTGAATTATATCCAGGGGAAATCGTGGCCTTCGATGATGATGTAGTGATTATCAACGCAATGCAAAAATCCCTCAAATTCTGGAAATGGCTCTCAAGATCAACTGGAATACTAATGGTCGGATGTGTTAGGCACGAGAGAACCTCCCAAGGGCTTCCGGACATTTGCCCGAAAACAATTTCCCGAAAGACAATTCCCCGAAAATAGTTGCCCGAATGGACAATTTCCTGAAACACAATTGATCGAATGTACAATTGCCCGAAGAAAAATTGCCCGAAAGGACAATTGACCGAAAAATGTATTTTAGCGCTACTTTATAAATTTGTAACCAATATTTTCGGAAAATTCTGTATACTATTATTTCTTCTCTGATTTACAACAACACCATTAATACCTACTATAATAATTAAGGTCACTCATTGAACGTCTACAGGTACACAAACTAAAAATATCAACTCCAAAAATGTTATAATCCCTCTTGATAAATAATAACCCTGATATCCTAACATCCTAATATCACCCTTAATACCTACTATAATAATCAAGATTAGAATAAGTGCGACTCGTTAATTAGTCATTTTTTACTTTTATTCAAATACAACACTGAAGGTTTCTTATTCATTTATTGTCCAAAATCTGAGCAAGAGTCACGATGCAAAATGTCTTTGGAGTTTGTACTCAGTGAAAAGGGGAAGAGGAAATTATTGATCGACTGCTATCTTTACCAGAAAGATGAAGAAAATCAGAGTATTTATTGGAAATGTGATTACTACAAGACGTTCAAGTGTAAAGCTCGTGTTATAACCTTAGAAAATGCAGTAGTAAGAAGAAGTGGAACACACAACCATGTTGTGGATGCAAAGCAAGTGGAAAAAACAAAATTTCTCAATGGCATACGTGAAAACGCTACACAAACCCAAGATGGGCCACGTCATATACTATCAACTGCATCTATTCAGCTTGGTCAAGCTACAGCTGCCACGCTTCCAAAAGTGAGCAGCATTAAAAGAACAATAATGCGTGTACGAAGTAATCAGCAAGCCGCTGCTCCGGCTTTACCAATTCACAGACGAGACATTGTTTTTCCAGATGAGTATAAACTGATAAAAAATGGAGAACAATTTTTATTATTTGATTCAGGCCCACACGATGATCGGTTGTTCATTTTTTCAACCAGACAAAATCTGTTTCTTCTGGCAAGGTCACAACACTGCTTTGCCGACGGAACTTTCAAAACTGTACCTTACCTTTTTCATCAACTATATACAATCTACGGATTGGATAAGAATATAATCTCACCTGCATAACTTGGAGGAGGCAGGAAACAACTGAGCTGAGACTAACCACATACAACAAATCCCGTCCACATAACACCGTGGGGCCTGTCCTAGGACAGGCGAGGACCGGTTTGCCCGCCCGCTGGAAGCCCCAGAATGGGCAGGATGAAACCCCAACTCCGGAGCAGTCGAAATTCCCTCCCTTACCCCTACCCTGTGAAGGTATCAGATAGTTTTAACTGTGTCATATTTTAATATGTGCCCTTTTTATACTGTAAATTTAATTAATAAATGTTTTTGGATTTGGATTGGATAAGAATACTGCGATTCCTTTAGTATATGCACTACTGCCTTTCAAGGCACAAGAAACTTATGTTCGCTTACTTTCGAAAGTAAAAGAACTTTTGCCTGAAGCTTTGCCTGCAACCATATTAACAGATTTTGAAAGCGGTATGATAAGTGCTATAAGACAACAATATCCCAACTCAAGACATCGTGGGTGCTTTTTCCATTTCAGTCAATGTCTCTTCAGAAGAATCCAGTCAGATGGTTTAAAAAGAAGTTACGAAACTGATGCAGATTTTGCTTTGAAGCTCCGATTATTGTCGGCCTTAGCATTCGTTCCTACTGCAGACGTAGTGGAGGCATTTGAAGCCATTTGCGAGCAAAAGCCCAGTCAGTAATTGATTATTTTGAAGATATCTGGATCGGGCGTCCACAGAGAGGCAGACAACATCGTTTGCCCTTATTTTCGCATGATCTGTGGAATTGTTATGATGATGTGCAAGAAAGGTTGCCAAAAACAAACAATCCCATAGAAGGATGGCATCGAGGGTTTCAACAACAAATTTCTGCAGGTCATCCAAACATTTGGAGATTTATTAATGGCATTCAGCTGGAGCAAAGCTTACACGAACTTCAAATTGAACAGTATGTAGGAGGCTTGGAAGGCCCTCCTACACGTAAAAATACAGAGATTGTGCTGAGCGGATTGCAATTCTGGTAAATAATTAGGATCCTGCGAACACTTATGAGTTTCTACGGGAAACAGAACATAATTTATCGTATTAGTATAAAGATACATAATAAATAAATTCTCTAAAAAAAAAGGCAAATTGAATGTTTTATTCCAAGTTCTAAACACGCCTAGCGATAGACGTGAAAACGTGCTCACTCATCGGACAACGGATTATATTCCGTATTATATCCAGTGATAAGGCACTCAACATGATCGTACGCGCAATTGAAAATCTATTGGTTTCACTATATTTAAATACATTTTTCGGTCAATTGTCCTTTCGGGCAATTGTCTATTCGGGTAATTGTACATTCGATCAATTGTGTTTCGGGTAATTGTCCACTCGGGCAATTGTCCATTCGGGGAACTGCTTTCGGGAAATTGTTTCCGGGCAATTGTCCTAGATCCCCTCCCAAGCAAGTTTCTAGGAGAGGTTTCTTCTCTGCACTACAGTTAACGACATTTTTCAATAAAGTTTAATTTATTTTGTATTTTCCGAATATAAATTCAGTACCACATTTTGTTTTTTACTTTCCTTGGGGACACAGTTCTCATTACTGGTGAGAAGACAACCAATAAACGGTGTATCTTTGCGCCAGTAACTCAAATGAGCTTGTTTCAATGGAAAATTTAAGGTAGAGCAAAGTTACCCCGACCTATGGGTTACTTTGCTCCACTTTCAAACAAAAAAAATAAATACAATCACTTTCTTTTTTCAACTAAATACTATCATTCGTGTGTTGTATTAGCATTTAGTGTAGACTTACTATAAAATTAACAAAAATATTCGCAGTTTTTTTACTGTTTCTTTTAAAATTTTCACAAGGACTCACAAAAATGGAGCAATGTAACCCCTTCCTACGGTAGTTCGAAGTTTCGGTATTGAACAATGAAGGCTTCTTCTGATTATTATATGAAATATATTGAAGTCAGTTCTAATCAAATCAACCTCAGTAGTACAGCTGATTACATATTTTTAATTTCTATTATAAATGTACGAATTTGCATGGCAGTCAGAACTATTTTCAGATCATCAGGATCATCCAGTAAATCAACTGGTTCCTGCATATCCCTATCTTTCAAACTAATGTTCCACTTGATTCTGGAAGACGTTTCTTTATCGTCTTGAAAGTTTTCAGGTAGTAAATCTTCTAAATATGAGCTGGTGTTGAAACGAAGCCGATGATTGTCAGAAAGCCATTGATTAGCGCCTAGCGTGGTTTCTTTTAGGGAAGTTATTTTGAAGGAGGCGAAAAGGCTCTGAAACAAAAAATATATGAGATTAGGAACGTAACAGCTAGTAATATGCATCCTTGTGATTCAAACGCGAATAACAATGTTGCGATTGTTGTGAATATATTTTTCAAATTGAAAGAACAGAAACAGTTTACAGTGTTCAAAGCACATTCTCGAAATCAACTTCATGTCCATTCATTGCTCTTTTTCTACACCATCTAGTAGCACTTAACTGCACCGTCTCATATGGCACTACAATTCTGCCGAATGTGGTGATATTCGCAAGTTTTTCTCAGCATTTCCTTGGAAAAGCGAGTATTTCTCTTCTGGAGATCCAAAACAATGTACCGAGACAGTTTCTGAGATCATTATGCTGAGGACGCAAACATATGTACCAAACAAGTCAAGGAGATCATCATTTAAACCCTGGTTTGGCAAAAATTGCTCCAGAGCGGTCACCTTCGAGCAGCAGCATACCATAGATGGTACGAAACTGCAGGCCCAGAGACCAAATCCGAAAATGTTCAAGCTAGAAACAAGTGCAAAAATGCGAATCATTAAGAGAGGCTAACAACGCCAAGAACCGATCACAAATCGTTGATTTTCCTTACAGGTCTTGTCCGTTTTGGTCTTTTTCCAAAGCTGCGAAAGTATATTTTCACAGTTCATTTCCGTCCATAACCAAGGAAGGTGGAACACCTACCAGCGACGTACTCCTAGGAAAGAGTCAGTATTTTGGATACATGTTTGCTGCAAAATACTGAAAAATATGAAGGAACTGTCAATTCCATAAATTACCTCCAACGCGTTTAGTACCAGTAACCTGTTACCAGCTGTTTGGTACCAGTTCAGTTCCTTATTGCTACATGGATGTGGATGGAATGAAGAAATTGTGATGTTCTTATGTTTTTTCATATGATAATAATGGGGTAGATCGTTTATTGAGGTACAAAAATTCAACGAAGAAAGATTTATTAGCAATAATTAACTTTTAGTGAACTCAATGACATTTGCGTCTACGTAGTATCTGACAGTTCACTGACTGACATTAATGTGTGTGAACAATAATCATGACATGTGTGTGGGCAGACGGAACCATAAGCATGTGGGCCTTTCAACTGGGTCTGTTTTCCACCCGTACCACTACTGGAAATTGATTCAACTGATACCTTTCTGACACTTTTCGAGTTCAGAACGATGCTGCCGAGGTGCGCTTCTCACGTTTTGCTAACACTACTGGGTATTTCGTGAGAATGTGGGGGCTGACTCCTTATTCTCCAAGCACCACTTTCATTTAGTTTCATCTGTGATACCTACAATATTGAGGAGCTTGATTAGGTGGCAGGGCTCCGTCAGGAGCCCCACCACAAATCTGATTTTCTTTCTGCTCAGTGTGAGCAGATTATTGGTCCTCCTAGTGTAGAAGGGATTTTGATGTGGAATTTCGCTTATCTCATTCTCAGGGAATATTTCCCTCCATCCTGGAATTTAACTTCTAGGAGTTCATTCATGATTAAGACGGTCCATTATCTAGGAACTCTTAGGATTGGTTCTGTTTCAATTGTTGAGTTTTTCGCACCTTGTCTTGCCAAATAATTGGCTTGTTCGCTTCTGGGCAATTTGGTATGACCAGGGTCCAAAGTAACTTTACCATATTGGTGGAGGATAGCCTTTGCATTCAGACACCAGCAGTGAACTGACTTTGTATGATGTGGAGGCCTTGATCGCCGCTTGTCTGTCGGTGCTTTTCATTATTTGATGATCGTGGTAACCTCTGCTAAGATTCCATCTCACTCAGGCGATTGAGGCAAACACTTGTGCCTGAAATACAGTGGCAAAACTTCTCAGGGCGTTATAGAACTCCGCTCTCGTAGATTGTCCGTATACACCAAGGAGGAGAGAAACCGTCTGATTCCATAATCGAGAATATTTAAACATTCCCTCGCTCCACCATTAGTTGAAGCTTCCCAAGCGAGCAACAGCTCTCCGTGCCTCATGTTAATTAAAGAGGTGCAAGGTAGGTAGTCTTATGAGTGTCTTCAGTGACCTGGTGGTTGCCGTCCTCATTGCACTTGTTGTCGCAAGATAGGCAAGTCTTTGTACCCTATTTAATTCGGTATGATTTCCAGGGCTCGTTCTTGCTACAAACGGCAATGCTTTGTAATTCACTGCCTCGGGAGGTGTTCTTTAAGGGATACAGCATACAGAGTTGCAAGATGTTCCTGAACATCATATGCTTTTCCTTTTCGAGGAATCCACAGATTGGTGTAAACAACACCAGACTACTTATCATTATTATATCGGTGTCCTACCTACATCTGAATGAAAAAAATTTACTTCTGAGTAGGGATACATTTATACATAATCAAATTCATTGAAGGTCCACATTGTTCACTTCGGACGTCCGTCAGATACAACATAGTTTACTGTTGTTATTGTTATGATTAGGGCAGGATTGAAACGAAACCCCCATGCATGCAAAATAAGCAGGAAACACTCTGATTCAAAAATATGATGCTAAATTAATTCGCCTACCTTCAAGTTTACTTCAACTGGTTGAGAAAGAACAGGATCTTCATTGTTTTCAATCACATGTTCTAATCGAAGAAGGAATGATTCGCCTTTCCAGGGTTCCAAAGTAAGGATTTGTACATTATCAGGCAGAGCGCGTTTCAATCCAGCATACTGAAAATGATAAGAATCAGGTCGTGGTTCAGATCATTCCAGCTGATAAAATACGTACCTCCATCTGATATTTTGATTTATATTCTTGATAGGATAGATCATTAGTAGAGGATAGAAAAGTCCATGCGGAAAGAAGTTTCTTCTGGATTATATCTCTTTCTTGGGCAGCTATGGTTTTACCTGGTGATGAAATATGACAAATTAACGTCATAATAAATAGCTAGTCTAGACATAAAACTGACGAATAGTTATAGTCTTCCAAAGTCAGTTTAATAAACCTATTTACTTTCGACTCAATGTACAAGGTTTGTTAGAATTGGTATATGAGAAAGTGTGAATAATGAAAGAAAACAAAAAAAGAAACAATTATTGTTTGGCCTATGGTCGGTAGATGAGAACAGAGCCGCAAATTCTACTACATTCCTTTCAGTTCTTTTGGTTAATTCAACTAACTTTGGATATGCTATACGTAAAACTGATGTGAATACTGTTTATGAACATTTCAATATTTTATGGTCTATTAAATTTTTGCTGAATAATTGAAAGTGGAAAAACTAAAAACCGAATAATTAATGATAAAATATTTTTCTTTTGTAATTTCGAATTTGAATATAACCTATAAAATATGGATATTACTTTCTTCGTGAAGTTATGTACTTTTCCAATCGATCTTTAAATTGTACGATGTTTATGAAAATCTTGATCTCATTTGGCCATCTATTACCATTTTACAGAGCCGAATGTGTGAACCCCATTTGTACAAAAACTAAGCTAACATGATCGATAAGGAACAAGTTATATTGCCTAGTATATGGTCACTATGTCTCTCATAATTTCTAGTTATTATGAAGTTTAATTTAACTTTTTTTTACACGAATTTGAAGATATTTTTAAAGTTTCTATTGCTCAGTCTAACAAAAAAATGTCTGTTATTATATGGAGTTGACGTGTAAGTGTATCATATGGAAGACGATGCAAAACTTCCAAGACTCTTTTATATGGAGTGAATTTTTTTAAAAACATGTTCCCAAATATAAAATGGGTATTTCTACTCATCATAAAATAATGTAGAGTCATATCTGCAGTTTTTGGATTGAGTTTGGAACATCTTCTTAGGGCTCCAATAAAGAGTAATGATTAGAGACTAAAATGAAGTCAATAATTCATATATTGTCAAAACTTTGTTAATCATAGTTTCTAATATTGAAGGATCAGAGTTTTCATATATAAATTACGAGAATGAAGTTGTGACCGAGATTTCACGAGAAAGTTGTCTGAAGAATACTTCTGTTGCTCTGATTGATTTTCAGTAGTGATTAGTATTGACATATGAATTTACCTGAAAATGTGGTGTATTCTTATGAAAAACCTACCGCTAGGATTTTTATCTGTACTTCCAAGGACAACGTAGTGGGATCCTCTGGTAACTAGACCCTTGCCAAAGGCAGTTTCATTTAGAGCTTCACCCACACCAAAAGCGTCATCGTGTAGACACCTCCTATGCAACTGAAAAATTCAATCGTTAGTTGGATGGAGTGAGAATTCGAAATTACCATAATTTGAGAAACAGTGCCTACTTGCAATGTATCAGTCTGTCTATATCTGATAATTGTATATAACTAATCATTCTTGTATACTGAATTCATGAATAGTTTCGTGTCGTACACTTGAGGTAGCGAATGCGCCACCTTTTTTTGTCAAGTCGTCCCAGACCGCATAGTGGTGGTATTCCCACTGATCTGGGATGATGTGCGGATGATAGGGAGTATCACCATCCCAGTTAACACAAAAATCTAGGCGATGTAGCTTTCTTGATTATTATGGTAACAAAATGAGTTGCATTTAGACATCACTGTTACCACTTGTTCACAATTTTCTTCTCGTTAGTGTCGCTTCGAGGCACATAATGTGAAAAAAATTGCAAATTACATTAATATGAATTTTGGTTTCATTGCGATTTTGTCGGTATAGAAAGGATTAGGTTCAAACAAAATTGAGCATGACATCAACATTACGACACAAAATGGCCAGAGTTGTTTGTCGAGCCGAAAGTCAAGTAGAATTTGTATTTGGTTGACGCCATTATTTAAATATTCTATAAGTTCTACCGATAGTGTGTATAGTGTACTGTTTGATTCTTTCCATTTCAATAGTTAAATCAAATGTATATAATAATAATAATAATAATAATAATAATAATAATAATAATAATAATAATAATAATAATAATAATAATAATAATAATAATAATAATAATAATAATAATAATAATAATAATAATAATAATAATAATAATAATAATAATAATAATAATAATAATAATAGGATACGAATGCTAGTGGCTGCAAAGAAGTCACTAGTGAGGCGGGCGAGAGGTATCGCGGAAAACATAAAGTTCCACGATAAACCTTCTCGCTTATTCCAAGAGCCTCCACGTGTTGTCGATAACCCGCCGGCTGCAGATCGGGTGGAAACATTCTGGAAGAATATCTATGAGTATCCGCAACCACTCAATGTAGATACTCCAGCCCTAGCGCAGTTCGAAGCATTTTGCAGGAGGCTTCGGCAGCCTGAGCTCAATGATCTGCGCATTCCGATAACCACGGAAGAAGTACGAGGGGCCCTAAAAGGCTCTAAGAATTTCGCTGCTCCAGGCCCTGATGGGTTGAATAACTATTGGTGGAAAAAGTTTCCAACAACCCACCGCCATCTGGCCAGAGTTTTCAACTCATGGCTAGATGGGGAGCAGCAGATTCCAGAGTGGTTTGTCGAGGGGCGAACCGTGCTCATCCCCAAAAACGGAGATTTGTCTGATCCAAAGAATTACAGGCCGATAACATGCTTGAATGCGTGTTATAAGGTGTTTACGCACATCTTATACACGCGCATTCTCTCCGCAGTTGATCCGGTGTATGAACGGATAAATGAGCAAAGAGGGTCAAAGAAAGGGGTCGCCGGGTGCAAGGAGAACCTGCTCATCGATAGATGTATCACGCAGGACTCCGTGCAGTATAAGCGTAACCTTTCGATGGCCTGGATCGATTACCGCAAGGCATTTGATACAACATCACATGAGTTAATCATGCATTTGCTCAGATGCCTTGAGGTACCCGGTCAAATAGTGGGATGCATTGGACAACTGATGCCGCTCTGGAGGACTCGCTTCACCATAAGATCTGGTAGAGACATAGTCCAAACAGAGCAGGTCATCATTAGAAGAGGTGTGTTTCAGGGAGACTCCCTTAGCCCTCTTCTCTTCTGCATCTCACTATTGCCATTGTCCGTTGCGCTCAGGAATACCCGTGGGTACAACTGCGGCACCCCCAGCAACCGGAGGCATAATGTCACCCATCTATTTTACATGGATGACCTCAAATTGTATGCCTCTGGAGAAAGGGACCTACATCAGTCCCTTAGGGTGGTGGAAGAATATACGCATGCTATCGGTATGGAATTTGGGATCGACAAATGTGCCACGGTTCATCTCAAAAGAGGACGATGCGAGGAATACGGAGAGGATGTCCAGCTCGTAGACGGAAGCATTCTACATCATCTGGATGCCGGAGAGACTTATACCTACCTTGGGGTGGAACAACGCCGCTCCCAAGAGGTATTTGCAGTTAAAAACTCTCTCCGCGGCAAGTATCAGCATAAACTCCGACAGATCTGGTCATCAGAACTGTCGGGGAAGAACAAAGTTGCTGCAACTAATATGTTTGCCGTTCCGATCCTTCTTTACTCTTTCGGAGTGATGAAGTGGACTAAGGAAGAGCTGCGACAACTTGACGTTAAGACTCGCAAAATGATGCATCTCAATAGGAGCTTGCATCCTAAATCGTCCGTTCCACGGTTATACTTTTCCAGACAACGGGGAGGCCGTGGACTTTTGAGTTTGGAGTGTCTGCATAACAGAATGGTTCTGGATGGGGCCTGTAAAGTCATCAGGAGTTCAGATCCCCTTCTCTGCATGGTCCGCGACCATGAGAAAGCAGGGATTGGAGCATTCCTTTTTAAGGCAGCTACCCGTGCGGCCGATGAACTCGGTCTCGTTTTCGACACTGAACGGGCTAACCCAAACTCTGTCACCGAGTTGGGACCCGTTCAGCAAAAAGCTCAGATAAAAGCTGCGGAGACAGAGGTCCTGCTACAGCTACATATGGATAAGCCAATGCATTTGCTATCAGCATGCCCATCTTATGCGGTCTCAGCCTATATCCACAGGCATAACGCGGCGCTACGAGTGTTGTACTACCACCTACGACACTTGTACGGTATAGACGAGACACCGGTGTTGCCTTATGCTCCGGGGGATATTGAGTCCGTGGTGGAGAATGAGAGATGCCGAATCTATTGGAACTACTCATTCCCCACCCTCAGGCAAATACAAGCCAATAAGCCTGATGTTGTCCTCCTCGACCACCAAAGTAGAACGATATTCGTCATGGAGTTTTCCGCTCCAGGCGAAATTAATATCGTTCGAAAAGAGGAGGAAAAACGGACTAAATATCGAGATCTTCTCTTTGAACTCCGCAGGTTATATCCGGACCATTCTGTCAAAATGGTGGTTCTGATCATAGGAGTCCTTGGTGGAATGATGGACACACTGCTCTCCAATTTGAAAATAATACCTGCTTGCCGTAATATGGCAGAAATCTTAGCATCAAGAATGCAGAAGGCCGTTATACTTGGTTCGCTTCGTCTACTCAGGGCACACGATTCTCGGACCCAATAATCACTCACCCTACGGATGTAGGGAGTGGTTATTGGGGTTAACGACACCAGCGCGCCCTCCGGATGGGTCGGAGCACCGGAGACAGGGCCTGACTGGTACACTCCTAAGGAGAAAAAATAATAATAATAATAATAATAATAATAATAATAATAATAATAATAATAATAATAATAATAATAATAATAATAATAATAATAATAATAATAATAATAATAATAATAATAATAATAATAATAATAATAATAATAATAATAATAATAATAATAATAATAATAATAATAATAATAATAATAATAATAATAATAATAATAATAATAATAATAATAATAATAATAATAATAATAATAAGCAGGGAGGCCAACCAACATCTCAGGCCCTGGTGAGTTGCGACACCACTTCCCCGAGCAAAAGGTGCTAAACCGGACCGGCAGCTCAGGTGCACCCGGGAGGGAAAGAGCTTTCCCTCTGATGTCGGCCGTGGGTATACTAGGCTAACCCCCCGGTATACCTAGAAACTCGGGTTCCAAACAGACGAGGAAGAGGCCCCCACAACCGACCCCCTCGGATAAGGGGTCAAAGGCAAGGTGGAGGGGCCGTAAACGAGGATTTGCCTGCTTATGACAACCGCGACGAACAAGGACGCTTTGAGTGGACTAATGAATTGATGGATGACCTTCTGCGTTTTTACGAGAGTAGTGAGCCCGCGCGAAGGGGATACATGGCGAGAATGCATGCGCTGTGGTGCGAAAATCACCCAGAGCATGCCGCTTTCACCGCACAAAATCTCAGGGATTATGTATCTCATCTTCGGGCTCGAGGCTATATCAGGGCCCCTCCTCAGCCGGCTAACGAACTGGCAGAAGTGGCAGTTCCACCACGAGTTGGTCTGGCACAGGAGGAACCTTTGATTGCACCGCCAATGGAAAATTTCAGAACACGTAGGGTGCTTCACGTACCAAAGTACCTGAAGCCAGAACAACTAGCCCAAGTGGATGCAGAGGTTCGGGATGTCCTAATAGAAGAGGCTGATATCTGGCAAATTAACAGCGCTGTGTACAGAGCCGCTCAGTCGCTGACCCAAACGGAGAGAAGGAATCCCTTCTTGTCGGTTGGAAGGCACGAGCGACGAGTACAGAAGATGGAAGCCAAGATCAAGTCGGCGAGACAACACGCGTCTCGTATCCAATGTGTGATGGACTATATGGCAGCCAACAGGCTTTTCACGCCAGCAGTGCGCCGAATAGCGGCAAAATTAAGAAGAGCCCATCACACACTGAATCAAGGAGTGCTGTTGACTACCAAACAGCACTGCCTTGACAGGATACGAATGCTAGTGGCTGCAAAGAAGTCACTAGTGAGGCGATTGAGGAGCATCGCGGAAAACTCAAAATTCCGCGATAATCCTTCTCAATTGTTCCAAAAGCCTCCGCGTGTTGTAGAAAATCCGCCGACCGCTGATCAGGTAGAAACCTTCTGGAAGGATATTTATGAACATCCGCAACCACTGAATGTAGACACTCCAGCCCTAGCGCAGTTTGAAGGATTCTGCGGAAGCCTTCAACAGCTAGAGCTCAATGAACTGCGCGACCCGATAACCCCGGAAGAAGTTCGACGAGCCCTTGAGGGCTCGAAGAAATCAGCTGCACCAGGTCCGGATGGACTAGGGAACTACTGGTGGAAAAAATTTCCCAGCACCCACCAACATTTGGCCAGAGTTTTCAACTCATAGTTGAATGGTGAGCAGCAGATTCCCGGTTGGTTTGTCGAGGGGCGAACCGTGCTGATCCCAAAAACGGGAGATTTGTCGGAACCGAAAAACTACAGGCCGATAACATGCCTGAACGCATGTTATAAGATGTTCACCCGCATTTTGTACATGCGAATACTCACCGCAGTTGAACAAGTGTACAAACGGATATATGAGCAAAGAGGGTCAAAGAAAGGGGTCGCTGGATGCAAGGAGAATCTGCTCATCGATAGATGTATTACGCAGGACTCCACGCAGTATAAGCGTAACCTTTCGATGGCCTGGATCGACTATCGCAAGGCATTTGACACGACATCGCATGAGCTAATCATGCACGTTCTTCGATGCCTTGCGATACCCGATCGAATAGTGAGATGCATTGAACAACTGATGCCATTCTGGAGGACTCGCTTCACTATAACTTCAGGTCAAGCTAGAGTCCAAACAGATCAGGTTATCTTCAGAAGGGGAGTGTTTCAGGGAGATTCTCTCAGCCCCCTTCTCTTTTGCATCTCACTATTGCCATTGTCCGTTGCCATCAGAAAAACATGTGGATACTACTGCGGCACCCCCAGCAACCGGAGGCATAAGGTGACTCATATATTCTACATGGATGATCTTAAGCTTTATGCCTCAGGTGAAAAGGACCTACGTCAGTCTTTGAGGGTGGTGGAGGAGTATACGCAGGCCATCGGCATGGAGTTTGGGATCGACAAATGTGCAACGGTTCATCTCAAAAGAGGACGATGCGACGATTACGGAGAAGACGTCCAGCTCATAGACGGAAGCATCCTACGTCATCTGGGTGCCGGAGAGACGTATACCTACTTGGGAGTGGAACAACACCACTCTCAAGAAGTTATAACTGTCAAAAACTCTCTCCGCGGCAAGTATCAGCAAAAACTCCGACAGATCTGGTCATCAGAACTGTCGGGAAAGAACAAAGTTGCTGCCACAAATATGCTTGCCGTTCCGATCTTACTCTACTCCTTCGGAGTAATGAAGTGGACTCAGGAGGAGCTGCGACAACTCGACGTAAAGACTCGCAAGATGATGCACCTATACAGGAGCTTGCATCCCAAATCGTCCGTTCCTCGGTTATATCTCCACCGACAACAAGGAGGACGAGGACTTTTGAGTTTGGAGTGTCTTCACAACAGAATGGTATTGGATGGAGCATGTAAAGTAATCAGGAGTTTGGACCCCCTTCTCTGCATGGTCCGTGACCATGAAAACGCAGGGATTGGAGCGTTCCTCTTTAAGGCAGCAGCTCGTGCGGCTGATGAACTCGGTCTCAGTTTCGACACCAAACGGCGTGATCCGAACTCTGTCACAGAGTTGGCACCCGTTCGGCAAAAAGCCCATGTGAAGGCCGCAGAAAATGCAGCTCTTCTGCACCTGCATAGGGATAAGCCTTTGCATGGGGTCTTCTTCAGAAACGTTGAAGACCTTGGCTTATCCAAGAACTTGACCTACGCCTTCCTTAGGTCAAGTGTGCTGAAGTCAGAGACCGAGGGATTCATAATGGCCTGCCAAGATGGTGTCTTCAACACCTTGGTCTACCGAAGCCACGTGATGGGTATAGAGGTCCCAGATATTAGATGCAGGGCCTGCCGTCAGGCGCCTGAGACCATTATGCATTTGCTGTCAGCATGTCCAGCATATGCGGTCTCAGCCTATATCCACAGACATAACGCGGCTCTACGAGTGTTATATTACCACCTACGACACTCGTACGGTATAGACGAGACACCAGTGTTGCCTTACGCTCCGGGGGATATTGAGTCCGTGGTGAAGAATGAGAAGTGCCGAATCTACTGGAACTACTCATTTCCCACCCTCAGGCAAATACAGGCCAATAAGCCTGATGTAGTACTCCTCGACCATGGAAGTAAGACGATATTCGTCATTGAGTTTTCGGCTCCTGGCGAAACGAATATCGTCTGAAAGGAGGAGGAGAAACGGACGAAATATCGAGATTTACTCTTCGAACTCCGCAGGCTCTATCCAGACCATTCTGTAAAAATGGTTGTTCTGATAATAGGGTCCCTTGGCGGTGTGATGGATTCATTACTCTCGAACTTAAAAATCATACCGGCATGTAGAAAGATGTCAGAAATCATAGCCGGAAGAATGCAGAAGGCTGTCATCCTCGGTTCATTACGTCTGCTCAGGGCACACGATTCCCGGACCCAATAGGTGCTTACCCCATAGTTTGGGAAGTGGTTATTGGGGTAATGATGTTGCCAGCGCGCCCTCCGAATGTATCGGATCATCGGAGACAGGGTCCGACTGGAGAATTTTAATTCAAAAGAGATGATAATAATAATAATAATAATAATAATAATAATAATAATAATAATAATAATAATAATAATAATAATAATAATAATAATAATAATAATAATAATAATAATAATAATAATAATAATAATAATAATAATAATAATAATAATAATAATAATAATAATAATAATAATAATAATAATAATAATAATAATAATAATAATAATAATAATAATAATAATAATAATAATAATAACTCATTGAAGCGGAATGTAATCGATTAGCTGAAAGCGAAAGAATTTAGAACACAAACCCAGATGAAACTGAAACAAAACGAGTGAAGATAATAAAGGAGAAGATGAAAATAAGAATTAGAGAAGAACACAAAGCTAGATGGAAAGATAAAGCAATGCATGGACAGATAGAAAAAGAAGTTGAAAAAGAAACGATAAATAAAGATCTTACCTGGAAATGGCTCACTCAGGCAAACCTCAAAACCGAAACCGAGGCGCTAATAACCGCCTGCCAAGAACAAGCAATGGCAACAAACTACATGAAGACAAGAATCATGAAATCTGGCAAAGACCCAAAATGTAGACTTTGCCGGACTCACAATGAAACAATTCATCATGTAGTTTCCGGATGCCCAATCCTTGCAAAGAAGGCATACCTAGAAAGACACAATGCGGTAGCAGCTCAGTTGCACTGGAACATATGCAATGCGTACAAGATAAAAGTTCAAGGGAATTGGTATTAGCATGTTCCAGATTCGGTGATGGACACCCCAGAAGTCACCTTAATATGGGACACCCAAGTTCAAACCGACATGGACAGAATGATAAAAGCCAACAAACCAGATATCATTCTGAAACAGAAAAACAAAAGAACATGCCTTCTAATAGATGTCGCTATCCCATCAGACTACAATATTACCCAGAAAGAAGCTGAAAAGTACCTGAAATATAAAGATTTGCAGATAGAGATCCAAAGAATGTGGAGCATGAGGGCAAAAGTGATACCCATCGTCATCGGGGCCACAGGGCTGATATCCAATGCAACCTGTGAAGCAGTAAAAGAGATCCCAGGATACCACAACCTCCTCACCATGCAGAAAGCAGTACTGTTGGGTACGGCACACATAGTGCGCAAAGTACTATAAAACGATCCTAATAAAGAGAAATACCCTAGGTGCATGGTTTGCACCCGGTGTTTCGAGAAAGTGAAACCATAACAAAGCATGTCAGTTATGTGATGTCAGAAAATAATAATAATAATAATAATAATAATAATAATAATAATAATAATAATAATAATAATAATAATAATAATAATAATAATAATAATAATAATAATAATAATAATAATAATAATAATAATAATAATAATAATAATAATAATAATAATAATAATAATAATAATAATAATAATAATAATAATAATAATAATAATAATAATAATAATAATAATAATAATAATAATAATAATAATAATAATAATAATAATAATAATAATAATAATAATAATAATAATAATAATAATAATAATAATAATAATAATAATAATAATAATAATAATAATAATAATAATAATAATAATAGGACCCGATGGGTTGAATAACTATTGGTGGAAAAAGTTTCCAGCAACCCACCGCCATCTGGCTAGAGTTTTCAACTCATGGCTAGATGGGGAGCAGCAGATTCCGGAGTGGTTTGTCGAGGGGCGAACCGTGTTCATCCCCAAAAACGGAGATTTGTCTGATCGAAAGAATTACAGACCGATAACATGCTTGAATGCGTGTTATGAGGTGTTTACGCGCATCTTATACACACGCATTCTCTCCGCAGTTGATCCGGTGTATGAACGGATATATGAGCAAAGAGGGTCAAAGAAAGGGGTTGCCGGCTGCAAGGAGAACCTGCTCATCGATAGATGTATGACGCAGGACTCCGTGCAGTACAAGCGTAACATTTCGATGGCCTGGATCGATTACCGCAAGGCATTTGATACAACATCGCATGAGTTAATCATGCATTTGCTCAGATGTCTTGAGGTACCCGATCAAATAGTGGGATGCATTGGACAACTGATGCCACTCTGGAGGACTCGCTTCACCATAAGATCTGGTAGAGACATAGTCCAAACAGAGCAGGTCATCATTAGAAGAGGCGTGTTTCAGGGATACTCCCTCAGCCCTCTTCTCTTCTGCATCTCACTATTGCCATTGTCCGTTGTACTCAGGAATACCCGTGGGTACAACTGCGGCACCCCCAGCAACCGGAGGCATAAAGTCACCCATCTGTTTTACATGGATGACCTCAAATTATATGCCTCTGGAGAAAGGGACCTACATCAGTCCCTTAGGGTGGTGGAAGAGTACACGCATGCTATCGGAATGGAATTTGGGATCGACAAATGTGCCACGGTTAATCTCAAAAGAGGACGATGCGAGGAATACGGAGAGGATGTCCAGCTCGTAGACGGAAGCATCCTACATCATCTGGATGCCGGAGAGACGTATACTCACCTAGGGGTGGAGCAACGCCACTCCCAAGAGGTATTCACAGTTAAGAACTCTCTCCGCGGCAAGTATCAGCATAAACTCCCACAGATCTGGTCATCAGAACTGTCGGGGAAGAACAAAGTTGCTGCAACCAATATGCTTGCCGTTCCGATCCTTCTCTACTCTTTCGGAGTAATGAAGTGGACTAAGGAAGAGCTGCGACAACTCGACGTTAAAACTCGCAAAGTGATGCATCTCAATAGGAGCTTGCATCCTAAATCGTCCGTTCCACGGTTATACTTTCCCAGGCAACGGGGAGGCCGTGGACTTTTGAGTTTGGAGTGTTTGCATAACAGAATGGTTCTGGATGGGGCCTGTAAAGTCATCAGGAGTTCAGATCCCCTTCTCTGCATGGTCCGCGACCATGAAAAAGCAGGGATTGGAGCATTTCTTTTTAAGGCAGCAACCCGTGCGGCCGATGAACTCGGTCTCGTATTCGACACTGAACGGGCTAACCCAAACTCTGTCACCGAGTTGGGACCCGTTCAGCAAAAAGCTCACATCAAAGCTGCGGAGACAGAGGTCCTGCTACAGCTACATATGGATAAGCCAATGCATGGTGTCTTCTTTCACAACATCGAAGACCTTGGCTTATCCAAAAGCTTGACCTTTGCCTTCCTCAGGTCGAGTGAGCTAAAGTCGGAGACCGAGGGATTCATAATGGCCTGCCAGGATGGTGTCATCAACACCCTCGTCCACCGTAGTCGCGTGATGGGTATAGACGTCCCTGACACCCGATGCAGGGCATGTCGTGGGGCACCTGAGACCGTAATGCATTTGCTATGAGCATGCCCATCTTATGCGGTCTCAGCCTATATGCACAGGAATAACGCGGCGCTACGAGTGTTATACTACCATCTACGACACTCGTACGGTATAGACGAGACACCGGTGTTGCCTTATGTTCCGGGGGATATTGAGTCCGTGGTGGAGAATGAGAGGTGCCGGATCTATTGGAACTACTCATTCCCCACCCTCAGGCAAATACAAGCCAATAAGCCTGATGTTGTCCTCCTCGACCACCAAAGTAGAACGATATTCGTGAAGGAGTTTTCCGCTCCAGGCGAAATGAATATCGTTCGAAAAGAGGAGGAAAAACGGACTAAATATCGAGATCTTCTCTTTGAACTCCGCAGGTTATATCCGGACCATTCTGTCAAAATGGTGGTTCTGATCATAGGATTCCTTGGTGGAATGATGGACACACTGCTCTCCAACTTGAAAATAATACCTGCTTGCCGTGATATGGCAGAAATCTTAGCAGCGCGAATGCAGAAGGCCGTTATCCTTGGTTCGCTCCGTCTACTCAGGGCACATGATTCTCGGACCCAATAGTCACTCACCCTACGGACGTAGGGAGTGGTTATTGGGGTTAACGACACCAGCGCGCCCTCCGGATGTATCGGAGCACCGGAGACAGGGCCTGACTGGTACATTCCCGACGGGAAAAAAAAAAAAAAAATAATAATAATAATAATAATAATAATAATAATAATAATAATAATAATAATAATAATAATAATAATAATAATAATAATAATAATAATAATAATAATAATAATAATAATAATAATAATAATAATAAATAGGCAGGGAGGTCAACCAACACCTAAGGCCTTGTTGAGTTGCGACACCACCTACCCGAGCAAAGGATGCAAAATCGGACCGGCAGCTCATGCGCATCCGGGAGGGAAGAGGCATCTTTCCCTCTGGTGTCGGCCGTGGGTTTACTGGGTTAACCCCCCAGTAAACCCTAACACTCGGTTCCAAATAATCGGGGAAGAGGCCCCCACAACCGACCCCCTCGGATTAGGGGTCATAGGCAAGGTGGTGGGGCCAACAACGATGATTTGCCAGCTGACGACTTACGCTATGATAACGGACGTTTTGAGTGGACGGATGGATTAAGGGACGGTCTTATGCATTGCTACGAGAGCAGTGAGCCCGCCCGGAGAGGATACATGGCGAGAATGCATGCTCTGTGGTGTGAAAGACACCCAGAGCATGCCGCCTTTTCCGCCCAAAATCTTAGGGATTATGTATCTCATCTTCGGAGACGAGGATATGTCAGAGCACCTCCTCAGCCGGTTATCGAAGTGGCACAAGTTATGCCACGTGTCGGTCTGGCTGTGGAGAATGCTCGCATCATACCACCGATGGAGGACATCAGAACTCGCAGGGCACTTCACCATGTGAAGCCCCTGAAGCCACAAGAACTGGCACGAGTGGATGCGGAGATCGGCGATGTTCTTCCAGAAGAGGCTGACATCTGGCAGATCAATTCTGTCGTGTATGACGCCGCTCATGCTCTAACCCAAACGCAGAGGAGGGACACCACCGCTGTAGTTGGGAGGCATGAACGACGCGTACACAAGATGGAAGCTAAGATCAAGTCGGCGAGACAACACGCGTCTCGTATCCAGTGTGTGGTGGACTACGTGGCGGCCAATAGGTCTTTCACACCTGCAGTGCGGCGAATTGCCGCAAAATTAAGACGAGCTCACCACACATTGAATCAAGGGGTGCTGTTTACCATCAAACAGCACTGTCTTGATAGGATACGAATGCTAGTGGCTGCAAAGAAGTCACTAGTGAGGCGAGCGAGAGGAGTCGCGGAAAACTTGAAGTTCCGCGATAAACCTTCTCGTTTATTTCAAGAGCCTCCACGTGTTGTTGATAACCCGCCGACTGTTGATCGGGTGGAAACCTTCTGGAAGAACATCTAGCAACCAATCAATGTAGATACTCCAGCCCTAGCGCAGTTCAGAGCATTCTGCAGGAGGCTTCGGCAGCCTGAGCTCAATGATCTGCGCAATCCGATAACCCCGGAAGAAGTTCAAAGAGCCCTCAAAGGCTCAAAGAACTTTGCTGCTCCAGGACCCGATGGGTTGAATAACTATTGGTGGAAAAAGTTTCCAGCAACCCACCGCTATCTGGCTAGAGTTTTCAACTCATGGCTAGATGGGGAGCAGCAGATTCCGGAGTGGTTTGTCGAGGGGCGAACCGTGCTCATCCCCAAAAACGGAGATTTGTCTGATCCAAAGAATTACAGACCGATAACGTGCTTGAATGCGTGTTATAAGGTGTTTACGCGCATCTTATATACACGCATTCTCTCCGCAGTTGATCCGGTGTATGAACGGATATATGAGCAAAGAGGGTCAAAGAAAGGGGTTGCCGGCTGCAAGGAGAACCTGCTCATCGATAGATGTATCACGCAGGACTCCGTGCAGTACAAGCGTAACCTTTCGATGGCCTGGATCGATTACCGCAAAGCATTTGATACAACATCGCATGAGTTAATCATGCATTTGCTCAGATGCCTTGAGGTACCCGATCAAATAGTGGGATGCATTGGACAACTGATGCCGCTCTGGAGGACTCGCTTCGCTATAAAATCTGGTGGAGACATAGTCCAAACAGAGCAGGTCATCATTAGAAGAGGCGTGTTTCAGGGAGACGCCCTCAGCCCTCTTCTCTTCTGCATCTCACTATTGCCATTGTCCGTTGCACTCAGGAATACCCGTGGGTACAGCTGCGGCACCCCCAGCATCCGGAGGCATACAGTCACCCACCTGTTTTACATGGATGACCTAAAATTATATGCCTCTGGAGAAAGGGACCTACATCAGTCCCTTAGGGTGGTGGAAGAATATACGCATGCTATCGGAATGGAATTTGGGATCGACAAATGTGCCACGGTTCATCTCAAAAGAGGGCGATGCGAGGAATACGGAGAGGATGTCCAGCTCGTAGACGGAAGCATCCTACATCATCTGGATGCCGGAGAGACTTATACTTACCTAGGGGTGGCGCAACGCCGCTCCCAAGAGGTAATCACAGTTAAGAACTCTCTCCGCGGCAAGTATCAGCATAAACTCCGACAGATCTGGTCATCAGAACTGTCGGGGAAGAACAAAGTTGCTGCAACTAATATGCTTGCCGTTCCGATCCTTCTCTACTCCTTCGGAGTGATGAAGTGGACTCAGGAAGAGCTGCGACAACTCGACGTAAAAACTCGCAAAATGATGCATCTCAATAGGAGCTTGCATCCTAAATCGTCTGTTCCACGGTTATACTTTCCCAGACAACGGGGAGGCCGTGGACTTTTGAGTTTGGAGTGTCTGCATAACAGAATGGTTCTGGATGGAGCCTGTAAAGTCATCAGGAGTTCAGATCCCCTTCTCTGCATGGTTCGCGACCATGAAAAAGCAGGGATTGGAGCATTTCTCTTTAAGGCAGCAACCCGTGCAGCCGATGAACTTGGTCTCGTATTCGACACTGAACGGGCTAACCCAAACTCTGTCACCGAGTTGGGACCCGTTCAGCTGAAAGCTCACATTAAAGCTGCGGAGACAGAGGTCCTCCTACAGCTGCATATGGATAAGCCAATGCATGGTGTTTTCTTCAACAACATCGAAGACCTTGGCTTATCCAAAAGCTTGACCTTTGCCTTCCTCAGTTCGAGTGAGCTAAAGTCGGAGACCGAGGGATTCATAATGGCCTGCCAGGATGGTGTCTTCAACACCCTCGTCTACCGTAGTCGCGTGATGGGTATAGACGTCCCTGACACCCGATGCAGGGAATGTCGTGGGGCACCTGAGACCGTAATGCATTTGCTATCAGCATGTCCAGCTTATGCGGTCTCAGCCTATATCCACAGGCATAACGCGGCGCTACGAGTGTTGTACTACCATCTAAGACACTCGTACGGTATAGACGAGACACCGGTGTTGCCTTATGTTCCGGGGGATATTGAGTCCGTGGTGGAGAATGAGAGGTGCCGAATCTATTGGAACTACACATTCCCCACCCTTAGGCAAATACAAGCCAATAAGCCTGATGTTGTCCTCCTCGACCGTCAAAGTAAAACGATATTCGTCGTGGAGTTTTCCGCTCCAGGCGAGATGAATATCGTTCGGAAAGAGGAGGAAAAACGGACTAAATATCGAGATCTTCTCTTTGAACTCCGCAGGTTGTATCCGGATCATTCTGTCAAAATGGTGGTTCTGATTATAGGAGTCCTTGGTGGAATGATGGACACACTGCTCTCTAATTTGAAGTTGATACCGGCCTGCCGTAATATGGCACAAATCCTAGCCGCTCGAATGCAGAAGGCCGTCATCCTTGGTTCCCTTCGTCTGCTCAGAACACATGACTCTCGGACCCAATAATCACTCACCCTACGGACGTAGGGAGTGGTTATTGAGGTCCTCCGGATGGGTCGGAGCACCGGAGACAGGACCTGACTGGTACACTCTTAAAGGAAAAAATAATAATAATAATAATAATAATAATAATAATAATAATAATAATAATAAACGTCTTTTTTATTTCCATTATCCTAGATTTACAAACAAAAGAGCTACATACAGTAATAAGAAATGGAAAAAAAGGCGAAGTTCTATTTTTATAGTGACAAGTCACTATTAATTGTTCTTCCACTTAATCTCAACCGCAGGGTACATAGAGTGATGAATGAATAACATATTTCAGAGATATTAATGCAATACATATTATGATGAATGTCATAGTTCAGAGATGTTCTTGACGAAATAAAGATATATCATTGCGAAACCATCAACAAGTTTTTGAATTTCAGTCGAAATCGCTTTAACCCACATTCTTTGATGTATTCCGGTATGGGATTGTATGGGATTTTGCATATTTGATAGCTGAAACTGCTCATAAATAATTCTAACCTAAAACTTGGTGTTAGTAGGCCTTTGTTTCTTACATTGAGGTTATGCACATCGGTTCTATATGTTATTTTTCTGTGCAGATATGTAGGAGTTTTGCTCAAAATTAATTTATGAAAGAGAGTTGCAGTATGAAGGATTCATCTATTTTGCATATTTAGCCAGCCAATATCACTCAATTTATGTGAAACTCTCTGTCACTTTTTGATACCACAAATGAGTCGCAAACAAGAGTTTTGAACTGTTTTGATCTTTCCCTTACAGTGACTAGTTAAAAATGTATTATATAGTACATCTGCATAGTTGAAGTTTGATAGTACGAGTGTCTCGCATAATGTAGCCTTCAACCCCAATGGAAGAAAATATCTTTGGCTATAAATGCTTTTCAGTTTGTTGACATGTTTTCCAAATTTAAGTTCTACATCTAGTATAACACCCAAGCTCTTTGCTTCCTCGACCATTTCAAGGCGCTGATTGTTAATATTTATGTTCAAGCATTCAAGTATGGCGGCACAGTTACTGCGTGAATCAAAAACGATTGCTTTTGATTTACTCTCATTAATCCTGAGACAATGATTCCATGCTGTTTTTACAAAAATATCAAGATCCTTGTTTATTCGGGAACACGCACTTTCTACCATTGACATTGCCCAATTATTATTTCTACCAAGAAGTGTATTCCTTCAAGGACCGAAACGGTGAGTACAAACTTAAGAATGTAAATTCAGTATGATTTACAGAATTTGGCATTTTCATGATAGGTACTGATTTCGCCGCGAAGAAAATGCTGTCCAGAGAATTGGAGTTCAATTTTGAATTATAGGTTTTTCTACATTTCTTTTGTTTGTTTGTTTTTTTTTTCATTAGACAGAGTAAGATATTTTTTTTTGTTTGTGAAATGTATATACTACGGAATTCAAGTTAAAGCTAACCGAAACACCAGGATGGACATTTCAGCAAATTTTTGATAACCCACTGTGAATCTGCCGCAATTTGGGGGACCCTAACCCCCAGGATACCTCATAGAGAACATCCTAGCAAATTTTTGATACTCCATTGTGAATCTGCCGTAATTTGGGGGACCCCCCGGATACCTCATAGAGAACATCCTAGCAAATTTTTGTTACTCCACTGTAAATCTACCGCAATTTGGGGTACCCTAAACCCCCGGATACCTCATAGAGAACATCCTAGCAAATTTTTGATACTCCATTGTGAATCTGCCGTAATTTGGGGGACCCCCCGAATACCTCATAGCAAACTTTTGAATACTCCACTGTGAATCTGCCGTAATTTGGCGGACCCTAACCCACCGGGTACCTCATAGAGAACATCCTAGCAAATTTTTGATCCGCCACTGTGAATCTGCCGTAATTTGGGGACCCTAACCCCCCAGGTACCTCATAGAGAACATCCTAGCAAATCTTTGATACTCCACTGTGAATCTGCCGTAATTTGACCCTAACCGCCCGGGTACCTCATAGAGAATATCCTAGCAAATTTTTGATACGTTAAATCAAGGATCCCCGGTACACATCTCTAACGAATTTTTTGATATCCAGCTGAGATTCACTGATATGGATTCATCATATGACTTATAGAAAAAATTTAGTCTTCATTATTCTTCTAGATGGCCCCCGCCCATCATTGTGAACATTCTATCAAATTTTCAACAATGTTCATCACTCGAACTGCTACTAACCTAACCAGCCTTTAATTTATGAGTTCGAAAATTGCAGATTGAAATGAAAAAAAAGATGCGGTGCTGTGGCTTGAACCAGCTACCTATGACTTCGTTACCAGTCACCCTACCGATACGGCTATGAATCGTGTTTGTTTATTTAGATGAAATGGTTGTTGATAAAAGAGAATTTGAAAGGCGAACTGCGGGGTGAGTCGTTACTTCATCATTCTGTTTTTTTGTAATGTGAATCTGAGTTATTCTGTGTGTCCTGTATCTATATCAGGTATAGTTAATTATCAACTGATTGAAACAAACAGATGCGTATTTTTGACCGTCACATATCCCAATGGGACATTCGAAATAAGTATTTGGCTTTGGCAGTCCGCCCCTTATTAGTGAAGAGTAATTCAATCAATGACTGATGAATGAGTATTTTGGCTGTCCGCTGTGCCATATAGGGCGTCTCTTGATAAATGAGTATTTTTGATAATAAACAATTTTCATTTGGTTTGCCGAAATGTTGGAGAGGGCCCTGTACATCAATGAGGCATTCGAAATGAATATTTGAAAGTCCGTTCCTTATTAGTGAAGAGTAAATCAATCAATAACTTCCTTATTAGTGAAGAGTAAATCAATCAATAACTAATAGATGAGTATTTTTGGCTGTCCGCTATGCCATCTTATTAGTAATTTGAGTATAACAAATCGATTCAAAGTAATTTTGGAAGCTCCTTGTATACATTTTTGATAATAAACAATTTTCTGTGGTTCAACTAAATTTTGGAGAGAGTCCTGTACTTCAATGGGGCATTCAAAACATATATTTGGCAGTCCGTCCCTTATTATGTGAAGAGTAAATCAATCAATAACTAATAGATGAGTATTTTTGGATGTTCGCTATGCAATCTTATTAGTAATTTGGGTATAACAAATCGATTCAAAGTAATTTTGGAAGCTCCTTGTATACATTTTTGATAATGAACCCCTAATATTTCAACGTGCGATACAGTCTACTGATATAAGAGACACGGTTTTGAAGTGTGATACTATGCATTAATTCAACTATTTTTTTCCTTGGTGTTTTGGCATCGACTGCTATGGTCTATAGCCATGTGTTCTGGATAGGTCTTACGCCACTTTAGGAGCAGCAATGTTAAGTTTCAACGCAACCGTGAATCATGGAGTAATTCAACTATTATAGGAGACATAGGCTTTTTATTTCAACGTGCGATACCCTTCATTCAGTCATATACCTTTCATTTCCAGGTGTAATGCCCTGCATTTCATTTTTGTAGACCTTCATTTTTAAGGTGCAATACTACGCATTCACTCAACAATCCTAAGAAGGTTACAATCTCAAATTCAGCTGTTTGAAGTGACGAGGGGCCCTAGCTTTCAACGTGCGATGACAGACGCATTGTTTATTGATATCGTGCACTCAGTCCTGTGAGACGTGAACCTAACATTTCGAAGTGTGATGAATTCAGTCAACTGTTATAAGTGACGTAGACCTTAGATTTCAAAGTGCGATGCCAGGCGCTCTGCCATAAGAGACGTAGGCCTAACATTTCATAGTGCTTTCACAGATTTAACATTTACATTTTGACGTGTGATGCCCATGTATTCAGTCATAAGAGACGTATGCCTAACATTTTAGAGTGCAATGTCAGGTACTTGTATATCAAATCTCAGAAGTCGGTTCAGTTTTCGAACAAACTTATGAGGTTCGTTGAGAGGCATAAGTAATCATGGTGTTCAATATCCGTCATGGAATTAGAAAGTAGTTGTTTCAATATACGTTATGGTATTAGCCAGGAGAGTAGTTGTTCCAATATCTATCGTACTATCAGCCAAGGAAGTAGTTGACTCAATATCCGTCATGATATTAGCTGGGAAAATACTTATTTCAATATCAGTGGTAGTATTAGCTAGGAGTGTAGTTGTCTCGATATCCGTCATGGTATAAGCCAGGAAAGTAGTTGTTCCAATAGCTGTCGTACTATCAGCCAGGGAAGTAGTAGTACTCGGTCCCCGTCATGGTATTAACCAGAGAAGTAGTTCTTGCAATACCCGTCGTGGTATTAGCTAGGAAAGTAGTTTTCTGACAGGTTCTCTAAGACGCTCTCTAAGGCGCTTAAGGTCTGGTTCCCGAAAATTTAAAAAATCAACAATATCGCGGGTATTTGAATGTACAATTGAACGTTAAAAAAATGAGTATTGCCAATTTTAATTTGGGTCAAGAAAATTGCACGTACAGTAATATTTTGATGTAGGTCAAAAAGGATTTCATTAAATGGATTTACGAATTTTTTGGTTTCAAATGACCAATATGCAATTGAAGTTGTTACCGAAATCAGTCTGTATGCATTACCTTAATAATAAACTAACCCTATGACCATTCCCCAATATCTTGTTATCATTGCAATTCTAAAAATTAATAATTTCCATTAGAATCGTTCATAAATACTCAAAATACGTAAAATCATTCAGTATGTAATATTAGAAAGTCAATGACAAAAGAGAATGTCTCAGCGGTGTTTAAGCGCTGCCGTCTTCGACTGCAGTGGGTATGATGATGGTAATCCGCACGGAACAGTTTCATAGGCTTTGACTAAAACATTCTTCTGAATTTCATTTCAATGTTGTTTGGCGCAAATGACGAGATCTCTAAGCATTTTTTGTATAATTATTACATAGACAGAAACATTCAGACATTAAATTTGACATGGGTGAGGAGATTCATCATGATCGGTTTCAATTCAATGAAAGCCTTGTGTTTCGTTTCAGTAAGCAAGTTTGCGAAAAATAAGTACAACACCATCGAGATAAATAACTTCAAAAGACAGAAGACAATATCAAATTGGCTTGGGAGAATTCTTACCGAACTCAGTGTTGATTCAAATAGGCAGATATGAACCCGTTGCGAGGGATAATGTATACCCCTTGGAAGTTGTGGGCAATGCTTTGTGAATATGAGACAAAACTTATCTTTTAGTGAAAAACAAAGTAAAATGTCCGATATAATTCAATAATTATGAAAGATATAAAATGTGTGATGGTTTTATTAAAGATTTTTTCAACATGAAACAAGCCAAGTTTTCATTGAGAATGTTTCTCTTTTCAACATTGAATAAGTCTTGTGCTATGTTTCGGTAAGCAAGTTCGTGAGCAAGATTTCACCGGATGAATAACTTCAAATAGCTGGAGATAATGTCGAGCTGGTTTTTGTCAACAAACACCCTTCATAACCTGCTCCAAAGATATAAGAATCATTTTGAGTTCATGGACCGTTTCAATACCTAGTATCTCAACATGTTTTTGTGTATTCTTTCACAACTCTCGAACAGTTTTTCGAGGAAGAGGTACCTATTTAGACGTTCACAAGAAAACAATGGAGTTTTATTTTCAGACTCGTACGTTTACAAATAATATGTAAGTATCATTTTTGTTCAAGACGTCTACCGTAGATTTTTTTTACCTATTTTTTTTAATTACGTATTAACTGGGGAGGTATAGCCACTTGAGGTTCATAAGATTTCCCATCTTGAGTTTTGTGAAAAAATGGGTAACTTTCAAATGAAATGGAAAATGTCACCATTTATTTGTTCAAACGGTTCTTGAGATAAATATCTTGAACCCTTTCTCAAAAACCCATGTGTTTAGTCAACGTAAACTTTTTTTAATTCGCTACAGTCATTAGTTATCTTCAATTTTCTTTCAAGACCGTCAATGCTAACACATAATAAAGCAAAATTATAATCTTAACGAAATGTGCTACATGGGTAGGTAAATCTCCACGATTATGGGTATTGTCTTGGAAATAACAAGGTTCTCGTAGAAATTATACGGATGGTTTTCAAATTTCTGGACTTTTTAGTGAATTAACACATATTTTCATCTCCTTAGTGCTCCGAAACGAACACTATCTTCGTGGAAGATTGACACAAGAACGTCCTGTGGTTTTCCTAGGGTGTTTGTTCTCAGAAGGGATAATGGAACATTGTTCTGGGTTATTAGGTGTAACTTCAAATTTGGCAACAAAACTTTTTCAACAAGTTTCAATAAAACGACTTCATCTATGTTTTTGTGGTGTAAAACTGCTATGAGATATGACGATTCGAAGCTGAATATTGATTCATAAATATTGTTCTGCGCTTTTCATTCAGAATGAAAATGTTTTCACTCAGTCAAAAATATTTTGTTACTCAGAACTTTTAAAATAATTTCACTGAGTCAGATCCGGTCGGCTCGCCAACCGGAGCTAACTCCCGGAAAAATGACGCTAATGAAGCTAACATCCAGAAAATATTGTGCTCTGACCGTAGCTAACCGCCTAGAAACATTACCCTATGTCTAACCAAAGCTCACCTCTGAAAAAAATAATTGTATGATGACGTTGGAACGGCTATCTTTGTTTATGCCTGAAGACGAGTCCCTTACCTTCTAACGAGTTATGCTATGCATTAGACCGGTGTTCGTGCTGGGTTGAAAAAAATAAAGGGAATTATCAACTTTGATACATACATTTCGAAGACTTTTCTATTGACATCCACCAAAATTTGATACCAACTTGTGGTATTGAAGGGGTCGCATAGGAGAATTGAAGTAAAATTCCAGCAGAAAACTAATTAAATTTGACATACAAAAAACAGGTGGTAAGGTGTAATTCATCAGATCGGTTCTATAAACATTTTTTGTGTAGTGTTTCAGAAAAGCAAGCACGTTTGTGAGGAATTATCGACGAGATAAATTACTCTTTACCACGTCATCCTATAGAATATTCACGGACATAATGTTGGACAATACCAAAAATTGTTGTTTGAATTGTGATACAACTGACGAAGTAATCTATTTGATGTTGTATTTTTAAATACTGAAACAAACACTCGGTATGTTATTTCAAGATTAATGTGATTTATGAGCTATGAGAAACTAAAATTGAAAATCCTTATATCATCCCTACGATGATAAAATAAGCAGCAATATGAGAATAATGAAATAAAACAATAATTCACACAGCTTTCCATTTTATTTCAAATTGTAAACAAATGTGTTGGTACAAGTCTCAAATTTTTCATATTTTATAAAAAGTACAAAAAAATAATGTAGGTCATGATTTCTTTCATCTATTTGAAAAAATGACATGACTCGTATTAGTAGCAATGAAAAATCGCTTTTGTTCTTTGTCAACAAAATTCACCAAATTTAATTTAATGCAAATTAACATGAATATTTTCGCTTGACCAAATACCAAGAATCATAAAATCATCATCAATTCTATTAGAATTTAAATGCTATAATTTGTTGATAACGAAAGTGTTTTTTTTATTTTACAGCAATTTCGTTTAAAATATTGTGGTGTTGATGCCAGGTCTGACCAGAAAAACCATAGTCATTTTGTTTCCCTCAAATTCATCCAACCACTTCATATGATTTTTTTCCAAAGTTCTGTGCTCAGTGTTGATTGATTTCTTTTTATCAGTTCGAAAGTATGGCAGAATGCTTTCTCGATGGTAATTATTCGAAAAATAACACTAATATTTTGTTGATACCTTGAAATTCAGAATATTTGCGTTTCAAACCAGTTTGAAAGCATACAGTTCAATGACTTTGAACACATCAAAGGTTATTATTTCATGAATCTGAGTATTTGCAATAAATAGATAATTTTTTGTCTACCCGTGGGAATTTCAAATCAAACAAGTTTTTCACGAGATTCACATTTTTTTTTTAATTTTTCGTACTGCTTTTGAGCACAATTTTCGAAATTAAATCATTTCGGGGTCATGATCGAACTTGATTAAATAACATTTTATTGTACGCGATTATATGAGTATGAAAAGTGAAAATAGGCTCAAAGTTGTTGATATTACAACAAGTTATAGAAGGTAACAATAACATATCAGTGCACTGAGTTGGGACATTTGTTGAGCTATGAATTATGATATTGGCATTTGTTATGATGAAAACGAGTTGGAATTGTGTTAACCAAAAGGAAAAAGACTATAATGATGGTAATGATGTTTGCATTCATTGAAAGACTTTTGATCATATATCAATTCTATGAAAAATTTATAACATGTGGACTAATGACATATTTTTACCAAGTGACATTCAAAAATAGGAACTTTTCAAAGGTTTTGACGACAATGAGGATTTGTGCGTATAAAATAATTTTGAATATAATTTTTTCTCCATCGTCCTGCCTCATCTTGATTAGCCTCTTTTTATCGATGTGAAGGTTCACTGATATTTATTTGAACTAGTTTGCGCAGTGTAGTTTTGGCAACATCCCATATGTATTGAAATAATCCTACCATATCCATATCCTTGTTACCAAGTTTGTGCTGTGCAGTATCGACCAGATTACACTTGAACTGAGATAATCAAAAATATATTTTTGAGTGTGTTTGCTCAGTGCAGTTCCAGTAATATCATATTTCAACAAAATCAGAATAAAAATAATTAATAATTTTTTCCATTGACAATTTTGCATCAGTTTGCTCATTACTACCAATTGATGAAAATATTTCTGAAATTGTTAAAATTATAAATGAATTATGTATCACCTCAGCAGGATTTAAAGATGATACATCCCGAGTGGTATGTATTCAAGGTTGTTTTTCTTTGTTAATCATTTTAATACTAGCTTCAATTTCATTCATCAGCCGTTGTTTTGCTCCCAATGACGGAATGAAACATCTATTCAAAGCATCTTGTTCAACCAATAATTTCAATTTCTCAAACATGCTTATTTGTTTAAGTTTTTGTTATTTTGCGAACTTCAGCATTTGAAATAAAAATTAATAGTCATTACCCTATTTTCAACGTCAGTCTTCTTCACTCAAAAATTCGATTTTTTGTCTTTGTACGGTTGATAAACTTGAAGCCGTAACATTGGTGATGATACAACTCTCGAATTTTGCTCCAAATACTGATCAAATTAGATATTCTATTTCAAAAAATTTTTTAGATACTTTCAACCTTCCGCATTTTTTGTCAGACACCTTCTTTCTCTACGGAGTTTCTTGATATTGATTTATGATGCGATCTCACACTTCAACTTCGGCCGATTGGTTGATAGTGATTTTAACTCGCTCATTTCCTTTTTACTCATATTAATTACAGGTGACACAATGAACTTTTCTTGGTTGATTTTTTAATTCTGAAACTATTCTACTATCAACTTTTTATAAATTTTGCCTTCATTTTCTCAGTAATATCGTTATCATTTTCTAAGTGATATCGTTGTGCTAATAATCCATGAATGCCAAATTGTTGCATGGTCATTTTGACTTGAATTCCCAAATCATCAATTATATTTTGACATTTAATTCTTTAATTGATTATTTTCATATTCATAGAATTTCACTTGAAAATTTTCCATTTTTTCATTTAAATTTGTAAATTCTTGTTTTTCTGTTAGAAGGAATCACCCCTTCAGCCATGCAATCAATAAACTTTTTGGAAATTGGTAATTGAGATGAGAAAAAAATTCAAAGTTTCAAGTATCAACATAATCTCTGACTCAGTGAAATTTTTTTAAAAGTTTTGAGTAACAAAATATTATTGGCTGAGTGAAAACATTTTCATTCTGAATGAAAAGCGCAGAACAATATTTATGAATCAAGATTCATTTTCGAATCGTCATATCTCATAGCAGTTTTACACCAAAAAATTTGTTAGCCAAAATGTTAGGTTCCTCGAGGAATACCACAAAAACATGTACGAAGTCGTTTTATTGAAACGTGTTGAAAAAGTTATGTTGCTAAATTTGAAGTTACACCTAATAACCCAGAACAATGTACCATTATCCCTTCTGAGAACAAACACCCTAGGAAAACAAAAAGAAATTCAAATTCACTTACTTATTTTGAAAAGTACCACAGGACGTTCTTGTGTCAATCTTCCACGAAGATAGTGTTCGTTTCGGAGCACTAAGAAGATAAAAATATGTGTTAATATACTAAAAAGTCCAGAAATTTGAAAACCATCCGTATAATTTCTACGGGAACATTGTTATTTTCAAGACAATGTAGCACATTTTGTTATAATTTTGCTTTGTTATGTGTTAGCATAGATGGTCTTGAAAGAAAATTGAAGATAACTAATGACTGTAGCGAATTAAAAAAAGTTTACGTTGACTAAACACATGGGTTTTTGAGAAAGGGTTCAAGATGTTCATCTCAAGAACCGTTTGAACAAATAAATGGTGACATTTTCCATTTCATTTGAGAGTTACCCATTTTTTCACAAAACTCAAGATGGGAAATCTTATGAACCTCAAGTGGCCATACCTCCCCAGTTAATACGTAATTAAAAAAAAATAGATAAAAAAAATCTACGGTAGACGTCTTGAACAAAAATGATACTTACATATTATTTGTAAACGTACGAGTCTGAAAATAAAACTTCATTGTTTTCTTGTGAACGTCTAAATAGGTACCTCTTCCTCGAAAAACTGTTCGAGAGTTGTGAAAGAATACACAAAAACATGTTGAGATACTAGGTATTGAAACGGTCCATAAACTCAAAATGATTCTCATATTTTTGGAGCAGGTTATGAAGGGTGTTTGTTGACAAAAACCAGCTCGATATTATCTCCAGCTATTTGAAGTTATTCATCCGGTGAAATCTATTTAATGTTGAAAAAATTGGCTTGTTTGATGTTAAAAAAATCTTTGATAAAACCATCACACATTTTTTATCTTTCATAATTATTGAATTATATCGGAAATTTTACTTTGTTTTTCACTAAAAGACAAGTTTTGTCTCATATTCACAAAGCATTGCCTACAACTTCCAAGGGATTTACATTATCCCTTGCAATGGGTTTATATCTGCCTATTTGAATCAACACTGGGTTCGGTAAGAATTCTCCCAAGCCAATTTGATATTGTCTTCTGTCTTTTGAAGTTATTTATCTCAATTGTGTTGTACTTATTTTTCACAAACTTGCTTACTGGAACGAAACACAAGGCTTTCATTGAATTGAAACCGATCATGATGAATCTCCTCACCCATGTCAAATTTAATGTATGTTTCTGTCTATGTAATAATTATACAAAAAATGCTTAGAGATCTCGTCATTTGCGGCAAACAACATTGAAACTATGAAACTGTTCCGTGCGGAATACCATCATCATACCCACTGAAGTCGAAGACGGCCGCGCTTAAACACCGCTGAGACATTCTCTTTTGTCATTGACTTTCTAATGTTACATACTGAATGATTTTACGTATTTTGAGTATTTATCAACGATTCTAATGGAAATTATTAATTTTCAGAATTGCAATGATAACAAGATATTGGGGAATGATCATAGCGTTAGTTTATTATTAAGGTAATGCATACAGACTGATTTCGGTAACAACTTCGATTGCATATTGGTCATTTGAAATCAAAAAATTCGTAAATCCATTTAATGAAATCTTTTATGACCTACATCAAAATATTACTGGACGTGCAATTTTCTTGACCCAAATTAAAATTGGCAATACTCATTTTTTATTAAAATTGGCAATACTCATTTTTTTAATCATCAATTGACGTTTAATTGTAAATTCAAATACCCGCGATATTGCTGTTTTTTTAAATTTTCGGGAACCAGACCTTGAAGCGCCTAGACAGCGTCTTAGAGAACCTGTCAGAAAACTACTTTCCTAGCTAATACCACGACGGGTATTGCAAGAACTACTTCTCTGGTTAGTACCATGACGGGTACCGAGTACTACTACTTCCCTGGCTAATAGTACGACAGCTATTGGAACAACTACTCATAGACCATAGCAGTCGATGCCAAAACACCAAGGAAAAAAATAATTGAATTAATGCATAGTATCACACTTCAAAACCGTGTCTCTTATATCAGTAGACTGTATCGCACGTTGAGATATTAGGGGTTTATTATCAAAAATGTATACAAGGAGCTTCCAAAATTACTTTGAATCGATTTGTTATAACCAAATTACTAATAAGATGGCATAGCGGACAGCCAAAAATACTCATCTATTAGTTATTTGATTTACTCTTCACTAATAAGGGACGGACTGCCAAATATTTGTTTCGAATTCCCCATTGATGAACAGGGCCCTCTCCAAAATTTAGTTGAACCACAGAAAATTGTTGGTTAGGTTAGTAGCAGGACGAGTGATGAACATTGTTGAAAATTTGATAGGATGTTCACAATGGTTGGCGGTGGCCATCTAGAAGAGTAATGAAGGCTAAATTTTTTCTACAACTCATATGTTTAATCCATATCAGTGAATCTCAGCTGAATATCAAAAAATTCGTTAGAGATGTGTACCGGGGATCCTTGATTTAACGTATCAAAAATTTGCTAGGATGTTCTCTATGAGGTACCCGGGGGGTTAGGGTCCCCAAATTACGGCAGATTCACAGTGGCGGATCAAAAATTTGCTAGAATGTTCTCTATGAGGTACCCGGTGGGTTAGCGTCCCCCAAATTACGGCAGATTCACAGTGGAGTATCAAAAATTTGCTAGGATGTTCTCTATGAGGTATCCGGGGGGTTAGGGTCCCCCAAATTGCGGCAGATTCACAGTGGAGTATCAAAAATTTGCTGAAATGTCCATCCTGGTGTTTCGGTTAGCTTTAACGTGAATTCCGTAGTTCCCGTATAATACTACTACTCGCATTTGTTTTCAAGCATTCCAATTCCATATGAACCGTAATTCATCAATAAGAATAATGATATTGAGGTATAATTTCTATTAATATAGAAACTTGTTGAGATTTGTTATATTCTCGACACACAGGAGAATCAGAAAGTGAAGCGCATTTTTAAATAAGTACCAGTCCATTCAATTTCACATTGTTACATCGAAAGGGTCTCAATGTGCATTCGATTCCGAAGTATTAATGGAATGTCACATACGAATAGACGTTTATGCGATAATAATGGAAGTCACTTTGCGATTCACTGGTGTGATCTGAAACATGAATGTGAATCTCACTACCATCTCAGAGACCATTCTGTGTTGACTAGGATTGTTCTTCAGAATTATTATTCTATTTATAAAAAATATTTTGGATATCAATTCTTTGTACAAATTGAAAATATGTATATTCATCCATTCTGTCATCAATAATAGGAAACATCTCTGGAATTTAATTCAACTGATACCATACACAATCACCAAACTAGACAATCAAATAGTCTCATCACGCATAGAATAAAGACAAACATTGGGAAAAAATCAATTTCATATAATGGAATTTTGATATTCAATAATATACCCAATAAATTAAAAAATATCGTACAAAAAGATCGTTTAAAATTTCATTTAAAGAAGTACTTATTACAATGATACTTAAAAAAAAACTGATGCAAACATTTTCAACTTGAAATTTTGTTGCTTATTGTATTAGTTATAGATTTAGGTCCCTATTATAAACATTTATGTTTCTTGGGGTTAATAAAGATTATTATTATTATTTTCCAATAATTTCAACATTGTCTTTAATACATGAAACTTTGTTCGTAAGTTTTCATAACTTCCGACAGTGGAGTATATTTTGACTGAGATATATACAGCAGTAACCTATTTCAACAAAGCAACCATCTCATCGTATGAGAATAGCTGTCTTGTCAAGAAAAGGACACAGCTAAAACATCCTAGTAGAACTCAGAAATAGAAGACAAACAGATACGTAGGAGCACCAATAAAGTACCTATATAAACTTGGAAGGCAACAAATGTACCTGAAGAGCGTACAAGAAAGCTATCATAAAATCTCAAAGAGAAAGTTGGTGGGCCTACTATGAGGGCATAAATCCAATGACTGCGGCAGCAGGGGTGAGCAAATTATTCTCCAATGACCCAGATAAGGATTTGTCTTTGCCTGATAATCAAAAAACCTTCCACACATTAACCGGATTCAGAAACATGTAACAACACACGCTCAAGAAACAGCTCAAAGATCTTATCTTAGAAGAACTACAAAACGGCCTCAAAGTTGATGACTAGTGAGAACCTTAGATGGGCCATAATGTTCCTGCACCATTTAAGTCACCAGGAGAGGATGGCATATTTCCGGTAGTAACTTTGGTCATGTTAGCTCTCGGCCGGCCAACAAGCCAACATTCGATTAATTCCACCATAGTCACACGAAGAGCAAGCCGTCCTCAATTAGTGTTCTCTTTTCATTTTCTAGTGAGTGTTGATTGTACCCGTCCGGTAGTTAACGAATGAAAATAATTTTTCTGAACTTTGATTTTATTACAAGTTAGTAAATTCTACATATAAAATTTAATTCACAAAATTTGATTTGTAAACATTCATAGTACTGAGAACTGGAAAGTTATATACTGGATTAACAAAAAAAAATTACGCAGAAAATATCGAAACGGAAAACATTTCCATTAGATCCACTTTGTTCTTCCCTGACAGTTCTGATGACCAGATTTGTCAAAGTTCTTGCTAATGCCGCAGGGAGAATTTTTAACTGTGTTTATTTTTTTGGGACATGTGTTGCTCTCCCCCTATACGCCTTTTTTGAATCGCATCATCTAAATATTCTAGTGGAAGGAATAAGTGTTGAGCCTGGCGAAACCGTACAATGTATTGATATTATACAAGATTCGAGTAATATTTTAAATCTACACTTCAGAAATGTTATATGTCACTGAAAAATGTATATTGCAGCGAAAATATCATCAGCTGACCAATTAAATAACAAGTACGTTAATCACTGGTATTTCCTCTTAAATTGGTAAGCGGCTAGGCTTGGAATCTACTGAGCATGCGCCAAACTCGAATTGGAATATTGGTATCCAAATAGGCGGGTTGTTTAGGTGACAAAACAGGAAGGCAAACCGAATTGAGAATGCGTGAATTTGTTTTTGTTGTGTGCAACGCTAAAAAACCCCTATGTATTGGTCACAATGCGATTACCATGTCATTATATAGACAAGTTGTTTTTCATCTCACACACATATATTGTAGAAATGAAGGTTAATGAGCTGTTGTAAAACGTGTAAAATGCTGAGAAATTGAAATAAAGAAAAATGAAAAAGGATGATTTTCAATAAAAGGAAAATATACAGATAGAAGTAAACAATCATATATAAAGCGAATATAAAACAAAAGTTTTTTCGCTTGTAATTATTGATACACAAACCTAACCTTAGCAAGCTAACCTAGCTTGCGACACTCGAAAATACATGAATTAGTTTTTCGCTTGCAATTCACACACAAACCTAACTTGAGCAAGCTAACCTACCCAAACAAACAGCTGCAGGCAAACCTAGTTGAAAATGTGTAAATTACTACCTAATCAAACCTGAACTGACTAACCTTACCTAGACATAATAACAATACAAAATCGTTACAATATAACGACTATTTATCCAAAATTCAGAGAGATCAGCTGTGGAGCAGGCATATTTGTCCATATTTGGAATTTACTGATCATGCTCACTAGATTCCACGAAAGTTGTAAGTTGCTTCTTTTGAATTATGCCAATGTAATGTACGGACCTTGCCATGATGCTGATACTTCTGCTAGGGTACAAGGAGGTATTCTTGTGTCGGATTCATAAATTCACCCAGAACAAGATATCGCATTAGGTACAGGCAAAGATTAGCAAAATGAAATTGATTGAATATGTTTGATACCAGAAAACTACATCTGTTTTTCTCATTCATAAAGTGATCAAAAGTGATCGTCTAATTTATATAAAAGAAAAACCAAAGTTTGGTTTTGCGATCCATAATCTGTTTCTTCAGAGGAGGGCTTATCGAGTTTCCCCTCAACCCAATGTTGTACGATCTATCCTTCTACTGACGAGAGGCAAGAACTTTGAAACATGTCTGCAGGTGGTCATCATCAGTCAAATGAAGAACAATCCATTGTTCAATTACAATAAGCAATAACAATTGGGTCCTCTTGGAGGAACGTAGCACAAATATATGTGAGAAGTTGTTTAATATCCGTCGTGGTATCAGCCAGAGATGTATTTGTTTTTTGTCAGATGTTTGCCTTGGTTGGTTGGTTGGTTAAAGGCTGACGAGGGAGAAACCTGGTTCAACTATTGGCTTCCACTTTACTCTGATACCTGCTAGAGGCAACTGTATTGTTCTGTCGTCAGTGGTTCCCAGCTGTAGTTTTCACCAGGTTCAGTAGTCTATTTACTAGTCACATTCGGAAATGATGTAAGAGGATGTTTCCTCCTCGTCACCACAGAGTCTACTCTACACTTTACGGTTTCTCTATTCATTTCCATGGTGTGTAGGTACTTTCTAAGGCCGCAGTGAACGGATATTGAGCCGATCATTGTTCGTGTTTCTTAGATCTGTTGGGGTTGAGGTTGTCAGAGGTAAGTGTTTGGCTCAGGTGCCTCATTATGGCTGTGCTGTGTCGATGCCCTTCGATTTCTTTAAAATCATTCAATCAAATTTATTGAGTCATGTGTTGGTGAGTGGGTTAACAGATACTGAATTTAGGTATATAATACAAGTTTTCATTCTAATAATAGAATTTCCTTCTATTCCATGAATTGGAACCTTCCACCTGAGCGCAGATGTGCTTGTGTTGTGTAAGGTATTCTATATTTGAAAAGAAATTTTTTACTATATCAACAGTTTTTTGTGTTTGTGAAGAATGGTTATATGTTCAATATATCTTTTCAATAATAAGTTGATTGTAGCGTACAAATGATTTTATAGCAATTTTGTATTTTTTAATATTCATAATATTTCTCGAATCTAGTTGTAATTAGATGAAAAGTTCTGGACCAAAGTAATGTACAAATCTCTGAGAGTGACTCTTTTTGAATAATGGCAATTGGAGAGACTTTTTTAAAACAGATCTGGTTTCTTTCATATTAGTTGTCGTCAGAAAGTTAACTTTATTGTGAAATATCCAAATTAAACATAATAGACCGTTTAACCACTGGAAATTATGTCAGTGTTGAGCCCAAAAAATTAAAATTTAACGATCGGACGTGTGCTAGGCATATAGAAAATTCATTTTCCTTTTGCAGAAAAAAATCGTATTTTTTTTTATTTTTTCGTTTATGGCATTTTAACACATGAATAGGTATAACAATGTAATAGTGAAAAACCTAAGCCCTAAGGTTTGCACGTGCTTAAAGGGTTGAAATAAGGGCGCGATCTTGTGGAAAAATAGTAGGTTGCTGATGCATTTTCTCGCTTATGGCAATCGACAGGATGAAATTTTATATTGTTAGGAACCCGAAGAAAAAAACCCATAGCCGGTTAGCTGTTGAGGTTAATTTTCCGGAAGGAAAATTTTGTGAAAATTTTTTTCGTTTTCCGGCAAAATTTCTCGTGAATGAAATAATGTGCAATAAAAATTTGTTAATGTAAAAGTCTGTTATAAAAAAAGCCATGAGTCTAGTTCGTGCTTATCATACTATAGGAAACTGGAAAAGTTGCAGGAAAATCACAGGAATTTTGTTCATTTTCTCGTTTATGGGAATTGGCATGCAGGAAGAAAAACTTATTTCAAGACCAGAAAAAAAAGCTATAAGTCGGAAACATGATTACGACGTTTTATACTGTGATGTCCTAAAGTAATGAATCAATTTTCCATGTTATAATTTTTCAAGTTACTGTGACATAAAAAATCATCGCATTGGCCCAGAACTGATTCGAATCTGGAAATGAGTTTGATTTTTTATTTTGACAGAAGCAATTTATCATTCTGGAACTTTCACTTCTTAAGACTGAACTAGGCCTGAAGGGGATGCCACTATGAAAAAACGCACCGGAAACTCTGCCTCTAAGGTGGTGTGGAAACGAAGTGGTGTTTATTGTTTTCTCCAATGTGGTTATTTTTTTTACTAGAATCCGACATCAAATTTTGAGCCCTAGGACATTGTTTATATAGAAGATAGTTAATCAACCTAATGGGATTATAATTGGATCAAAAAGGATGCGACATGTAGATGGCGATAGTGACCTCGCATCCAAGTCATGTCGTAACTACAGTGATCTGGCCTCCAAGTCATGTAGTAACTTGATTGAAACAATGGGACAGCATTAAGATCAGTGGATTTTGAAGGAATCTGCATTAAAATGACGTCAAATTTTTATGTTCGTAACTAATCACGCTAGATGACATTCGCGTTTGCGTCCAACTCCAATTACACAGGCATTGACCATCTTACTTCTATATAAACAATGCCTAGAAACAGAAAATACCCGAACATTATAAAAAGTTAAAGTGTACCTAGATATTGCTCACTGCTGCTAACAATGTTAAACCTCATCAATATAATGTATTTGATACGAAATGTCATGATTTCAACATTATGTATTCGGATACAAAATTTCTGGATTTAATTTTGGAATATTTTTTTTCCTCTCTTGACAAACAATTTGAAATGCGAATTTTGTTTTATATATATATATATATATATCTATCTATCTGAAAAATATTCGCTTTCGTTTATTTTTGACATTATTCCGAAGATTATCAATAAATTACGTATATTTCACCACTTTTCCCATCTCCGAGAAATGATCTCCGAAATACCATTTCAAAATACCTTCACTTCTGATCAATCATATCTTGGCCACAGTGTTTATTGAACAAGTAAACGCAAACAGTTTCCATTGGCAACTTCGACCCACAAGTTAGGATTCTTGTTGTGTTTTTGGTAGTAGATTTGGATTATTCAAGAGTGTGTTTTCAGTCAGAATTTTAAATTTTTTATTTTCATATTGACAGCTATATAAAAAATGTCCATTTGAACTCCAATAGCTTCTAAAATTATTGATCACACAGTATGAATTATGGGCATTTCAGTTTTTTCAATATTAAAACAAGGTAACCAGTAAAAAAGATCATTTTGCAACCGGTGCACTTTTTGCTTATCTCAATTTTTGATTGCTTATAGTGCTCAATTCTGTATAGGGGTTAAAACAAAATTGCTTAAATTACCTTTACACACCTATGAGTTTGTCACAATAATGCACGTAACAATTTTTTTTCACTCAATAAAAAATTATTCAAATACAGAAATTATGTGATTTCAATATTACTATCATACTTCCGACTTGCCAAATTTCATAGAAGAAGAAATGAGCAATTTTATTTTTATTAATTTCTTTTTCAAGGTTAAAAATCTAAAATTATTTTTTTTGAAAAAATCTGACCAATCCACTGGAATTGCGTTATTTTCGAACAGTTCTTGTTAAGAGTTTGTTGAAACTCGTCCATCAATGAGAAAGTTATAGGAAAATGAAATTTTAAATATATGCCGTTCAATCAACCCAGCAATTCAATTTCAGAACTAAAGAAATATCGCTGTTCAGAATTTCATCAATATCTATTTATAAATAAGAAAATTACAGGATAACAAAATTTGCAAAATATGTTTTTTTACTATAATTTATTAATAGATTTCGATGAAATTCTGATCAGTGATATTTTGAGACTCCCTGAATCCAGTGATGTACTCCGAATAAGAGTAGAAATTTAAATGGTGGGTTGATTAAACGGCATATTTTTTAAATTTAATTCTCCCATAACTTTTTTGTTGTTGTACGAATTTCAACATTTCAAAATAAATCATTTGAAAAAGTCACGAATCCAGTGGTGTCGTCAGATTTTTTCTCAAAAAATCGCTAAAAATCTTTGTTTTTTACCTAGAAAAAAAAAATGAATATTTGGCCCTGAAAATGAAGATTTATTCATGAAATTTGGCGTTCTAGTGGACTTTTTAATTATCTACCTGATGAAAGAAACTAAGTTCAATCGCTTGAAAAAAGTATGATTTATAAGGGTCACACTGTATAAAACATCGATATCATGTTTCCGACTTATGGCTTTATTTTCTGGTCTTGATATACTATTTTCTTCTTGCATGCTAATTCCCATCAACGAGAAAATGAAAAAAAATTCACAAATTTTCCTACAACTTTACAACTTATGGCTTTTCTTGAGGTACATGCAAAGCTTATGGGAATTTTATTATGATGTTTATCCATCATCAAAATCATATGGTTCAAAAGCCATAAACGAGAAAGTTTGCCGGAAAACGAAAAAAAATTTTCACAAAATTTTCGGCCCGGAAAATATACCTCAACATCTGACCAGCTTATGGGAAATTTTTTTTGGGTTCCTAACGACATTAAATTTCATTATTTCGATTGCCATAAGCGAGAAAATGAATCAGCATTCAACAATTTTTTTACAAGATCGTGCCCCTATTTCAACCCTTTGAGCACGTGCAAACCGTATGGCTTTGGTTTTTCACTATTAGATTGTTATACCTATCTATTCATGTGTTATAAATCCATAAATGAGAAAATTTAAGTAAAAACTTATTTTTCTGCTAAAGGAAAATGAATTTTCCATGTGCCTAGCACACGTCCGATTGCTAAATTTTCATTTTTTGTGCTCAACACTGACATAAATTTCAGTAGTCAAAATCCCAGAAGCGAGAAAATGAGTCAGCAAAATCTGTCGTTATCTGACGGTCTATAAGTAGGAATAAACTTGTTGTTTTCTTCATATAGGTTTTTTATAGAAAATGATCTTGAAAATAACTTTTAGTATAGTGTTTTGAATTGTTTGTAAGTTTCCCATATTATTTTCAGAAGTATCTCCCCATGCCGTGATGCAATACTTGAGAACAGACTCAAGTGAGTAATATAAAGTGAGCATGTTCTTACGAGATGGGATATCTCTCAGAGAATAGAATTTGTGAATGAGTTGCCTCAGTCTCTTGTTCATATACAAAGCATGCTCATCCCATCGTGAATGTTGATCAAAAATAAGTCCTACCTATTTCAGTTCACTTCTTTCAATCGCAGGGCATCGGCAGATATCTTGAGAACAATTATTGGTTTTATGTGTCTTTGAAAGTTTTTCATTTGGCTGATCGCTATTTGTTAATGAGATGGTCATGAAATTTTTTATCAACGTTCAGGCTAAGAAGGTTATAATCGAGCCATAGTTTTAACTTTTTCATTTAATTTTCTGCTTTTCTGCATACTCCATGAAGACTGAATAAGATATAATGTGGCCCTGAAGTTTTTGGATTTTACTGATACTGTTTATATATACCAAAAATAGAATAGGCCCTAATATGGTACCCTGAGGTACCATATTATTACCATATTATTATATATATATATATATATATATATATATATATATATATATATATATATATATATATATATATATATATATATATATATATATATATATATATATATATATATATATATATATATATATATATCTGTTGAAAAGTCGCACATTTCATCGTTTGGATAGTCTCGAAATAAATCAAGTACCAAGCCCCGAACTCCACATTTGTATAATTCATGCAAGAGAATTTCATGTGAATCGGTATCAACGGCCTTGGCCAGATCAAGAAAAATGGCTATGCATTTATCCGATCGGTCAAGTGCCTCCACACCGTTCCTCGCAAAATCCAATTCCTCAAATTATTGAAGAAACCAAACTTAGTCAAATCCCAGACAGCACCAGATATTCCATGAATAATCCTAGAACGTTCCTTTTGGAATATTGGTATATCCGAGGAATATTCCAGGATAATATCCTAGACCATCGGAAGAATATTCCCTGAATATGCGAATAGGAATTCCTCAGATAATCAGAATATACCCGAAAGAATATTCTATGGACATCTAGAATATTCACAGGATATTCCGCAGCTGTTCCACACAAATTATTCCTACAATATTCCAAATAAATATTCCCAGAATATTTGGAATATTCCAATATCATCCCCGGAATATTAGTTGAAAATAATCAAGGAATATTCTGGTATATCTATATGCCCTGAGCACATTCATGGATTATACCAACTGGAATATTCCAAAAACATTTTCAAATGAATATAACAGGAATATTCCAGTACGAATATTCTACGTTGTATATTCCTGGAATATGATTTAGTGTATATTCTCTACCCAGTAAACACAGGATATTCTATGGATATCCATTTCATGTCCATAATTGGTCCTTGTGGACATGGACGTCCATTTATGCTAGTACAATGGATATCCGTTTGGGGACATCCAATCGACATCCATTTCTTGTCCAAATTGACTGAAAATCCAGATTAAAAAAGGGATGTCCTTTGGACGTCCATCGTACATCCTTCGCCCCGACCAAGTGCGCATATGTTGGTACCAATGTCCCTGTCTCAGTTGGCAACTACCGAAATCGGTAATGCAGACACTGACAAATATGAACATGCAAATGAGAATTACGCTTGACGCTAGTTGCAAGAGGAAGAAACAAACAATTTTTGATTGTTTGGGATTAAATTCGTGTCGTATAGTGCTCGAAGCCCTCGGAGGTGCTTTATTTATTACAGTGTTCACGTTCACTTGGTTGACTATTCAATACTCATTTTGACTCACAGTATTAATATCAGGTAAAGTCTCGCTGAAGTAACAGTAACTGATTGCAAATTCCTGGGGGATTGAGAGGCTTTGAAACTGATTGTCGTTTGAATCGAAGGTGAAGGGTGTTTGAGTAAAGATAAGGTGCAAAATAAAACTGGAGGAATAAAATTTTTACGAAATATTACAGAAGAGTAAAATAGGAATTCAGTGCTACCCTATCCATTCGAAGTGGTGATTGACTGTCCTGTTGTTGTTGTCCATTGCACAACTCATAAAATTCTGAAAATATATTTTTGTATCAAATACTCAACTCATTATTGATTGTTTTTCAGGCAATGCAACATATCTTGCACAAATTCCTGATGGAATTTAAAAACTGAATTCAGTTTCTAAATTTTGACCCCAGGAATACGCCCTTGAAATATTTGTATCGAATTCAATATATCCAGTTAATGTCCATAAAATATCCCGTTTATATCCATAACATATCCAGTTCATGTTCATTTCATACCATTACAGGTCCATCAGAGGTCCAATGTAGACCCATTAGAGGTCCATAAGAAGTTCAATTTAGGTCCATCAAGTCCAATTTAGGTCCATCAGAAGTCCAATTTAGGTCCATCAGAAGTCCATGCTATATTTATCATGTCCAGTGAATGTCCATTTTGGTCCAATGTATATCCATCCTTAGTACACACTGGACATCCAATGGACGTCCAATTTTGTGGCATATGGATATCCAGTGGATATCCATAGGATATCCTTCTGGACATGAACGGACGTCCAATGGATATTCGTTATGTCCATTGTGGACATCCTTTGGACGTCCATTGTATATCCGTGTGTTATCTGGGTATAGAACATTCATACAATGTTACGTATGGAATATTCGTGTATCATTTCCATATATATTCATATTTACGAGAGAAAATTAAAGAAATAATTTTCTAAATGCAATCAATTTGCGTGAATTTGACCATGCGTTATCATAAGCGCTGATGCTTAGAAATAAACGCAGTGTTTATTTATTTCGATAATTTCAGTTGGGTTATAATTTATCCATTTCCAACTGAGATTGCATGCGGCTGTCTGCATTTTAAATTTCCCGCTATTGCCAATCATAGAGCCTGCTATTTGGATTTTACTTTCGTTTCTTGGCACACCGCCTACCGCCATATTGTGTGAATTGTGTTGCTCTGTTTTCAGTGATTATAATATTGTAATGATGTAGAACGAAGGTAAGTAGTTTGAAAAAATAAGTATAGTAATAAAAGAGGTGTTATACTTTGAAAGCACTTATTAGAATCTGATAGCAATGAATCTTTCGAATATTATCAAACTATTATTTATAGGTTATGTATCACCACGCTGAAACAACATTGTAGCAGTTATTTCATTTTATTCCCAAGAATCCTTACGTCCTCATCAGTCACATTGTCTGAAAGAAAAGGGGGTAAATAGTACGTAGTACAGAGAAGATCGATCAGGGAACGGATTATATCCTTGATACAATATCACAATTGAACTTACGAGGAAATGATTAAGGTTCTGGCAAATCGCACAAAATGAAGCTTGGCAAATCTTACTCTAAATGTGAAATCGCCAGGCCTATCGATGCGCGGTAGCAGAAGAGCTCAGTACAGTCCGAAAAAAGTATGAGTTGCTGTACTGGTCAGTTTCATTGCATCTGTCGCATCTCGAAGCGTACTGTGAAGTTTTATTACTGAATGTACAATTATTGTACCCTCCTTATCGTCCGAATATCTTCTCATTCTAAATTCGCGCATTTCATACGTTTCTCGACATTCATAGCTAGATTTACCAAGCTGTACTTCTGTTGCCTTGTTACTGATTTGTTCCTTTTCTTTCAGGATTCCCAATTCAGCAGCGGACTGGGTCAATGAAACAGAGGAGAAAGACTGTTAATCTTAATTCATTTGGGGTTTGTTTGAAATATTAGTTTATTTGAGAGTTTTTCAAATATTTCTTCAAATGATGGTATTCAATAGTTTGAGTTTTTATGGGTTTTGGCTTATTGAGTTTTTATTCAATAATAGTGATAAATATATTTTGTTTGATTGATGATTTATTTATTTTTTATAAATTCATGATGAAATACTGGATGGGGAAAAAAAACGTTTTTATTTCCACTGAGTTTTAGTTCATTTGTTACTAACGGTTGCCGCTTTTACACCAAGTGAATAGTGAAACAGCCGAAACCGGTCCGTAACAAATAAATCGAACCGCAGTAGAAATCAAGACAGAAGTTATTTTTATTCATCTAGTATTTCAGTGAATAAATATTTTCCAGAATGCATTCTGCATGGATCATTCGAAAATGGAACTTTAGGAATATTACTGTTATATTCCATGATTATACCATATATTCCTAGGATATTTCTTTAGGAATATTCCTTGATTATTTTCAACTAATATTCCGGGGATGATATTGGAATATTCCAAATATTCTGGGAATATTTATTTGGAATATTGTAGGAATAATTTGTGTGGAACAGCTGCGGAATATCCTGTGAATATTCTAGATGTCCATAGAATATTCTTTCGGGTATATTCTGATTATCTGAGGAATTCCTATTCGCATATTCAGGGAATATTCTTCCGATGGTCTAGGATATTATCCTGGAATATTCCTCGGATATACCAATATTCCAAAAGGAACGTTCTAGGATTATTCATGGAATATCTGGTGCTGTCTGGGATTTGACTAAGTTTGGTTTCTTCAATAATTTGAGGAATTGGATTTTGCGAGGAACGGTGTGGAGGCACTTGACCGATCGGATAAATGCATAGCCATTTTTCTTGATCTGGCCAAGGCCGTTGATACCGATTCACATGAAATTCTCTTGCATGAATTATACAAATGTGGAGTTCGGGGCTTGGTACTTGATTTATTTCGAGACTATCCAAACGATGAAATGTGCGACTTTTCAACAGATATATATATATATATATATATATATATATATATATATATATATATATATATATATATATATATATATATATATATATATATATATATATATATATATATATATATATATATATATATATATATATATATATATATATATATATATATATATATATATATATATATCTGTTGAAAAGTCGCACATTTCATCGTTTGGATAGTCTCGAAATAAATCAAGTACCAAGCCCCGAACTCCACATTTGTATAATTCATGCAAGAGAATTTCATGTGAATCGGTATCAACGGCCTTGGCCAGATCAAGAAAAATGGCTATGCATTTATCCGATCGGTCAAGTGCCTCCACACCGTTCCTCGCAAAATCCAATTCCTCAAATTATTGAAGAAACCAAACTTAGTCAAATCCCAGACAGCACCAGATATTCCATGAATAATCCTAGAACGTTCCTTTTGGAATATTGGTATATCCGAGGAATATTCCAGGATAATATCCTAGACCATCGGAAGAATATTCCCTGAATATGCGAATAGGAATTCCTCAGATAATCAGAATATACCCGAAAGAATATTCTATGGACATCTAGAATATTCACAGGATATTCCGCAGCTGTTCCACACAAATTATTCCTACAATATTCCAAATAAATATTCCCAGAATATTTGGAATATTCCAATATCATCCCCGGAATATTAGTTGAAAATAATCAAGGAATATTCCTAAAGAAATATCCTAGGAATATATGGTATAATCATGGAATATAACAGTAATATTCCTAAAGTTCCATTTTCGAATGATCCATGCAGAATGCATTCTGGAAAATATTTATTCACTGAAATACTAGATGAATAAAAATAACTTCTGTCTTGATTTCTACTGCGGTTCGATTTATTTGTTACGGACCGGTTTCGGCTGTTTCACTATTCACTTGGTGTAAAAGCGGCAACCGTTAGTAACAAATGAACTAAAACTCAGTGGAAATAAAAACGTTTTTTTTCCCCATCCAGTATTTCATCATGAATTTATAAAAAATAAATAAATCATCAATCAAACAAAATATATTTATCACTATTATTGAATAAAAACTCAATAAGCCAAAACCCATAAAAACTCAAACTATTGAATACCATCATTTGAAGAAATATTTGAAAAACTCTCAAATAAACTAATATTTCAAACAAACCCCAAATGAATTAAGATTAACAGTCTTTCTCCTCTGTTTCATTGACCCAGTCCGCTGCTGAATTGGGAATCCTGAAAGAAAAGGAACAAATCAGTAACAAGGCAACAGAAGTACAGCTTGGTAAATCTAGCTATGAATGTCGAGAAACGTATGAAATGCGCGAATTTAGAATGAGAAGATATTCGGACGATAAGGAGGGTACAATAATTGTACATTCAGTAATAAAACTTCACAGTACGCTTCGAGATGCGACAGATGCAATGAAACTGACCAGTACAGCAACTCATACTTTTTTCGGACTGTACTGAGCTCTTCTGCTACCGCGCATCGATAGGCCTGGCGATTTCACATTTAGAGTAAGATTTGCCAAGCTTCATTTTGTGCGATTTGCCAGAACCTTAATCATTTCCTCGTAAGTTCAATTGTGATATTGTATCAAGGATATAATCCGTTCCCTGATCGATCTTCTCTGTACTACGTACTATTTACCCCCTTTTCTTTCAGACAATGTGACTGATGAGGACGTAAGGATTCTTGGGAATAAAATGAAATAACTGCTACAATGTTGTTTCAGCGTGGTGATACATAACCTATAAATAATAGTTTGATAATATTCGAAAGATTCATTGCTATCAGATTCTAATAAGTGCTTTCAAAGTATAACACCTCTTTTATTACTATACTTATTTTTTCAAACTACTTACCTTCGTTCTACATCATTACAATATTATAATCACTGAAAACAGAGCAACACAATTCACACAATATGGCGGTAGGCGGTGTGCCAAGAAACGAAAGTAAAATCCAAATAGCAGGCTCTATGATTGGCAATAGCGGGAAATTTAAAATGCAGACAGCCGCATGCAATCTCAGTTGGAAATGGATAAATTATAACCCAACTGAAATTATCGAAATAAATAAACACTGCGTTTATTTCTAAGCATCAGCGCTTATGATAACGCATGGTCAAATTCACGCAAATTGATTGCATTTAGAAAATTATTTCTTTAATTTTCTCTCGTAAATATGAATATATATGGAAATGATACACGAATATTCCATACGTAACATTGTATGAATGTTCTATACCCAGATAACACACGGATATACAATGGACGTCCAAAGGATGTCCACAATGGACATAACGAATATCCATTGGACGTCCGTTCATGTCCAGAAGGATATCCTATGGATATCCACTGGATATCCATATGCCACAAAATTGGACGTCCATTGGATGTCCAGTGTGTACTAAGGATGGATATACATTGGACCAAAATGGACATTCACTGGACATGATAAATATAGCATGGACTTCTGATGGACCTAAATTGGACTTCTGATGGACCTAAATTGGACTTGATGGACCTAAATTGAACTTCTTATGGACCTCTAATGGGTCTACATTGGACCTCTGATGGACCTGTAATGGTATGAAATGAACATGAACTGGATATGTTATGGATATAAACGGGATATTTTATGGACATTAACTGGATATATTGAATTCGATACAAATATTTCAAGGGCGTATTCCTGGGGTCAAAATTTAGAAACTGAATTCAGTTTTTAAATTCCATCAGGAATTTGTGCAAGATATGTTGCATTGCCTGAAAAACAATCAATAATGAGTTGAGTATTTGATACAAAAATATATTTTCAGAATTTTATGAGTTGTGCAATGGACAACAACAACAGGACAGTCAATCACCACTTCGAATGGATAGGGTAGCACTGAATTCCTATTTTACTCTTCTGTAATATTTCGTAAAAATTTTATTCCTCCAGTTTTATTTTGCACCTTATCTTTACTCAAACACCCTTCACCTTCGATTCAAACGACAATCAGTTTCAAAGCCTCTCAATCCCCCAGGAATTTGCAATCAGTTACTGTTACTTCAGCGAGACTTTACCTGATATTAATACTGTGAGTCAAAATGAGTATTGAATAGTCAACCAAGTGAACGTGAACACTGTAATAAATAAAGCACCTCCGAGGGCTTCGAGCACTATACGACACGAATTTAATCCCAAACAATCAAAAATTGTTTGTTTCTTCCTCTTGCAACTAGCGTCAAGCGTAATTCTCATTTGCATGTTCATATTTGTCAGTGTCTGCATTACCGATTTCGGTAGTTGCCAACTGAGACAGGGACATTGGTACCAACATATGCGCACTTGGTCGGGGCGAAGGATGTACGATGGACGTCCAAAGGACATCCCTTTTTTAATCTGGATTTTCAGTCAATTTGGACAAGAAATGGATGTCGATTGGATGTCCCCAAACGGATATCCATTGTACTAGCATAAATGGACGTCCATGTCCACAAGGACCAATTATGGACATGAAATGGATATCCATAGAATATCCTGTGTTTACTGGGTAGAGAATATACACTAAATCATATTCCAGGAATATACAACGTAGAATATTCGTACTGGAATATTCCTGTTATATTCATTTGAAAATGTTTTTGGAATATTCCAGTTGGTATAATCCATGAATGTGCTCAGGGCATATAGATATACCAGGATTATTCCATGATTATTCGGAAGATATACATCCATTCTAAGATATCTGAGGAATGTTCTGGGAAAATACCATGCTGCCTGGGATATTACCACTTACCATCAACTCAATTTGTCCGTCTTGTAGACTGGAACCTCCTTGAGCTCTGTCGGTGAGCACAGCGACTTCAAGGTGTCGGTCATCATCTCTTATCGCTATTTTCGAAGTTACTGGATAATAGTTTCCGGCAATGGGTTCTTCTAGACTCAAGTTCCATGTTGGCCTGAAGTTTCGTATTCTCGTCAATGTTTCACGACCGTTTGAGTCGGTATAGAAAACAGTGTTCGAGTTCAGCGTAGTTTTATATCTAGTGATGATTTCTTTTCCATAGATGTCACTGTAGAAAGACAAGTAAGAGGTTATGGAGGGACAATAAAATTTAGTTCCATTTTACTATGCTATTGTGCGGAAAAATGTACTCATGACGTGATATTTTTCGTTGAAAGCAATATACACTGGTGCATTTGTCATATACAGGGAATTGCAAAATTCAAGACAAGTATTTCAAGGGTGTATTCCTTCTTTCAAAATAAGACTTTTTCCCATCAACTATTTTCCTAAAATTCACCAGCTCCTAGCTACATACATCGCAAGTTGCTCGAAATATATCGTTAATTTTAAATTGTGGCCACAGTTATGCTTAAATCATTGTTTATATAGAAGATAGTTAGTCAACCTTATGGGATTATAATTGGATCAAAATGGATGCGACATTTAGATGGCGATAGTGAGCTCGCATCCAAGTCATGTCGTAACTTCAGTGATTTGGCCTCCAAGTCATGTCGTAACTTGATTGAAACAATGGGACAGCATTAAAATCAGAGTTTTTTGAAGGAACCTGCATTAAAATGGCGTCAAATATTCATGTTTGTAACTAATCACGCTAGATGACACTCGCATTTGCGTCCAACACCAATTACATAGGCACTGACTAACTATCTTACTTCTATATAAACAATGCTTAAATGTTCGGAAAATGTACAGGCCCTTTTATTTTTGGACGATCTATTGATATCTTGCTTCAAAATTGGGACTCCTTTTCCTATATCCAGCACGTAAATTCTTCAACTATAAAAAATATGTATTAACTATTAGTTGAACATTACTGGTACTTAACATCAATCTCTTGCGTCAATGAATTCCATCAATGACTTCTCTATTGCTATAATTAGGATAACTCTGATTTAACCTGGCTCCTCACCGCTGTTATTGAAATATTCATCTCTGCGGCGTTCCACACGGTTCCTGTATTGTTCCGCTGCTTTAAAAACATAAAGATTTGAATGTACCATAATTTGTAAATATAGTACTCACGAATTTCTTACAGATCCTTCATTTTTTCAATTGGAAATATACCAGTTCACACGAATAATATTGAAATTTTCGTTTAGGTGAAAAACTGTTGAAAGTTTATCACAAACATGTGTCCAAATGATAATTTAGCACATGGGCATTGCATCACGGTAGTCTGAAGCCGACCAAAACTTCCAGCAGGTTGTAATTTCGAACACGGTCTTTGAAAACCGGTCGTGGACGGTCGAGAATGGTCGAACAGTGTGAGTTGTGCGATAAGAATATACGTGTTGGAAATTTTGGTTGTTGGTGAACGATCTGTGTGATTCCTGGCTAACAGTTTGTATGTTTGAATTGTCAAGCAGCAATTTGATTTCACTTGAAAGTTTGACGTTTGTTAAACGGATCACTTTTTTGCGTTCTGTTTCTTGTACTAGACGTAGAGATGAAAAATTATTCAAATGAACCTTTTGTTGACATCCATTCTTATGGATATTCAGTTGAAGCTTGCAGGTTGCATGCAATGAGATTTCCAAATAGGCCAGTCATAGCAGAAATGGAGAAAAATAGCAAAACAATGCAAACTCTCACAAGAGTTGTATTTTTGTGCTCAATGAAACAATACAAATTTGCGCCCTCTTACAAGATTGGTAACATTGGTAAAAAATGTAGATTATAAACAATTCTTGTTATTTTGTACAGAAAAAACGCGAGAGTCGCAAAATGACGAAAGAAAAAAGAAAATTTCGTCTTTTATCGTTCCCAAATTTTTCAACCATTTCCAATTTTGGAATTCGAGTAAATAAATTATTTATTCATACTTTTTTTGATAACCCGTTCTAAAAAAATGTAGAAGAGTGGCAAACCCAAAAAATGTTTCCTCTGTAATAAGTCTCGTTGAAAATTTGCTACCTACGCCAATGACGACAACAAATTTTTTTTGTTTATTTTACACTAAAAAATATAGTTTGCAACCTTAATTGTTTATGGAAATGATGCAAAAGTTTTCGATATTGATCGAGAACGTAAGGAATAATTTCCCAGAAAACACGTTAATTTTTCCAGCACCACAGATTTCGGGAACTTTGTCAAACTTGAAAAGAATGAAAAAAGAATGCAAAAATTGTTTTTTTTTCATTTGTCAAAGTTTCCGACATCTCTTGCATTATTTCAGCAACATTTTTTTTTGTTCATATAGGTAGAGCAAAAAAAATTGTTTGCAACCTGAATTGATTATGTCCATAACATATCAAGTATATTTCAAGCGGGTCCAATATAGGTCCATTATACGTCCTACATGGTATATTCGTCATATCCAGTGGATGTCCATTATCGTTAAATGTATGTCCATTCTTAGTACAAACTAGACATGCGTTGAACAACCAATTTTGTGGAAAATAAATATTTTATAGATATCCATAGGATACCTATCCCTCTGGACATGAACCGACGTCCAATGTGTATTGGTTTTTTCCGTTGTGGACGTCTTTTGGTTGGCCATTGTGTGTTCGTGTATTATATGGGAAAGTCCACAAATTTTTTTTTGTCTGATGATTTTTTTGTTTTCACAACTTCCAGGTTTTCGTAGAAAACCCCTCAAAAGCAGAACCAGCAAGGAAAAACAGGAAATAGTACTCCCCTTTAATTCACCAGGGACTTCCTCGAAAGTGGTTAGCTGTTTGAAAAATATTCAAGAATCCAAAGTTTTAGGATTTTTCATAGCCAACTTAAAGGTGATGTTTGATTTATGTTTTTTTGACGGAAATAGAGAACTTTGGCGATGAAAACTGTAGGCAACCCTCATTCACCCACTTGAATCAAATATATCTTATTTTTGAAGCAAAAAAAGAATATAACATCCAAAAAAACCAAGGACGTGTAAATTTATCAAACATTTGATGAATAATTATTGTAGCCGCAACTCAAAATTGGCGATTTTTTTTGCGCAACTTGCGATGTCTGTAGTTTGGAGGGGTGAATTTTAGGACACATATTTATGGGAAAAAAGTCTTATTTTGGCAGCAGGAATACGACTTCAAAATGTGTTCATTTAATTTTGCAACACCCTGTATTATATGACAACACCTAAAATTTTGCCGTCTAAAAATTTTGGCAATATAATATACGAATGCACTGTTGCCTAGCAATATCACGATACATTAGCATAGATAAAAGTCCAGAGCGCTTTAGATCGAGTGATTTTTTATGTCGCTGAGGAGTGTTTTTGCTCTAAGGCAACAATGCTTCAATATAGGATGCTGCCAAAACTTAGCAGTCAGAATTTCAGATTGAGTTATATTCGTCAAGACAAATGCTCGAAAATGAATCATTGCACAATATCAAAAATAATAACAAAACTCAATATTGACATTCAACAATAAATGTAATGTCATTAGCAATGTAAGTAAACAAACAATCAATGGAACATATTTGTTACGGGATAAATTGGTGGCACATTCCTTTTCAACGTATTGGCAACCATGAACATAATGATATCGTTCCTTCATTATTGTTCCACATTCACAGAAAAAATCAACGTGTAACCATTTTTTTCAGTTAACGAATAAAATGTTACAAACAACAACCAATCATGCTCGCTTTGAATCACCCAAGCAAATTAATGTTCTATGAACTTCACATGACAAATAATATCTTATTTCTAGGCTTGTATTAAGATGTCTGAAAACCCTGGTGTGTAGAATCATACCTGCAAAACTGTGAAATGAAACGGAAGACATTCGCCAGAATGATTAAGAGAGAACAAATGGAATCGTGATCTGTTTCACAAATATCCCGCAATATTGCGTGTACCGCCTTGGTCGGTTTTCTTGTTAGGGTTAATTCACAAGAACAGAAGTTTCAAGAGTTGCCAACAAATGAAATGAATAAAACAAGATAATTATTGGAATTTACTGAATCACTGTCACCAATCAGTTTTCTTTTTTACATTTCCGACTTATTTATATTTTTATAACTAGGCCCCGCATTTCATTTTAAAGTAGTGAAATTAAGCTCGATTCATAAACTTTCCGTTCCGTTCGCCGTTACCGTTGCCGTCTGCGTTCGCCGTTCCGTTACCAGTTCAGTACATTGAAATGCATAAGACCATTCATAAACTCCGTTGACCGATGCCGTCTACCGCTCGCATGAGTTTATGAATGATCTTATGCATTTCAGTGTACTGAACTGGTAACGGAACGGCGGACGCAGACGACAACGGTAACGGCGAACGGAACGGAAAGTTTATGAATCGACCTTCATGAAAATTCACCATCAGAACCTGTAAATAGTGTCAATCTTGTGCTAATATGACCAGGAATGGCGGGATTCCTTGTATGATATCTTCGTGCCAGGAGTTTCATTGAAGAGTTTTGTAATAATAGTTGTGCTATAAGATAATATTTGGTGATCTTTATAATAAGGTACTTTCGGTACTGACTACATTCATCTCACAACTTTGGATCCGTTCAAAATGGGTTTGACTTGACTGGATCCGATACACCTAATCGATATATACAGTGTTCGGATTGGATTGAATCACTCAAGTCAATTCCATAAAATATAGGATTGGACTCAACCGATCGCCTTGAAGAGAAGTGAAATTACGAGATAAACGAGTTTGAAATTGACAAATGACAGGTAAAAGTAGCCAAATTCAGATTAGTGTTTATATTGACAATTATCTTTCTCAAAATGGAGAGCAAAATAATAATTTAGAAAAGAAACGTATTGTCCAAAGAAGAGAGCAGATCCACAGAACAACTATTCGTGATTTAAGTCGCAGAACACAAGAAATTCAAGGTTACGAAATTCGACATTTTGCTGTGAAGTTAGCTTTTTTCAATCGGATTGAGGAATAGGATTCTTCCACTTAAATATTGCGATATAAACTGAAGTTTGGTTTCACTCGACTCAATGCTATTGAATTTGAAGCGGATAGAGATCGTCCAGATAAACGTAGTCACTGAATATATAGAATAACTATTTTGTTCGTCATTGCTCACAAATGATACAAAACGGAACAATATTAAATCTTTATCGTACAAACTACTCAGAAAACGATTCGATATTCACTATCTTCATCCAATCAGACATGTTTCGGTATCATAATATTAGCTTCTCCACTGTCTGATTGAATGAAGTTTGTGGAGATCGAAAAGTTTTTTTTGTACTTTATACAATTACTATGAACTACTATGAATGATGAATGTCTACGTAAATACAAACAAATGAAGAAACACATCAACAATAGTCAACAATACAGAGAAATTGTAATACAGAATTCAAATTCCGCAATGAATATCTACTTTTGAATGATTTTTGAAGTTTATTGTAATTACATTACAATCACCAATCCCAATATCACTGGAATATCGACAGGACCAACATTTTTTATATAATAATAATAATAATAATAACCGTCTTTATTATTTCCTTTCGCTCAAATAATACAAAATGAAAAAAATATATACATAATATCAATGGTACGAAATGAAAATAAAAGGCGAAGTTCAATTTTTATAGAGACTAATCCTGAGACCAGCCGCTATTAATTGTTCTTCCACTTAACCTTAAACATGCTGCAGTATCGATGAAATAATTTTTTTTTATTTGTCCACACTGTAAATAGTCATAAATGAAAAAGGAATGAAAGAAATGGCATGAGGTCGGAATTTTATTGTAAATTCAATAAATGACTTTTGTACTTCAGTCGAAATCGCTGTAACCCACTTCGTTTAATATGTTCAGGTATGTTATTGTAGATTGTGCATATTTGAAAGCTGAAGCTACGTCTGAAAAACTCTGATCTGAATTTGGTTGGGGTGAGTAATCCTTTATTCCTCACATTGAGATTATGTACATCAGCTCTATAAGTGACTTTCCTATGCAGATATGAGGGAGTTTTACTTGTAATGAGTTTGTGGAAGAGAATTGCAGAATGTATAGTTCGTCTATTTTTCATATTTAACCAGCCAATATCTTTCAATTTATGTGAGATTCTTTGTCGCCGTCTTAAACCATAAATAAGTCGTAGACAAGAGTTTTGAACTTTTTGAATTTCTCCTCCATATTGACTGGTTAAGAAAGGGCTATATAGTACGTGTGCGTAGGTAAAATTTGATAACACAAGTGTTTCACATAATGTAGCTTTTAATCTCAATGGAAGAAAATGCCTTTGACTGTAAATCACTCTCAACATAAAATATGCTCGTTGTATTGATTTATTGATGTGCTTCTCAAATTTCAAATCAGAGTCTAACAAAACACCCAAACTTTTCGCACTGTCGACTATTTCGAGATTCACATTATTTATGTTTATATTTACAGAATTGAGAACTATGTTACGGTTTTTCTTGAGACGAAAACAAGAGCTTTTGACTTATTATTATTTATGATCAAGCTGTGATTCGAAGCTGTTTGAGTAAAAGACGCGAGGTCTTCATTTATGCGTGTACAAGCACTTTCTACTGCTTGATGAGGAAAGCTGTAATAAAGTTGAGTGTCATCGGCATACATATGGATTTCACAATGCTGAAGACTGTTAACCAAATTGATTGTATAAATAGCAAATAGAAGGGGTCCCAGAATAGACCCTTGAGGAACACCTGAATGGACATTGAGATATTGAGAGTCAGTTCCGTCAATAGTCACCTTTTGTTTCCGATTTTTCAAAAATGATTCTATAATTGAAATAGCATTCTCAGAGAGACCTATGTAGTGCAAAATGACTAGTAACAAATCATGATTTATCGTATCAAATGCTTTACTGAAATCCAATAAGATAAGAACTGTACAATTTCCCTGATCTTTTGCCCTAATTACATAATCAACAATATGTAGAAGTGCAGTTGTATAGCTATATCCTTTGCGAAAGCCTGATTGTATCGAAGGTAATGAAGAGAAGTGATCAAGATGTTCTTTCAGCTGTACCTCTAGCGCCCTTTCCAAAATTTTTGAGAAAGTAGGCAGAATACTGATTGGCCGGAGATGATTAAATTCAGAGGGGTTGGATATTTTAGGTAATGCTTTCACAACTGCACTCCTCCATGCTGCTGGAAAAACATTGTTCGTTAGAGCGAAGTTTACTATATGGGTGATGTAAGTTATAATGTGAGGGCAACACAATCTTATATATCTGATATTCAAATTGTCACATCCTGCTGCATTCGTTTTAATTTGGCAGATTGTTTGATAAACAAATAAATCATTGATTTCTTTAAAAGTAAAATCGTTGTCAATCAGTTTGTTATCCCTGTAAAATGAAACTAAATCTTGAGGGGGTTCAGTTGAGTGTACTGCATTAATGAAAAATTGATTAATTCCATCAGGATTTTTTAGATTATCAGGAATTTCAAAAGATTTCTGGGGTAAAAGATTATTGTGTTTCAAGGTCTTCCACATTTCCTTCGAGTTTTTTTGACCATAAGTATGAATTATATAAGCTCGTTTTTCTCTTTTGATTGCTTGATTTACATAATTTCTCATATCTTTATAAAACTGTAAATGAATATCTGATTTGGATGACCTATATCGCTTTAGTGCTTTGTCTCTTGTTGCCATCATCTCCCTTATAACGCATGTTAGCCACGGAGCTCGTTTTTTTGTAACTCTTGATGTAATAATCGGAGCATGTCTGTCTAGTAAGTTATTCAAACAGTTTACCAAAAACGATAATTTTTCATCAATATTATTTATGTCAAATATTCTAAAAAATGGTGTTAGAAATAGGTCTCTCTCAAAATCATTTTCATTGAAATATTTGAAGTTTCTGTAGGTGCACATTTTTGGTCCCTGTCTATATCCATTTAATCTTAATTTGCAATATACCAATAAATGATCAGATATTCCACCATTTTCAATGACACCCTTCTCTAATACATCCTCTTCACCAATGATGATTACATCAAGTAGGGTAGCTGTATGATCAGTAATTCTTGTGGGAGAATCTATAATTTGGGTGAGGTTAAAAGATTCTAGAATGGATGAGAATTTGTTCACGTGAGCATTATCATAATTAAGGAGATTAATATTCAGATCCCCAGTACAAATAACGTTATCAACTGTTGGATAGATTGAGCTTAGGGTATCTTCGAATTCATTTAGGAATGAGTTTACATCCTCAAAAGGTGGCCTATAAAGCACTCCTACGCCAAATAATTTTTTTTTCAGTTTCAATTTTATCCAAAGTTGTTCACAATATTGACCTGCCTGATTGAGTATTTCACAACTGATTATTTTTCTGATATATATATATATATATACATAAACCTCCTCCTCTTGTGTTTCGATCTAACCTGTATAAGTTATAGCCATCTATATTTATTTGATGATCATTTATGTCATTTTTAAGCCAGGTTTCGCACACCGAAAAGATATCGAAACTGTGTTCTGAAACAATAAGTTTTACCTCATGCAAAGAGGGCAACAGCGATCTCACATTGATACATGCTATACTGAAATGGTTTGTCATAATAAAAACGTATTCCAGTTGTTTATGTTACTAAAAAATGTAATGAGTAAAAAAAATGTTGGACGTAAAAAAGTAAAGAAAACTATTTCAATAGTCGATACACACAAAATATCTCTCTCGCAAAAAATAGGCCAATCTTTCTGTAGGGTAGAATTCAATTGCACGAAATACTGCTGAGACTATAACAATAAATGTATTATGCAAAATAACAATTTTATTTAAATGCATCAACGGGAAAATAAGTATGAAATTTAGATAAGAAGAAATTGAGGGAAGAAGAAAAAATGATAATTTACATAATTTAAAATTGGTCGACAGAAAACAAAGTGATTCACATATTGCTGATTTGTTCCACACTAGTGATTTTGAGGATTGTTTCCGATTCATCATACTTCACAAATGTTACTCCATAATTCGTCCATACGTTTCCCCCCGCACCAACTTTCACAAGGACAGCTTTCAAAACGCTGAGCTGCTCAGTGGTTAAATCTTCTCGTATCACTAAACCAGTCTTCTTAAGGAGCTTCTTATTTCTGTAAACTAGAGTTTTCTGGTATTCGTTACATAACTTCACTAATATGGGTCGATTTTTTCCTCTCTCGAATTTTCCAACCCTGTAGCAGGATTCTATGTGCGGTTCTTCTATTTTCAGATTCAATTTATTTTTGAAAAGTTCTAAAACTGTCTGCGTACAATTATCGTTGTCTTTCTCTCTCATTCCATAAATTCTTATATTTTTGGCGCGCACAAATTGTTCATGTTTTTCTTGTTTTGCAACAATGGACTGAATTATTTCCTCCTGACCGTTCAGCTTAGCAACCAAGTTTTTATTCTCTCGTTTCAACGCTTCTATTTCTTTGTTCAGTTTCTCGCTGATAGCTTCTGATATGACGCTCGTTAGTTGAGTTATGAACTCTTCCGACGAACATAATTTAGTTACTACTATTTTAATGGTTGCCTGCAGTTCGTCTTCTCCCTTTCGTGGCGCCATAGTGAATTCTAAATCTAGGTACTTACGGACTTCTATGTGATATTTTCTCGAAATTTTATTTGTATAACACGTATGATGCACAACTTGAACTTCCTCACATTTATAAAAAAAATTGATCGCATTTTATTACACAGTAACAATAATATTCAGCAGCACATCGACAAACACGTCTACTCCATAGATACACGCAGCAATAATAATATAAGGACGACATCTCTGGAACCTAGTACACAAGCACACCACTATCTCATTTGTTTTGTCTTCAAAAAATCTAAACAAAATCTAATCACCCGACACACCAGGGTTTTTAGACATATCTTAGCTTATATGATGTATATTGACAGTACTCTTTCCTTTGATAGTAAAAAACTTAATACAGTTATTTACTTCTTGAGAGTACGAGGATGTTTAGCCTAGACCAGTTCCCTACATAAACAAAATATTGCGTTATCATAGCAACGAACAATAACTTATTACAAGTGTCAGTGTAAAGTTTGATGTCAAAAAAGTAAATCAGAGTTACGCAATAAATAAAAAAAAATGTGTCCACCGAAATTGTGAAAATCGAAAAATTGGAGTATCGAGCCATCATCAAGTACCTGTATTTGAAAGGGTTAAGAGGTAAGCAGATTCACGAAGATATGCTCAATACCCTTGGTGATCAATGTCCTTCATATACGACTGTGAAAAATTGGACTGCAAGCTTTAAAAGAGGTACATTTTCCATTGAAGATGATGACCGATCGGGAAGGCCAGTTTCTGTGTCAGTCCCCAAATACCGGGTGACACAGCAGACATGTAGCAGCCTGTAGTTTTTTTATTTGAATAGATAAAAATTTGAAATTTGCAGAAGTTACGTAATCAATGATAGCGCTTCATTTGAATCTAACGACAACTTTTTTCAACTACCTGTTTGATCGGCAGTAACTCCAACTTCTTTTTTTTGAATGACACCCTGTACATTTATCTAGCCTATCTTATTTGTCTTGAAATTCTCTATTCAACCATGTACCACAAAATGGCATTTGTTTCTCAATTCGCAGATGAATTGCATTTTATTAAAAAACATCAAGTTGGCTGTTATCCGAATTCAATAATCTTTCGATGCTTGGCAGGCTTGGAAATCCAAAGAGTATCAGTTAAACGATATAATTTCAGTTTTTTATATACCTGATCACTTCCTACAGATTGTCAATAATTTCTTTAATAAAAAGAAAAAACATCTGAAAATAACTGACGATATTGCGAAAACTGAGATAGGAACATGTTTTTTTCAATTTGGCTACTTCTGAAGGAACTATCTGTCTTTCTCTTTTGCCATGTAGCCATATCATGATCTTTCCATTTGGAAACATGAAATTAAAATTGTTTCCCTGATCCACCAATTTACAAGTCTATTAGTCTAGATATTTGCAATAATATTTTGCCTAGTAGGCGGTGTACTCAAAATGTTTTGTGTAAACATCATTTATTTGGAATGATTATCTCCGTCAGTTTTATGCTGATTGAAATTGCATCGTTTAATTAGATACTAAATATGTATTCAAAGAACGAAAAGGTCGAAATGTTGTTGATATTCGGAGAGTGCAAGAGACATTGTAGACAGGCTGAACAATTGTATGTCGAAAGATTTCCGGCAAGACGCCACCCACCTGATAATTATTTCGCTGGAGTGAAAGAGCAGTTCAGAGCAGTTCTTTTCAAAACTCTTCTAGCGGTCTCTCGATTCAGGCCGATTTCGTCCTCAATTTGTCTCAGTGATATCGTCGGATCTGCATGTACTATGGCCAAAACGTTTACTTCCGTTTCCTCGTCGACAATGTATTGGAGATTGTTTTGATTTTCCGGTTCTCTTCTGAACTGCTCTTCTACTCTAGCGAAATAATTATTAAGCGGATGGCGTCTTTCCGGAATTGTTCAGCCTGTCTACAATTTCTCTTGCACTCTCCGAATATCAACAACATATCGACCTTTTCATTCTTTGAATACATATTTAGTACCTAATTAAACGATGCAATTTTAATAATCATAAAACTGACGGAGATAATCATTCCAATTAAATGATGTTTACACAAAACATTCTGTGTACACCGCCTACTAGGCAAAATTTTATTGCAAATATCTAGACTAATAGACTTGTGAATTGGTGGATCAGGGGAACAATTTTAATTTTATGTTTCCAAATGGAAAGATCATGATATGACTACATGGCCAAAGAGAAAGACAGATAATTCCTTCACAAGTAGCCAAATTGAAAAAAACATGTTCCTATCTCAGTTTTCCCAATATCGTCAGTTATTTTCAGATGTTTTTTTTTTATTAAAGAAATTATTGGCAGTCTGTAGGAGGTGATCAGGTATGGAAAAATCTGAAATTATATCATTTAACTAATACTCTTTGGATTTCCAAGCCTACCAAGCATCGAAAGATTATCGAATTCGGATAACAGCCAACTTGATGTTTTTTAATAAAATGCAATTCATCTGCGAATTGAGAAAATAATGCCACTTTGTGATACACGGTTGAATAGAGAATTTCAAAACAAATAAGATAGGCTGGATAAATATACAAGGTGTTATTCAAAAAAAAGAAGTTGGAGTTACTGCCGATCAAACAGGTAGTTGAAAAAAGTTGTCGTTAGATTCAAATGAAGCGCTATCATTTATTACGTAACTTCTGCAAATTTCAAATCTTTATCTTTTCGAATAAAAAAACTACATGCTGCTACATGTCTGCTGTGTCACCTGGTATTTTGTGTGTCGATGTTTCTTCGTGAGTAGACGTGTTGTAGCGTAGCTCCACAGAAAAGTCAAATAAACGAACAAAAAGTGCAATTAAAAATTTGAAAAAAGTCTTGCCATACAAGTAAGTGCTAAATTACAAGTTGGTGGTATTATTTCAACTCTGAACTGCACGTACTATCTAGGAGTGGTAATTATTTTTTCATTATGTCGAAAACTAGAGCTAACAAGGGCGACGACGAACTGCACACATCCATTAAAGCTGTTGTCAATAAACTTGTTTCTTCGGACGAGTTCATAGTACTCATCTCGAATGCTATTATGGATGTGATTACAAAAAAGTATGATAAAGAAATAGACATGCTTGAAGAAAAAAACAATGATCTGTCACAAGTTTTGCAAGATCAAGAACTTCGAATAAAATCTCTAGTTGCTAACCAAGAATCATGTGATCGAATCCGGAGATCTAGAAATATTATATTATATGGCGTTCAAGAAAATGACAACGAAAACTGCATCGATACGATTCTAAATATAATCAATAATAAACTGAATATACGACTTGATACGATTAGTATTGATAATTGTTTCCGTATGAAAATACCAGACAGAAATAATATTAAACCAATTATCATTCAGTTTTCTACAGTTTTTGTTAAAAATTTGGTATATAATAAGAAGAAGCTGTTGAAAGGAACAAATGTGGTGATTAGAGAAGATTTGTCTCCTGAAACAGTGAAGCTGATGAAAGCGGTAGTGGAAAAAGTTAAAAGAAATGGACGAGTATGGTCAAATAATGGAAATATATACGTGAAGTTCAATGACAAAGTTACCATTAGCAAAATTAGGAAGTTAAGTGATATTGATATGTAGTGCGTGAAGCGAACTATTATTGCATATTTTCTAATTTTGCATTAAGACACTCTTTTGTATACTAGATATGTTTAATTTCTGATTTTTGTGGGGCGGCACAGTTTATTGGCTACTACTTCAAACATAAAGTTTTTAGGTTAGTTTTTATTTTGGCTTCGCTCATTCGAAAAGAACACATTTTATTCATTGGAATGTCATAAACAATACTTTTTGAAGTTTAAAAATTTAGATGTAGGTATTACACTGTAAAGCAGATATTTTTCATACTAGAACAAAGAGGTTTTTTCTGTTCTTTATACGCTCCCCATCTTGTAATTGTGATTGTAGAATTTTCAATTATTTTTGTTTTGCACACATTATTTCAAATGTTCAATTGTTGTGGGCTAGTGCAATTCGTCCGCGCCCACAGTGAATATTTAGTTTTTGTGGTTCATAAGGTTTTGTCTGTTTTCAAACTGACGAATTTTACTCATTCAGTTGTGAATAATTATTGAGTTGATAATAGATTTTGAGAGAATAGTTGGGAGATTTTTTAACTTAACTGAAACTAATAAACAGGATGGATTATCTTAGTGTAGCTTGTTTAAACGTACGATCTTTATTACCATCACTTCGTGATGTGAAAAATATACTACAGCAAAATGATTACGACGTTTTTTTAATATGTGAGACATGGCTTTTTGATCATATTACTGATGAAGTTTTGAATATTGCTGATTATATATTATACAGGGGAGACAGAAATGCTCGAGGTAGAGGTTTATGTGTTTATGTTAAAAATAAATATTCTAGTGAATTAATTGTAAAAAATGATAAAAACAATTGGGAACAATTGTGGATTAAACTTTCAATACATAAACAAACATTTGGTATAGGTGTGATCTATAAACCACATGACCAAACCGCCAATGAGTTTCTTGATGAATTTGAAGATTCTTTGGGATACTTGTTTCCAACTGTGGATGAGCTGGTATGTTTAGGTGATTTAACATAAATTTTTTCGAGAAAAATGCTGTGTTCAATAAACTTAATAATATTTTGGAGGTATTTGATCTGACACAAATAATTGACGAACCAACAAGAAAAACTGCTAACTCTGAATCTCTTCTCGACTATATCGTAGTTAGAGGAAAACTTGATTGAAAAACGTGTTATTCCGAATAACATATCAGATCATTCCATAGTAAACTGCAAGCTTAATGTAAAAAAGCTAAATACTTTCGAAATTTATACATACAGGTGTTTCAAAAATTTTAATGAAGAATTATTTTTTCATGATTTGAGGAATGTATCATTTCACCGCATCTTCGATCAAGAAAGTGTGGATGAAAAGGTCTCCTACTTGGTAAATTGTTTAATTAACATATTTGATCGGCATGCTCCTATTATAACTTCTAAAATTACGAAAAAAAAAGCTCCTTGGCTGACATTTGCAGTGGAACAAATGATGAAAGAAAGAAATAAAGCGCTGAATAAATAAATAAACGTACAAAATCGGTGGCTCATTTTCAATTATATAAGGATCTCAGAAATTATGCAAACCAAGCAATAAAAAGGGAAAAAAGAGCATACTTTTTATATCAGTTTGAAAATTCCGATTCAAAAAAGGTGTGGCAAACATTAAGAATAAATAATTTTTTGAAAAGTAGAAACCGTGAAATTCCTGAATGTTTAAAGAAGCCTAGTGAAATCAATGATTTTTTAATAAACTCCATTCCAAATGTTGCACCATCTGAATATCTTATGAATTTTTACTGTACCAACAATATTATTCCTCCCACTTTTAAATTCAAAGCAGTTGATGATATTTTTGTATATAACAGTATTTGTAAAATTAACTCCAATGCAATGGGATGTGATGGGCTAAATGTTGAACTTATTAAACTTTGTTGTCCTCTTATCGTGCCATTTATCACACACATAATAAATTTCTGTCTTTCAAGTGGTGTTTTCCCTACTGTTTGGAAAAGGGCTATTGTCCAAGTTCTCCCTAAAAAACAAAATCCTTCAGAATACAAGGATCTTAGAGGTATAAGTATTCTACCTATGCTTTCCAAGATTCTAGAAAGATCCATTGAAGTACAGATGGGGCAACATTTAGCAGATCACTCACTATTGCCTGTTGTTCAATCTGGGTTCCGTAAAGGTTATAGTTGTACCACTGCTTTACTTAATATAGTCGACGACATCATTGCTTCAATTGATAAGGGCCAGTGTGCAATTTTGGTACTACTAGATTTCAGCAGAGCGTTTGACACCATTAATTTTAAATTACTGCCTAATATCTTACACTATATAGGTTTTTCGGAAACGGCTGTTGGCCTTATACAAAATTACCTTGACAATCGTAAACAGTGTGTAAAAATTGATTCAAACCAGTCCGAGTATATGACACTAAACTCGGGGGTACCTCAAGGTTCAATCTTGGGACCCTTACTATTTTCTATATATACCATTAATTTAATAAAATCCTTAGAACAATGCAAGATTCATGTCTATGCAGATGATACCCAGATTTATCACACTTTTCCTCCGCAGTTTGCAAATAATGCATGTGAAATAATTAATAGGGAACTAGCCACGTTTATTAAAGTAGCTTCTGACCATTGTTTACTGATCAATTGTGCAAAATCTAAAGTAATTTTATTTGATTCTATATATAATCGGACTAGATTTCAGTTTCCTATTAATATAGAAGTAAATAACGAAGCGATCACTGTAGTTAAAGACACTAAAAACCTGGGTATCATCATAGACAGGGACTTGAGATTCGAAAAATATGTCAATCAATTGATCCATCGTGCATACAGTTCACTGAAATTGATTTATGGTAACAGGCATTTCTTTCCTCGAAAAATTAAAATAAAACTGTGTGAAGCATTAGTTTTATCGTATTTCAATTTCGGTGACTCCGTCTATGGTCCGAACTTAACAACTGCATACAAAAGTAAAATTCAAAAAGTGCAGAATTCCTGTCTAAGACTCATTTACGGTGTGAGAAGAGGTCAGAGAATATCACATAAATTAATCGAGACTGGATGGTTAAATATGGAAAATCGCAGAATTCATCATGCTGTCACTTTGTTTCACAAAATTATTTCATCTAAAATTCCTCCATATTTGTTCAACAAAATATCTTTCAGAACAGATATACATAACTTAAATCTACGATTCAAAGGATTATTATCCCCACCTAAATTCAAAACCGAAATGTTCAGACGATCTTACACGTACCAGATTTATCACTTGTATAACTCCGTTCCTGAAAGTTTAAAGAACTACGGCATTACTCGCTTTAGGTCTGAATATAAAAACAAACTATTCAAAACTCAAGTATAGATACTCCTTCCCCGCTGCCCAAATAAGTATTTATTATCGTCCCTATTCTCTCATTATCTATTTCTCAATCAGGTTACATACTAAAATGATTTTTCATTGACACACTTTATAAGGGTTAAGTGGAAGAACATTTTCGTAGAGAGGTGTTCATTGTTTCTCTTCAGAAAATGAACTTCGCCCTTTATTTTCAGAAATATATATTTTTATTTACATACAAAAAAAAAATTCATGTATGATAATTGAAAATAATAAAGACCTTTATTATTATTATTATTATTATATTATATCGATGCAGTTCATGACATGATTTCAGCAGACCGTCGATTTGGGCTAAAACGGATATCTGAAGCAATGAATATTTCATACGAATGCGTTCATCATATAGTTCACGTCAATTTGGACATGAGAAAAATTGCTGCAAAATGGATCCCCAAATGTTTGAATGTTGTCCAAAAGCGTGCAAGGGTAGTAGCATCGCGTTCGATCTGTGCTCGATTTGAAAACGATGTAGACTTCTTGAACCGAATTGTTACTATGGATGAGACTTGGGTACATTTCTACGATCCAGAAACAAAGCAACAATCGATGAAATGGCGACACTCTGGTTCTCTAAGACCTAAGAAGTTGCGTGTCCAAAAATCTGCTGGAAAAGTTCCTGCTTCAGATTTTTGGGATTGTCATGGAGCAATCATGATTAATTTTTTGGATAAGGGTGGATCAATAACTGGAGATTACTATTCGACATTACTGACCACTCTACGGGAAAAAAATTGAAGAGAAAAGACGCGGAAAGCTATCCAAGGGTGTTTTGTTTTTGTAGGACAACACCCCTGCACGCGAATCTCATGTTGCCATGCAAAAAATTCGTGATTTAGTGTTTGAATAGAACACCCCCCTTATTCACCAGATTTGGGTCCAACCGACTATCATCTCTTTCCTCAACTGAAAAAAAGTTGAAAGAGTCGTAAATTTTCTTTCAATGGAAAGGTAATAAAAGCTGTGGAGGTCTGGTTTGCAGAGCAAGAAGAAACATTTTTTTTCAAAGGTCTAGAGACGGTGCAGGTTCGCTGTAATAAATGTATCCAATTAAGACGAGAATATGTTGAGTAATGGAATATTTTGACATTGATATTTTGTTTGGTACTATAGTAGGCGCAGAATTTTTCAATATATTCTCGTATAGGGCATTACACGGGTCAGAAAAGATTGAAATGATGATTTTCAATCCATGATTAGAAATGCTATAATATTTCATGAATGTAGCAGAGCTCTTAGATTATTGCTAAGATTGAAACGTAGAGAACTGTCGAAAAAATTTAGAATAAAATGTGTTACTACTCTGACTCAAGTATACCTACAACAGATTTCATTATTTTTCATTTACGAACAAACATTCATTTGAATCCAGTGAGTTACAGAGTAAAACACTCGTAATGTTCATTAGGATGATACAAGACGTAGGTTAATAATCACAAAAGATGGTCCATTTTATAACTGTAAAAAAATGTTCGACCAACTTCCAATTACAATAAATCTGTTGAACAATATCCATGAATTCAATTAAAGTGTGTTTCAGCTATTCCTGAGTATAGAACCGTATAAAATAAATGACTAATTGAATTACTAAATAATCACATTGATATCGTAATTCGTAGGCACTTCTGACGTTATATCATTTACATATTGCTAACAGGTTCATTGCATGTCACTTTCCTCCAGAATAAAGATTATTACTATTAATTTTTAATTAAAATTTTCTGGTCAAGCCTTGTCTCCGAAGCTCCGATTCATTCGGAGAGCGCACTGGCCTCATCATTGCCCCAATAACCACTTCCTAAACTATGGGGTATGCAGCTATTTGTTCCGGGAATTGTGTGCCCTGAGCACTGAACCAAGGATGACACGCTTCTGCATTTTCCAGCTATGATTTCTGATATCATACGACATCAAGTGATATCTTTCGACATTATTACCGGAATTTTCCAAGAAAAATGCACTTATTCCATGAAAATGTTCGTAAAAAAACATAAATGTAAATTTTCACAATTATTTCAATTCATTTTCGAGCATTTGTCATGAACTTAACTCGACCTAATATTCTGACGCCTAAATTTGACTGTATAATATACTGCAAAATATACTGCAAAAGTACTGTGGGGGAATTTATTGAAGCAGGAATCAAGCTGATCTCCAATGTTTTAGCTCCCTAACTCTTACCATCAAAAAATAGTTTGGTCTTACAGCAGTTTTTCTTCGCGTGTGGCATTTAGTGTTTCAATTTATATCTAATTTTTAGCATATAGATTTTATTTTCAAAATAATAAATTTGCATATCTTGGTACACACGATTCATGGAATTTGAAACAGCTGAGAAAAGACGAATTTCATCTAAAATTCGAAAAAGTAGGTGTTTGTGCTTCATCTCCAAAAATGCAAAAATTCTAGTTCTTCTCGAGATGATGGTATATCTATTAACTCATATTACAATCAATATCAAAATTTTACTGACTTTGTGGAGACATCAATAGGTACCATAATTATAATTTTCCATATTTTCAACGGTTTCAGGGATATTTGAAACTACAAAAGACAAGTTTATACATTTTCATTAATTCCCCAATAAACTTAGAGGTGAAGGTTGAATACCAATTCTGTTCGTTTACATTTCGTTTATTTATTCTTCACATCATGCATTGCATAAAAAATAAAAAACTTAGCAAAGCGTTATTTCGTTGAAATTTGTCTTTACCCAAGTTCTGAAAGTTTCAGAAATTGTGAGATAGTTGTTTGGTGTTGTTGTGAACATTTTTTTAAAATTATGCAATCCAGGATATTATAAAAGCTCATTTGATTAAAATCAAGAGAACATCACCGTAACAACGGGGATATGCTCTTGGTTCGAAATTAGAAACGGAAAGTTGCGGAATTGCAAAATAAAATTTTGAGATTTTGAAATTTAGAGATGTCGACAGAAAATTAAGAGAATCACAAAGAAATTTTGGAAAGACTCGAAAAGGCAAAACATCAATATCATTCCTGATTAGTTGATTTTGTGTTACAACAAATTACACCAAGAACTAGAAAAATGGAACAAATATGGATAGAAGTGTTGTTTTATTTTCAACTATAAGTGAATATAAACGAATAATTCTAAACTATAGGTACTTTACAAGTGGTTTATGGATTGTAACTGACTACTAACGCATAGACAATTTTATTACAATTTTCCTTTCATCATTATGAAAATTTATTTGACAGTGTTGGATACAACTATCCCAGCCTCAAAATAAACCAAAATTTCATAAAATTTGATGAGCGCTGTCATGAAATTTTTGATTTAGCATCATTTTCGAATACAGATGTTGTCATCATCACCATCGGTAACACGAGGATATGCACTTGAATAAGATTATATTGAGATTGAGCCTATGGTACTTACTCATTGGGTATGGGTCCAATAATCCAGTCAAATTCGATGTAGGGCTCTCCAGTATAAACTCTAATTGTTTGGCTGATCCACTCATTGAAGTTTTGATGTACTTCAGAAACAAGGTCACCCTGGTAAATCTTGACGCGACCCTTATTGGTTACTCTGAATGCGCTTCCATACGGTCGAAATATATAGGCTCCTGATGATCTATTGGTGAACACACTGTTGTCACCGACGAATCCCTTGTAATACAGGAATTCTTGGTTGAAATCCATGGTGTAATTATTCATCGATATTTTGACAACTAAACCTGTTTGGGCGCTGATTTCAAACTCTGCTTCCTGTGAAAAAGCAACAGTCACTGTTTTGCATGATTATCATTTTTAACATAAATGGAAAGTTTCAATTTTGAAAGAAATGACTAAACTGGTTTTGGAGATGATACTTTTCACACGCTTTTTCATAACTTGCCTTGTTTGATAATTCTAATGAAATTTTGCAGGTGAATTTTGACCCACTCGCAGTAGTCCGATTCACATTAGAGTGAAGTTAGCCACATTTATATTTTATAGATTGAGTGGAAGGATGCACTCGTTTAACTTTTGATTTAGTTGAATCGGAGCTAACTCTGTCTCTTTATAGGTGAGAATTATGTAATCATTGTAATAGTTTTATATTGTATTTTTACGAAAAATGAGAAATAAAACTTTCTATGTTTTTATACCACTTCTATTTGTAACCAATGTTACTGCAGTTTCATCCTATATGGACATTATCAAACAATACAATAATCTGAAATAATAAATAACACTCCTCAAAAAATACCCTTAATTCTACCCGAGGCCTGTCTTAGTGACTAACGGTCATTAATGACTTTTACCTGGACCTTGTTTATTTGCGACAATGTGACTGAGCTGCCTTAGAAACCGGTGAATAGACCAAATCCAGTTGATCATTCAGTAGGTTACATCCACAATATTTGTGTTTATGAATTTCTAGGGATTCTAAATAATTCAGTTTCCAACCCTTGCTTGCATAGTGCAAAATTTCCGTATCGTTCAGAATCGGAAACTTGTGGTTGCATTCCAAGGAATGGTTTGAAAACGTCGAATCATTTTTTCCTAGTCTGAAGGACCTACCATGTTCAGCGTATCTTTTTGAAAAATTACGTCCACATTGTCCCACATAAACATCGTTACACTCTGGATACTTAAGCTTTGAAACTCCAGATTTTTCCATTTCTGCTATTCCGTCTTTGGCATTGATTAAAAAGAAAATTAGACAACCTGGCATGCGGCCTGTATGCTACTTCTGTATTATTATTTCTAAAGAATCCCGCAATAGCCTCTATTCTTCTCCCGAAGTACGTTAAGGTTACAAATTTCTTAGTTTCTGATTGTCTGATTGTATGATAATTTGTGCGAAAATTTAAGACCATGTTTTCTGACAAACTTTTGAATTGTGGCCGCTTTGAAACCATTATTTTATATTTTTCCTTCTACCTATTAATAAAAGCGATTACTATTATTCTGGCCACAGATTCTGACTAGAATATTACCAGACTTCGACATAGAGTAGGTTGAATGTGGCAAAGGGCAGAGAAGGTCCACGGTATCGCCATATTAGTTATTTATACCAATATGCTCATTATCAGTTTTCTGGGATAATTTGAAAACTAAGATTGTAAAAATTCAAGAATGTGTGATGAGGTGTTAGATCGATAACATAGATTTCACAACTGAAGACATCATGAAGGGTAGGTACAAACAAGGGATGCATTGATTCTTTGTCCGTCACGATGACAGAAGAAAGCTATCGTATTTCGATACCTTTAGTATTCTACCAAAAATATTTCAAGTTAAAATAATATATGAAACATTATGCGATAAAGAATCGAATAGAAGGGTGAAATTGATTTGTTTGGTAGCAAAAGTTTTGAACATAATATTTTCAATATCAGATGGTGTGCAGGGTCTTCTTCTATTCGAAATTCTTTATGTAACTCGAAATCTTCTTGTTCTCCTTGGCCTTGCTAAATATTCACATTCTGGCGACGTCTCAGCCGGTATTTCTTCCATTTCTTGGCGAATTTCATGAATAATATCTTCATGGTTCACCCCAACTGTGGGGCCGTAAATTTTGATTCTTGTTCTGGATTCCATCAAAACATCAAGTAGTTGGAGGTTTTCTACATCATACCTGGTAAACCTTTTCCTCAACTTGATTGCATGTGCTCTTGATATCTTTCGAAAATCAACAAGTGATACTTCAAACAGCACATTTCCGATCTTGCTGGTATTTTTTCCAGATTTCCATAGAAATTCAATGTTACGATCCACCTTGCAATAAACCATATCTCATACTCGAATTGAGCTATTTGGAACGCTAGAGCAGTTTTCTTACAAATACAATGAGAATTTACATTACCTGAATTTTTTTGAGAATGTTCGTCCATTCAGTATCGGAGATAATTGTTCTCACAGTTGCTCTCCGATAGAGTTTCAAATCATAGCACCATGGGCCAAATGCAATCATTGTTTCAAATAACACGCTGTACAGAAGAAACGCGTCTTACAAATTGGATGAAAAACCAACGCATGTCAATAAACTCGATAACAATGCTAATAACAATACAAGCTCCCAAAGTTGGCAATGTTTTGATCGATGAGAGCATAAAAATGACCACGTCAATAGCAATGGCAACAACGCGCTGCAGCTCGTAAGGAACACGAGAAATATATCCCGAAATAAATATACCAGGAAATATAGAAAATTGAATCTCTACAATTGGAGAATTGGGCAGCCTTCCTGCCCATGTTGTCGTAAGCGTTTGTTACAAATAACACGCTGTACAGAAGAAATGCGTCTTACAAATTGGATGAAAAACCAACGCATGTCAATTAACTCGATAACAATGCTAATAACCAAATCTGGAAAAATTCGTCCATCTAATTATCTAAATACAAGCTCCCAAATTCCGCAATATTTTGATCGATAAGAGCATAAAAATTACCACGTCAATAGCAATGGAACAACGCGCTGCAGCTCGTAAGGAACACGAGGATATATCCCAAAATAAATAGACCAGGAAATATAGAAAATTGAAACTCTAGAATTGGGCAGCCTCCCAGCCCATATTGTCGCCAGCTTGTGATTATATGGGAATTTTGGAAGAGATTAGAAGTGGAATTGAAATAATTCTCTTAACAAAATATGTGATAACTTTTTTGGTTCTCGTAGTATAATTTACCTCTCTTTCTAGTTTGGCCCGATTCCATTTGCGTTGGAATTCATATTTTTTTTCCTGAAGTTTTGCACATTTGCATAAATTCCATTTTCAACTTGTTTTTGCAGCCAACATCGCTGCGACTGCATTGTGTCTTTTCTTCAAATGGCTTTCTTTGATGAACCATCCGTTTTGAATCAAATTGGTTCTATCCATTGCGTTAACAATTTATCAGTTTTCAATCACTTCTAAGCAATCTGGACTATAAAAGTTACTGACAATGACACTATCGACGGAGCAGTGTTGCCTTGCGCTCCGGCTCTAGATTGGTTGGTTGAAATGGTGAGAAAATCGTACAGCCGGAACACCAAACTTACTTTTATGATCGACGTATGTCTATGGGCCATAAATAGAAAACTTTTGGAGTATTTCGTACCTTAATTTGGAAAACGCAGTATGACTATCATTTCATCTATCGACTATCGTTCGTTTTTCTCGATATGGCTATAACTGATCAAGAGTGGTCTCACATTCCTTTCAATGAGAATTTCTGCTGGAGATATTCCAGTTGTAGTATAACGGCTCGGAGTGGTGCGGTAGGTTACCAAAAAAGTCTGAATCTGTTGTCCTAGTGGTAGTCTTCCTTCACCAAGTTTCTTTAACGCCCATTTGAATGTATCAACAAACCGTTCCACATGTCAGTTCGATTTTGGGTGGTAAGGTGGTGTCCTCATATGTTTATTGCCATTTCGAATATGGATCAATAACAAAAGAGAAGAAATAACCTTCTATGGACCCTGCAAAATCCATACGTAGCCACTGCCAAGGTCCTGTTTTCTCTTACTACTAAAGGGTGGTAATTTTGCTGCTTCTGCACAACTCGCACTTTCCCTGATGAAATCGTCAATGTCTGCATCAATATTTTTCCAGTATACATAGCTCCTTGCAATGGATTTCAACTTTCCATCTTGTGAAGAAGCAGCAATATCGGCGTCCACCTACAGGACAACGGCATCAGCTACATATGGATTTTGCCGTGCCCATAAGGGGTGATTTTCTTCCCTAACATGATTGTCAGCTTGGCAACTGTATCCTCAAAATCGAAGAGTGTATCCAAAGGCATAACCTGTGCTGGTGAAGGACGGCGATTATTATCATTTGCCGTGGCGCCTCCGGGCGACTCATTAATTTTTGGTGGCAGGAAAACCCGGAAAACCAACAGCACCAACCTGGGTGGTCGGTTGTACACTTCAAGCAAACATCATAATGGAAGTTGGTGATTCCACTAACTAGAGTTTCCATACGAAATTCTTCACTGAATTCTGCAGTTCTGGGGTGAACATTTTCTGACTTGAAGTTTTGAGACAAAAGTAGTGGAAGTCTGATTTTTCATCAGTTGGTCCTGTTGAAGTTGCGCCCAGAGATGTTGAGCTTTCGTAAATTCAGTCATAGGTTTCTGGTACTGTTCTGACATTTTCATCACTGTGTTGGATTTTTCAATAATCCTCGTCTCCACTTCTATGGTTTGTGATGAATGAAATGTGATACTACAGGAAAATGTTCATATATTAATACTATATGAAATCAACAAATTCAAGTTATTTTCCATTTCAGCTTAGGTACTGCCAACAGATTTGGACCTCTTATTCGAAAACAGAATTGTTGAATCCCACAAATAGATGATAGGATGTGAAGCAGCTCCTGGTTCGATTCAGAAAATGAAGGATTTGAGACACACTGTTGAAAATAGACCTTATGGTTCTCACGGGAGAGATGAACTCACAGCCTCATTTCAGATGAGTGAATGATCATTCCTACACATGAATAATAGATTGATAAATAGTGTACGTACGTGTACGTACTCCATAAATTCGGATACCGGCGCCAAAATGACACCCCGAGGCCTTGCACGTTGTCTTTATACGATGATGTCATGTTTTCACAATATTCTCAATAAAATATTCGATAAATGAAATATCATCCGACTCAAGTTCAGTTATAACCTTACCCCTAGCTTGAAGTTTCTCTCAGGCTGGTGTTGAGGTAAGTCATTTTCAGAAGCCTTCTCCACAAAATATGACTTGAAACCAAGTGGTGGCAAGTCAGCTGCTTCTAATATAAGTTCGTTTGTGGCATCGCTTTTTCTTCCGGGAATTCTCAATACTGAATCGGATATTGGCATTATCTGAGTGCGTAGACGTTTTTCTGTAAAAAATATTAGAAACAAAATATCACCAAAATGTAAGTTTTTCGATATAGATGGGATACATTCGATCTCTCAAATAATGTTTGGACCAAACGTAAATTTTTTGGTAGTTAGAACACACTGAACACTCGACATATCATTACTTCCACTACCTACTCTATACTGTCAATTATCATAATCCAATTTGTTAAATAGATAAATGTAGAACATGTAGAACATACAAGAAATTCTAGACTACAATAAGAATATTCGTGAATGGGTGTTTCTAGATTGATTGACGTTGCTCCTATTGAATACCAGGTCCGCAACCATAATAGCTTTTTCTGTACTAAGTGCGTTATATTGATCCTAACGCCAGGAGGGTAACATTCACCCGAGGGCCTTTGGCCCGAGGAATGTATGCTGCCCGATGGGCGTTAGGATCCAGTAACGCTCGTAATTCATACACGATTTAATTTTCACAAAAAATGATCTTAAACGACATTGTTTACTTCATTAATATCTTCTCATAGTATTTACTGCGTTCTGGTCGGCAACTACGCACAAGTGAGCTTTTATGCAATTGCCATGGAAACTTTGAAGAGGTTGCTAAGGGTTGTTTATTCAATAAAATGATTTTTTGAGGAATTGATAAGCTTGTTAGTGGAGGAAACTAAAAACGGTTGTGTTCATAATAATTATGGAGATCCTACAGAATGTGACACTCAAAGCTGAGAAAGCGTTAGGAATTTTAATGCCTGTGAAATCCAAATACGTATACGAGAAGGAGTATGACAATTTTTTTAAATGGAAAGATGAAAACATAGTGAATACCGTAAATGAAACTGTCTTGGCATACTTCCAGGAACTGGTGAGTTTATCTCATGAAAAATATTAATATTTTTCATTTATTTTACATTACTTCAGTCTGAAAAATATAGTGCAAATAGTCTATGAACCACATACTCACAGCTGAAATCAACATTGATTGTTGAAGAAAACATTAATATATCAGCATTCAGTCAACTGATGGCCTTTCTGAAAGTTGAATCAAAAGGATACATTGAAAAGTAGACAAGTATTACTTTTCGTAAGAAAAGCTCCAAGTGATACTTTTCTGCTACATAAAGTTGTTCTGGTGATGGGCGTATTTGGAGGCTTAAGACGTGATGAAATGGTCAAGATCACAATTGATGACATTGAAGACAGAGGAGCCGTTTCACTTATCAAGGTACTAGAAACCAAGACCTGCATCTCAAAAAGTTTCACCATTGTTGAAGAAAGCGAAATAGGAGCCTTGAACTTAATTAAAAAGTGCAATGCACTACTACCAAAAGGATGTAAACAACGTAAGTTTTTTAACCTACAGAAATAATAAATGCATTGAGTTACCTGTTGTACGTGACCGTCATACGTCCAAGGATAACGTATGGCTCTATAGTCTGGTAGAGCAAGGGACATGAAAAAATGGCCATTGCTAAACTTAACGGACTACAGAGACAAACGTGCCTGTCGATTACTGGAAGCATTCGCTCCACGCTAACGGCAGCAATGGAAGTCCTCCTTGGATTACTTCCTCTCCACATAGTTCTGGAGAGAGGGGCAAGATGTGCAACATACAGACTTGATCAAGCGGCCATTAGTCTACCGCAGGCATGCGTCATGAGAGGCAGCGGCATGCTGGAGGGCATAATAGCTCACAACATTCTAGGAATGCCCTCAGACATCATGCCTAAAACTATCAACCTTCACACGTCCTACACTGTGGTCTTTCCCGAAAGAGAAGACTGGGTCCGGAATGAAACCAACCTATGTAGGGCAAATGAGCGTTGGTTCATCGATGGTTCCAAAACTCAGGAAGACGTCGGAGCCGGAATATATGGGATGAACCCAGTAGTGAAACACTCGTTCAGTATGGGCAAACTAGCTACGATATTTCAGGCAGAGATATATGCCATTGAAATGTGTGCCAGGAAGCTGGAAAATTGACACCACACACGAAAAACAATAAAAATATTTTCAGATAGTCAAGCAGCACTTAAAGCGATTGAATCCAACTGCTTTAAATCTAGGGCAGTATGGAACTGCAGAGACACCTTAATCCGACTGGCGCAACGCAACAACGTTACCCTAGTCTAGATACCAGGTCACACAGGCCTAGAAGGAAATGAAATAGCGGACGCCCTAGCAAAAGGGGGGGCCGAAACAACGTTCACTGGATCAGAACCGGTAATCGGTTTAGCATATAGCACTGCCAAGAATGTCATAACAGTTTGGGCAGACAATAAAAGACTCGTAGTCTACCGAGCCTAGCCCATTCCAAAGCATTTATTGCTTGTACAAGGAAAAAACAGGACTCTGACAAACTGCTAGAACTCAGCAAAGCGCATCTCAGAGTTATAGTAGGTTTGCTTACTGGCCACTGCAAACTCAAACATCATATGCATAAAATCGGACTTGCACAAGATGCAGAGTGCCGGCTATGCATGGAGGATGATGAAACGGCTGAACACATTCTGAGTACATGCCCTGCAGCGGCCAGAACCAGATTCTCTATATTTGGCGATACGACAGTAAGGCCAGAAAACCTGGTAAATTGTTCTCCCAATGCATTCCTCAATTTCGTCAAGAGATTGGATATACTGGGAGAAACATAACCATAGGGTGAGCCACAATAGGCCATTGGCCGCTGTGGAGGGCCTGATACGGGCCAACTCACGTTCAAACCTAACCTAACCTAACCTGTAGGTAAAATCACTATAGGAAGTGTTTCTTCTATCATAGCGAAATACCTTAATTTGCAAAACTCTAAAGGTAACACCCGACACTGTCTACGCCGAACATCGTCAACGTTTCTCGTTCAAGGTGGTGCTTCCTTTGAAACACTAAAATCACATAGAAAATGGAAGAGTACTACGGTAGCGGAGAGTTATATTAAAGAAAGTATCTCCTCGAAGAACAAAATTGCTACAATGATAGCCCATTCCGTTTCCGAAAAAGAAAATATTAACGTTACGAACGAAACCAAATGCACATTGAGGAGTTCATCATCGGTCAACTCACAGAACTTCAAACTTGGTACTAATTCTTCAGGAACATTTGAAAATTGTAATTTATGTTTGAGAGAAAATAATTAGTCCTTTTTTATGTAGAGTTATAAATTAAACTTTTCTGACTTATTAATTTATTGAACAACAGAAAAAAACATTTAGCGGGCGATATGATTCATAATGCCCTCCATAACGCCCAGGGCCGTTATGGGTCTGTTAATAGCAACCGTTGCCAAGGTATTATAAAGCAGTTATGGACAAGTGGAAAATAATATTCTTAATTACAAGGTTTGTAATTGTTCATACTTTCGAGTTAATCTGATATCAACAAAAATGTTTTAAGATGGCACGTTCTTCAGGGATGTAGTTTGAATGGAACCTAACAGTTAATGACAAAGTGCAAAATTTGAACTTTTGTGATTCCTATCTTCTTCATTTTCTCACTAACAGTTCACGTACCTAACAGTTACCTACTTTTCAAGCCATTTGATGATACTGGACTTGGTGGAGTTCCAGATGGTAATATATCTTCCATACGGAGAAATTGGGATATTTTTTCTAGAATGTTTTCGTTGGGGACATTTACTCGCTATTTTCGAAGAAAGATTTTCCACAAAAAAGCCAATCTTTGGATGGTATGAAATCTGTACTGAGTGAATAGTAAAGCCCATTCCGTTTCACAGGATTTTCCTTTTCATGGATGGATTCTTCTGATCAAATATGAATCAGTGACGAAAACCCTTTCATTACTGAATTTATTAATTTATTTTGAATATATATTGTGTCCCACTTTCAGCAGCCACCCCCTCATATTTTATTGAGAACAAATTAATTTGAATATTTTTTCCATATGATAGAAATCAGGAATACCTTCCTTTATGTTGATGAAACATTCTTATATCAATTTTCCACGGCTAACTATGACCAATTTAAAAGTGAAAACCCGAAGATTCTGTAGCTGGCAATGTGATTATCTCTTTTTCATCAGTAATATTTGCTTAATTCTACAAAAATCACAAAATTGATACTGCAAAAAATGACGGAATATTACTTTTTCATGGCAAACTGTAACCACATTTGAATAGTGAAAAAGTGGGAAAAATATATTAAGGATCTTTTATTGAAAAATTAACCCCAAATCCTGGTTTTGGAATGTTCCAGAACCCCAGAACCAGTTCCGTATTCTTATTTTTTTGAGTGTAGGCCACTTCATTTTCACCGCCCATGTACCTTTCCAAATTAATAATTTTCCGTTTCTGCCGCCCTTAGGACGTTGCCGCTCCTAGGTCGCAGCCTATACGGCCTATTGACAAATTCAGGACTGCCCAGAGCTCAATGCTGGATAATTGAGATATACATGGTATCATATGTAGCTGGAAATATCACCAAGTCTTATTCATAAATAATGCTCGGTTGACTTTCCAATATAAATTTTTGTCAGAAAGTGCTCAAAAATGTTCCATTAGTACTGTGAAAAGTAACCGGAATCACTTTTTCATTGGTTTTACGTAACTGCCTGACTGTTTTATGATATTCATTTTAGAAACGTTATTTTACTATTTTTTTATACTCCTTGTATTTTGATGTATTATTATTATTTTTTCCTTTAAGAGTGTACCAGTCAGGTCCTGTCTCCGGTGCTCCGACCCATCCGGAGGACGCGCTGGTGTCGTTTACCTCAATAACCACTCCCTACGTCCGTAGGGTGAGTGATTATTGGGTCCGAGAGTCATGTGTTCTGAGAAAACGAAGGGAACCAAGGATGACGGCCTTCTGCATTCGAGCGGCTAGGATTTGTGCCATATTACGGCAGGCCGGTATCAACATCAAATTAGAGAGCAGTGTGTCCATCATTCCACCAAGGACTCCTATAATCAGAACCACCATTTTGACAGAATGGTCCGGATATTATTATTATTATTATTAATTGTTATGAATTCTTTTTTATCACTGAACCAACATAATAAGAACACTATGAAACCCCCCAGATCTCAATTCCCGAGAAATATAGGGAGTTGTCGTCTGTTTATGGCAAAAGTTCAACTCCTAAATTGACTCATTTCGAAAATTATTGCACTTATCAATCTATTCCTTTTCCGCAATTGAAAATTCATATCAATTCAATAATATTGTTGTGACTCTGGGACTGAGATCTAAGAGTTTTAGAGTATTCTGAACCAGTTTCTGACGTTAGTTCAGTGATATATTTTCCCCAATTTTTCACTATTTTGCTGCTTATAGTTAGCCATGAAAAAGTGATACTTGTTTACATTCTGCAGTATAAATGGAATATTTCTGGGCTGTTTGTCACAACACAAGACATTTTCGAAATCATCCCGAGCATTATGGACGAATAAATGTTCATGATATTGCCACCTACAAATGACACCCTGTATATTTCAATAATTCAGCATTGAGTTTTGGGATTCTGGGACGTTCCAAAACCAGGAGTTGGGCTAATTTTTTTTAATTAAAGATCCATAATATGTTTTTTCCCAATTGTTCACTATTCAAGTGGTCATAGTTTACAATGAAAAGTACTATTTGGTTATTCTTCGCAATTTTAATTGAATATTTTTGTGAATTTTATGAAAAGTGAAAAAAAATTGAAACTTATGAAAAAGAGTTAATTATATTGCCAGCAATAAATGACACCCTGTAAAAAAAAATGATTCAAGCATTGAGATTTGGGGGGTTTAAGCTAGGTTTGAATGAAAACATAATTTGATGGTAATTTTGTGATGAAAAAATCCCTAATATGTTTTCCCCACTTTTTTACTTTTCAATTGGAAAGAGTTAGCTGTGGAAAATGGATATACCAATTTTTTATCAACATAAAGGTAGTTAAATTGTGAAAGGCTCTCGCGGCCATCGTCACTTACATGGTGGTTCCTCGGGTTGTAAGGCCGACGTATGTTCAGAGAAGATCTCGACGTTTCGCCAACACGAGTGGTTAGCATTTTAACGAGATATTTTACAAATTTCTGCTTTCTTAAGTCACTGTCAAATGCTTGACATTTGTAATACGTTGTCTCAATAAATCCCTGTGATTTGACGTTCTTACATCTGATTGGTCCATAGCATTTACAAGAGATATTTTACAAATTTCTGCTTTCTTAAGTCACTGTCAAATGTAGTCAAACCAACACCGAAAAAAGAAAAGCATTCTTACCATATGTTCCCAGAGTTACAGATCGTATTGGCCGTATTCTACGAAAATATGAGATTAAAACAGTTTATAAACCTTCAAAAAAACTTAAAGACCACTTTAGATTAGCGAAGGACAAACGAGACGTACTATGCTCTTCTGAGGTTTATCGCATTCCATGTTCCTGTGGCAGCGTTTATATCGGAACCACGAAACGCTCCGTTAAAACAAGAATCAAAGAGCACAAGGCTTGCTGTCGGTTAGGACACACACAGAAATCCGCTGTCGCAGAACATACACTCAACAACGATAACCATAGAGTGAAATTTGAAGAAACCCAAGTCATCTCTTCAACATCTGCCTATTACCCAAGACTCTTCCGGGAAGTAATTGAAATTCAGAAACACCACAGCAACTTCAACAGAACCGAAGAAGGACTACAATTGAACAAGGTTTGGCTTCCAGTTCTGAAAAATTATCAATTAGCTCCCTACCCACAAAATAACGGTACGAACGATGCTATGACGTCAGCTAACGCTATGGACCAATCAGATGTAAGAACGTCAAATCACAGGGATTTATTGAGACAACGTATTACAAATGTCAAGCATTTGACAGTGACTTAAGAAAGCAGAAATTTGTAAAATATCTCTTTAAAATGCTAACCACTCGTGTTGGCGAAACGTCGAGATCTTTTCTGAACATACGTCGGCCTTACAACCCGAAGAGCCACCATGTAAATAAATGTAGTTATTCTTGAGTTCTATAATTCCATAAAAAACTTACTTCATTTCATTCTAAATGAAACATGAGAGTGTGGCTGCTCAAAGTGGGACGCAACAATGTCCTAAGTCCTGTGGGATATTTTTATCCCAACAGTAATTTTCAAAGGGGCTAATAACCCACTCGTAATAACGGACGCTGTCAAGATTATCCATGGCTTCATTCAAAAATGTTATTTTCAACATTGTTGCCATTAATTTTTCGGGAACGAGAAACTACTGATATTCGTAATATCATTGTTCATTTAGAAGTAAGATAGTTAGTCATCCTTATGGGATTAATATTGGATTCAAATGGATGCGACATGTAGATGGCGACAGTGATCTCGCATCCAAGTGATCTCGCATCCAAGTCATGTCGAAACTTCAGTGATCTGCCTCCAAGTCATGTCGTAACTGGGTTGAAACAATGAGACAGCATTAAAATCAGGGTTTCTGAAGAAACCTGCATTAAAATGACGTCCAAAATTCATATTTGTAACTAATCATGCTAGATGACACTCGTGTTTTGGTCCAGTACCTTTTCCACAGGCATTGACTAACTATCTTAGTTTTCTTTAAACAATGGTAATATATAACGTGATATTTCGGGGTCTTTAAGAGTCGACAGTACAACAGTATAATGCCTGTGAAACAAATATGGCCCCGCAGAAGTCAAAGAGTTTCTATAGAATATTTCCTACCATTGGGTCCGATGACAACATATGCCTGTCCTTGAACTGGCACTCTGATGAACTTCGAAACAGGCCTGCTCAAAGGATTATAAACTGTCACCACAAAGCCGCTGTTTTTCTCAGTGAACTCGCACTGGCTTACATTGAGCAAGGGACAGTTCGTGAAAGGTATCGCAGGTACAGGCTCGTCGTTTACGAAGAGTTTAACTTCTGGTGCTATAAGTTTGCTGAAAAAGTCAAATCAGGTTAACAGATCAAGTAAATCAGTGGTTCGATCCAGTTGGGTGAAACGGTTTCTACAATTCATCGCTATGCCCAAAGTTCTGTAATGTGAATTTGCGTATTTTGTTCGCGCACATCAATCTATACGAGCATTGTTTTTTAATTTTTCGTATATTCAATTTTCACTAAAACTGGTACAAATAAAAGGTTATCTCCAAATCAAGCTTCCTTTCTTCCGAGGTACACTAGATGTTGTCACTATTTATATTTTGCGGAAGAATTATCAACAGTAAAAACAAGAGCTTTTTTTTATCGGATAAATTTCTTTTTGTAATGAAATAAGTTTGCCAATCAGTAATTTTACGAGAAAAACTGACATGACAAAATCGAGAGACCGAAGGTCGAGCAATTTTGTCAAATGTCAGTTTGTCGAGCAAAATTACTAATGGAAAAATTTTGAGTGAAAAGAAATTTATCCTCAAGAGAAATGCTCGAGTGTTCTTTGGCAAGAACGACCGAATATAAATTGTCTCCATATTGAGATTGCGGGATTGCTTTTTCTATATTTTTTGTTATTTGTTGAGTCGAAACTTCCCCAAAATGACTCATGTTGTAATGTTTCAGTATCAACAACCAACAATACTTAAATAACTGACAGGGCAGACATTAAAGTGACGTAAGCATACTAGATGTAGACGCTAAAGAGGAACAGGCGTTTTTATCGCTGTCAAAATGACAATAGAGTCATCTTTAAATGACACATTTTATACAGGATTCAATTTATCACTGATAAATAGTATATTAAAGTATAAGTGGATAAACGGATCTTTCAAACACGCCATTTTTCGAGAACGGCGCAGCCGGAGTGCTCAAAACAGAGCAAGAGTTTGAAAGACCAGTTATCCACGAATACTTTACGCTATATTTTTTATTGGTGCATTTCGAAATCATAAATACTGGTACTATTACTACAAAAAAATGTTAATATGTTCTAATAATGTGAAATGGTTGAATTCGTGATGTGACATCAGTATACCTTTCGTTGTCATGGAATTGAGAAAAATTGAGAAAAATCTAATAATGCGCCTAAAAAGAAAATGACAAATTCAAATAGATGGAGGAGAGTAGTGATACAACCTGTGTACGAAAACACGCATGCGCAGTAGCGACTTCTCAGCGTCGCTGGGTTCACCGCGTGACGTTGGGTGTTGCCGGATTTAAAATTAAGGAGTAGAGTTACAGAGGGTGGGACGTTGCCGGTTTCAAAAATTATGGAAGAAAAAAGATATACAGGGTGTACCATCATAGTATTTAAGAGAAAAAAACATGGCTGCTGCCATACAGGGTGTACCAACACAACATTTAAGAGAAAAAAACATGGCTGCCTGTCAAATGACATGAGACAGAGAAAAACATGACAGCTGTCAAATTTGGTATACAGGATGTCTCAAAATACATTGGAAAAATGAATCATCACATCATTGGAGCATCGCATCATTGGGGCATGCAGGGATTCAGAAGTTTTCGTTTTACGTATATAGGGGGTGTCAAAATTTAAGGGAAAAATACAGGGTGTGTCATAAACGTGCATCGTGATGGGGTTCGGCATTTAAGAAAAAATATATACCAGGTGTACCAACGTGCCAGTTGAGACAAAAAATATGTCTCATAAACGTGCATCGTGACAGGGTCAGTCATTTTTAAAGTGCGATTTGGAAGTACAGTTGGCATTCAAAATTTTAGTCATTTTTCAAACGAGAAAAATGCATAATTGTAGTCGCATTTACGCACGTTTTGGCGTTTAAAATTTGAGGTGTTTTTTCGAACGCGAAAACGAACATTTTGAGCAATTTTGAAATGCCTATTGTCCATAAGAATTACATGTAAAAGTGTATTTTCGGCGTTCGTAATTTTAGTTGTTTTTTGGAACACGAAAACGCATGTTTTCGATGCATTTTTTATGTGTTTCAGCGTTTCAAATTTCAAGTGTTTTTTAGAACGCGGAAAACGCATATTGTGGTCACATTTTTGCATGTTTTAGAGGTTCAACCGTGCAACGTTTTCGAAAATAAAAAAAGGATGTTAGGTGTGGGATTCGAACCCACGCTCCCTTTCGGGAATCGCAACTTGAATACAACGCCTTAGACCGCTCGGCCAACCTAACTTATAAGTATACATAATGAAATGAAATTATAAGTACATATTATTATGAAATGTGGGATTAGGTGGTTTCTGATTAATTTGTTTTGTTATGACAAATAAAATATAAAAAAGTGAGGTTAGATAAATCGAAAAGAAAAAGGATGTTAGGTGTGGGATTCGAACCCACGCTCCCTTTCGGGAATCGTAACTTAAGTACAACGCCTTAGACCGCTCGGCCAACCTAACTTATGAGTATACATAATGAAATGTTGGTATTGTAGGATAGGGTGAAAAATTCAAACATCTTGAATACAAAATTTATTAAACATTTTTATTTCGGTAACATATCACATAGCCATTTGTAAAGAATATCGACGTTTCGGAGGCTGCAACTATAGTTGGTATTGTTGCGACGAATGTGATGCATACAAGGTAAGGCGGTATCATTGGTGTTGTTGGTGAATGTAGGAACCATCCACGTCGTATTATCATAATCCTCCAAGTTCACAATACGTGTAGGTAGACCTAATTGTTGAAATTTCTCGGCAAGATAGTTTCGTTTTTGAAGCCCTCGCACATAAATGATATCAGCATCGTGCAGATGTTTCTTGAGAATGGCATCCAATTTATTATATTCCACAAAGCCGGAGGAATACCGCAATCCGTGAATGTTTTTCTCCAAGAAACAGGTGGTACGTCGATCCTCTTTAGTCAAAGAGGAAAATGGTATGTTTGGCAACAGTAAAAAGTTACTACATTGAATTCCAACCCTAATAGCTATTTCCTTAGGATGAAATTGCCGGTCGACGATGAAGCCTTGAATATCTACAACAGCTATTCTCATGCTGACTCTGCGATTAATACTGAAGCTGAATCGCATGCTCAGTTCCATATTTTAATAATTTCTGAGAGTGGGAGGTGCTCAATGACAGTGTCGTGCACAATAATAGCATAGGCTCGAGTATTTTGGGGAAATCCTTCAGATGCCTCAATTTCCAGTTTCACATCAACACTGGAACTTTTGATGCTCTCATCCCTTCTGGAACAATCGATGACAAAGAGAGTTTTGTCAAAGAAGGCAGAGTAAGCCAAAAGAGGATTATGCTGATTGGTAAGTTTGTAGCTGAGCCCAAATTGTGAGTAGTTGAAATAGGATTGAGAAAAATTTCCCTTTTCAAAATCCAGATGCATATTTCCTTTGGGGTAATTTTCACCGTTTAGAGTCAGCGTTATATTAGTGATATTCAAATTGTTGAATATTGACGGATCATTATTGACCTTCGTATAATCACGACCTTTTTGAAAACATACAATCACATAGCGGGGGCTTTCGAGAAACGATGAAGTCTTGACAGCCCATATTTCACTTTTTGCACCTTGTGTGAGAGCAGGCAACATATGTAGTTCCCATTTTCTGAAGGGTATAAAAATAGGAGTGTCAGCTTGGATGGCTTTCAAAAGTTGTAATTTAATTTGATCATGCGGATAGATTCGTTTAACTTTAAGCTCAATATTCTCAATTTCCAGTTTAACTTCCGTGGGGGGTGATGTTGATCCAGGAATCTCGTCTATTTTGAAGAGGTTGCTATCATCTCCAGCTCGTACTAATCGAATGGTATGTTTACCGTAGGAAACACATTGATAATCACTGAAGATATTCAGAAAATGTCTAATGGGTATTAACATGTTGAATGTTAGATGAGTTGGATGGATGATTCCAGTATTGGTGGGAAAAGTCCAACCTGAGGTGGCCAAGTGTTTAATATCTTCATCGGTGTAGGTGAGAAAGCCTCTGACACTACTGACAATTCCTACTTCACGAACTGTTTCCAATTCCTTGCCATTTTGCTCATAACTAGCAGATTGAAACATGAAAGCGCCAGCATTGTTTACGAACGTCACCCTACCATTTCCCTTGGTTCTCTCAACCTTTCCACTGATGAATAGCAAGCTGTCGTACAAGGCATCATAGGCATCAGATTGATTAATATTGATTTCAATAACATCATTGTTGCGGAAAGACTTGACATATGGGTAGTAGGTGCGCCACTCTACCTTTTGTATGGATTCATCGTTGTGAGGTTTTCGGAAAATGTTGAATAGTTGATTGGACAACATGATAACCGAGAGATTCCAAAAACAATTTATTCTCCGTTGACAGTAGTTGAGGTTGTTTCTGCTGCTGCTCTCGCTGCTGATGGTTGAATATCTTGGTGAAGACTGAGGTGTGGTATGGAGATGATTTATAATTATAGATAGTTAGCACCATACTTTCGCTTCAATTCCAAACGAATTATTATTTCTTCGTTGCGAAAATCAACAAGTTGAGAATGTTGATCGAGCACTCGCAACGTAATGGTATTTATTTCGTTTGTATGAGAAATGGGCAGATAAATCAGATGATTGGGTGTTTCGTCAATGGCGTAACCTGGATCAACACCTATAGCAAATTCGTATATCGTATGAGAAGGTGTGTCGTTGTAGAAGGCTCCAAAGGTAATGTTGCTATCTATGTGTATGGTTCGTACTTTAATGATATCCACAGGCAGATCTGATGCGTAATGCAAGTTGGGATTGAGAAGTTTAGACGAAAACCCCAAAATACGAGCTAAACTATTTGCAGGTCGGAAATCGATCGAGTGCTTAAGACAAAATATTTCGCTTTTTAGTGTATTATTATTGGGTTTGAGATAGAAAAATTCCTCAGAGTTTTCTTTGTACGTTTTGGGTACGATATGTTTGCTTATTAAATCTTCAATATCACTGATTTCGTAAGATCCAGCAGGAATATCGATATTTCTTCGTTTAGCTTTATCACCGTTTTCATAGTAGTAGAATTTCGTACCGTCTTCAATGTTGGGTATACTGTTGTAGGAATGGAAGCTGAGCAAAGCCAAACTATATTCTGAATCGGAATCCAATCGAATGGGTGGATTGAAATCAATGGAAAGCGTCGAAGAACGACTTGTTAGCGTTAATATCATAGACATGACTGACACACATCAAACTATCGCACACCTTAAATAAAGAAACATTTGAACCAAAATCATTTATTTTTTATTACAATAATAGCATTCAAATTGTGCGCTAACAATATCAGTATACAATATTCGATGTAGCGGCGCTGATGCTGGAAAATCATGTCGGAGATGGATGAAACATGGTAGGCGGATCTGCAAAGCGTATCGATGCTGGTAATCCATTGGCAATCTGCGCCATACATCCAACAATTCCCAAGGTCCTGCGTTCCCCATCAAATATTCAATTGGTAAAGCTTGCAGTTCGGCATCGGTGAAATCTCGCAAAGATTTATACTTATGCATTTCAATCAATGATTTATACATTTTATCGGACGACATTATGAAGTAGAAACTTCAGACAAAGATGGCCACAGTTAGTCTGATTGTAATTTTGATATTGATCATTATTATATGTAATTTTTACCCCCTTCCCAAAATATCTCGCCAATTCCATTGGAGGTTTTAGATTGCCAAAACTGTCGAAATATTGTGCAACGTTGCCGGTTTTATTGTAAGCTACCCAATGAGTGCCCGCATTCAAATGCGAATCCAGGTTTATTACGCCGCATTCTCGCAGCCAAGGACCACAAGTTGGCAACATATCACGCATAAAAACTCCACGAAAATTCGGTATTTCAAGTTGACGGGCACACTGTAGAATTTCCGAATCGTATAATGCTCTATTAGGTAGCTTGTTTTTTCAGGAACAACCAAAATCCTCGACGTGTTTTTCGTAGGTACAAACCAGATCCCAAATGTTCCATGGATTTATTATGACGTTGATCTTTTTCGAGTTTCTTTTTGCCACCTCTGGCATCTATAACTGTTTTTGCGATAGCGCTCGCCCCACCTGCCAACGAACCCAAAGCCGAAAGGGCAGCAAATATGGGTATGAGTGGCAGGATTCCTCCGGATTTTGCATCGAATGGAATTACCCTAGGTATGCGTATTTTGTTACGTCCTCCAGCTTGACTCACAGCCATTTTAGCAGCTCGCAAAGCTGAAGCACTAGATTTCTTAAGATTGCTAGGATGAGGCTTCCAATTTTTAATAATTTTTTGAAGCATGTTACGACGAAAGGACAGACCCATACCAAGGTTACGTTTCGCTTTCATGGTGGAAGTTACCATCCAAGCTGCAGCACGTTCTCCAAATTTAGCGTCTTTAGATTTAACACGTTCCCAAGCTCGATTTTCCAACACTTGATCTGCCTTGTGCCGGTCTTGTAGAGAATCACTTTGGGAGTATGCAATATCGTGATCTTTACAGCTTTCGTCCAAAGGATTCACACCTTTGTCCCCGCGATCCAATCTCTTTTGCAATTTGGTACCTGGACCACAAAAAGAATAACCAGGAAGATGTAATTCGAACGGGAGCTTATTGATTATGGAATTAACAACACCTGCACCGGAGTAAGTCAACATTGAGAATGACGTAAAGTGATTGTGATATTTTTATTTATAACCGGGGTGCACTCATTTTCAACCATCACATCATGGAAGTCATTCAGCAAGACGAGTCACTACCCATTGAAAATTTGGATATTTTGAATGGAGATGGTTGTGGTAGTATGATTAGGAAACATGGTAAATTATTACCCAATTCGTTCCGTGCAATCATTTGCGGACCAAGTGGTTGTGGAAAAACAAACGCCATCTTAACATTGTTATTCCACCCGAATGGTGCTAAATTTGAAAACATTTACGTATACTCAAAGTCATTGTATCAACCCAAATATCAAGTACTTCAAGAAATTTTGAAGAAAGTCAAGGGGCTGGGTTATTATCCGTTCAGAGAAAACGAAGAAATCATAAGTCCTCACGAATCCAAATCGAATAGTATATTTATTTTCGACGATGTCGCCTGCGATGGTCAACAGAAAATCCGAGAGTATTATTCCGTGTACAGACACAAGAACATTGACGCCGCCTACCTTTGTCAAACATATTCGAAAATCCCAAAACAGCTGATACGCGACAACTGTAATATGATCGTACTTTTCAAGCAAGATGAAATAAATTTGAAACATGTATTCGATGAACACGTTTCTCCCGACATGTCTTTCGATGAATTCAAGAGAATGTGTGCAAAATGTTGGCAGCAGCAGCAATATGGAACCGTTGTGATTTGCAAAGATTTCGATACGAATGCTGGTCGATATCGACAAGGATTCGACAAATATATAACTATACACAAGATGTGATGTATTATCATTCGTCATCATGAAACCGTTGAGCAAAGAAGTTGATGTTATTCGAAAGACTAAAATCAACGAAATTGCAAACGTTATTCGAAAAAAATATTTAGCCTTGAAATAGGGTAAATCTGAAGAAGATGAATCGCTGCAGAAATTCTTCAAACCTGTATCAGTTCCGCTGAAAATAATAGCGAATAAAACGGCACAAGCTACTAGTCCAATCAAAACTGAGATGAAAACCGAACCTGGAGAGGAGAAAATGGAAAAGCCTGAAACGACTCCATTCCAATCCCTTGACGTTATTGCAAGTACAGAGGATGATGATGATGCTGATGATGGCGATAATGCTTTCACAGAAGAAGAGGAGCAAAATGATCTGATGGACATGAATGAAGAAGTTTTAGAAGAATATATCGATCAATATCCTTTAATGGTCCAACCATACAGTATAAAGCATTGGTGGAAAAATAAAGAAATAGACAAAGTATATGGACCCATCTATGATCAACGTGATTCAAAGTGGTTCCTTTGTGTAAAAGAAATAGATTTTGACAAACGCAGCGGATACATTAAAATTGGTGGGTATCAATGGAAAGGGACGCCAGGTATATATGAATTGATGTTTCTCATTAAGCCTGAAAATTACAATGACGAAGATTTACGAGCATACAGACAAATCTTGGATTTATCAACCAGCCACCAAGACACCTTAGGTCGCACAAAGTTTAGTAAAGGGTGGAAGTACAACAATTTAATTAAACCGATGTTTCCTACACAACAACAACAACGTAAAACATCGACACGTACAAATTTACGTAAAGCATCCAATTCAACAACTCTAGGCAGTGGTTGTTTACCGAAAACACCTATTGCAATGACATTCAATACCAAACCTATGGAATTCGTTTATTGGGACGATCCCAACGAACTCTGCGAACGTCTCAAATTATTGATAGCCTCTCGAGATGCTGGAAATACTTCGCATGACAACGAGATTATTGCCATTTTGAGTGAACTCAAAGAGGCGAATATAATTCTATAAGACAAAGGGCGTTTCCCCATACATTATCATTTTCAAAATGGGTCTCGACAAGTTTGGACGTAGCGACAGCGCAAGCGTAGATAAAAAGCGAAAATTACCAACGCCCTCTAGAGGTGGTTTACTGCACACACCAGATGGTAATATTGATTTCGATAATTTGAAATTGAGTAATGTGAAGAGCCCCACCAAGGATACTGATGCTGCCAATAAACAATATGTGGATGAAATCCATAAAAATCTTACGGAAATTATGCAAAATCAAGCTAACCAACATCAAATGCAACTGAATCGATTGAGTAATCGACTGAATGGTGATCTAACAGAGATGCGTAATGAAATTAAAAATGAGATGAATAAAACAAACAAACAATTTGAAAAGAAAACTCAAACACTTGATAGTAATTTAAGTCAAATAGTACAAATGAACGACACACGGTATAAGGAAACGACAGCATTTTTCGAAAAATTCAACCAACAATATATAGAGGATATTGAAAATGTTCGTGAAGATTTGTTGAAAAAAATTGGTGAAATTAGTGATTTGGTTCATTCAAACAATTTAAAATGGGATGTTAATGGGAAATTGGCTCACCAATTGTTAGAACAATTGCGAGATGATATCTCGCAACAAATCAACAAAATAAATTCAGATATAGCGAATACAAAATCAGCTATTGAACAAATCCGCAAAATGCAGAATGTAGTTGTCGCACAGCCATAATAAAATAGTACGTTACGCAGTCTCATCATCAGATATGTGTAATGGCTTCCAAAGAAAATATTCAACTTGTTCGTGAACTGCATAAACCCATTAGAAAAAATTATCGTAGACGCCGTACCATCATCAAAGGCTTGGATGATTTGTGGCAAATGGATTTGGCTGAGATGAGACCGTACGCCCATCAAAATCGAAATTTCAAACTCATTCTAGTCGTTATAGATTGTTTTTCCAAATTTGTGTGGACTAGACCATTGAAATCGAAAACGGGTGAGGAAATTACCAAAACGTTTGCAGATATTTTGGTACATACGAAACGTTGTCCAAAAAATCTACAAAAAGATCAGGGGGTGGAATTTTATAACACCAAATTTCAAGGGTTGATGAAAAAACACCAAATAAATCACTACAATACGTACAGCATCACCAAAGCTGCTATATGCGAACGTGTCATAAGAACTTTAAAAGAAAAATTGTAAAGTATTTCAGTTTGAATGGCACCTACAGATGGTTGAATATTTTGCCTGAAATCACAAAATCCTACAATGATACACGCCACTCAAAGACAGGGATGAAACCTTCGGAAATCAACGCAAACAACGAAAAGCAAATTCTCAAATCGACATACAGTCACTTGAAAATAGCTGGACCAAGAAAATTCAAAGTTGGTGATGTTGTGCGAATCAGTAAGGCAAAACACGTTTTCGAAAAAGGTTGGACTACAGAATTATTCAAAATTATCAAAGTCAATATAACCAACCCTTCATGTTGGAAGATATGCAGGGTGCACCTATCAAGGGTGCTTTCTATGGGGAGGAACTGCAGAAAACTGCAAATCCAGATATATATCTAGTGGAAAAAGTTCTGAGGAGAAAAGGCAAAAAAATGTACGTGAAATGGCTCGGTTTACAAGAATACAGTTGGATCGAAAACATCGATTTTGTATAGAATCTTATGGAAAAGAAGCACAATTTGAAAGTATATTAGGGGGGCCTTTCGACGAAATCAATTTTCTGCAACATTATTTCAACTTCACTACGTCACACATAACCACGTGATGTGAAGTGAAACTATAAAATCGGATGCAGGCACACTCAGATATTCAGTTTGAAAACGAAAGTTTGAAAGAAAAAAAAATGTCTCAAGATAGTGGTTACGGTAGTGAAGTTGAAGTAATGTGCGATAGTGATGGTGAAGATCACAGGGGAAATCTGAATGACCTAGACAGAGTGTTGCAACAATACGATGGGGCTATTCAACCTGAACCGTTTAGTGCAGTAGAAAAAGCGCTGGACCAATACGTAAAGGCTGCTCGACACGAACACCAATTGCTGTTGTCGACTTTTCCCATGGCGTCCTATGAACTTCGATGTGGTCTTAGCCCAGTCAGAGACTTTAGCCCATGCGTCATTTTGAAGCAGCAATTTTCACCTCGATTCATCAATTTTACACTCGATGAATGGTTAACCCTCATTGGCATTTTGCAAACGACAGTGGATACTTTCTTTGAAGCAAGAATCGATGAGTATGTAGATGGATATAATCCGATTGTAACACGTTGCAAGGATTACATTTACGTTACACAATACATCGAAAGCTGCACCAAACAAATTTCCATTGCCAAGGACGCTGTGAACCTGGAGCTGTCTGAGAAAGATGTAAACGATATTCTCGAAACACATCGGGGAGTGCTGTCCGGCCGCATCGCCATGCTGGATGCTTTGAACTTTTGTGCCTATTATCGAGGTGTTTTTGATCTTATTCGATCGTGGTTGCGTGATAGGAAAATTTATTTAACTTTAGAAGAAATTATAGAAGGTTTCTGTGAAGCCTCCCCTTTAGAAAGTCTGTATGCTAATGCTTTACGAGAATATCTATTTTATTATAAACAAACAATATTGTATAATTTATGTAATAAATGATAAAAAATATGATATAGTTTTTTTTTTTTTTTTTTCATCGTGTTTAAAGCGCACCGAGTCGGTGCACTTACAAAAGTTATGAAAATCAACAAATAAAATACCAAATTTCACTATATATTTTTTTATTTAAATTATATCAACATGTGCACTAATATACAATATCCAGTTTTCAAACATAACTGGTATGAGCTATAAATTAACATTTCAAAAATCTGGACCATTCTGAATCACTAAAATCATGATTTTTTCTCATTTGTTTTTTAATTCTGTAATACAATTCAAATTGAGAATTTGTTTAAATTGTTTTGGAATATTGAAATAACATCTATTCATGTGTTTGAAATACCAAATCTCAATTTCAAGTTTGCTATTAATAATATATATTTTTTTTTTTGCTTCACAATCTTTAACAGTCCAATAAATCACATTTGCAACCAATTCTTGTAAACTTGGTGGAGTTTTACCACTGCTGGGAGACATTTTTAGCGTAACACACCTATCGACCATAACTTCAAACTAGAACAAAATTTCTCGTTGAGTACCATAAATAAATAAAATCCAAATGATTTCAACAATTATTTCAAACTATAGTGGCCCCAAGGTAAAGTGTTAGATGATTTGGTAATTAATTTTCGTTTATTATCAAACGGACTTAGAGCTATTTTAGTTTGCTTGATGCTGAAAACGTTGTGAGCGTATGATCGAATACTAAATTGTTCGCAAATTTTCTCTTTGAAATTCCTAAGACAATCGGTATAATCTTGAAAATTTATTTTATTTTTAACGACATTATACCGAATGCCTTTAGATTTTTTCACCACTTTTCCGCCCTGCACTTTGTAGGCGTACATTTTTGAACGTAACCCTACAAAGTGCGTGATGATGTTACCATTCGCTTCATCTTTCATTAGCCCAGGAATTTTTTTATTTACAAGTGGAATTTGGAACTTATTATCAGGCGGATAATCGGAAGTATCAAATTTCGATATGTGCTTCTTAATAAGTTCCAAATATACGTCATCACACGTTATTTCATACACAAAACTGTCTGTATCTGTATACATTAATTTACAGTTTTCGATACCTACAGTGGGCAACATAAAATCGTAATGAAAATCAAACATGCATGTTTTTGAAATGTCTAATATTGCCATTCCAATGTACAAAGGTTTATTGAAAATAAGTTCAGTCTTTCTCAATTCAATAGCTACCAAGTCTGTATCGAACACGGTTCGACTCTGAAATCTAGGACTAGATATTAAATTTTTGGCACCATAACGACCGTTCCAGGAATTCACAAGTTTGACCACCCTGTGTAACCGGATGTTCTCCATTGTTTTACCATAAACGTCGTTATTCATTAATTTGTACAAATTTTTTTCAAAAGAACTGGTGGCTGCAGCCCTCAGACGAGTATTCAACTCAATGTAGGGCCGCAGCCACGCAGACTGCTTGAATTTCAATACACGATGGATTTTTTTCAGAATCAAGCCGTGTTTCAACGCCTGTTTTAAATTTCTATAATGCAACGTATATTTATCTTTATTATACAGGGTACCCATTAATTTTTTTTGCTTAGAATTTGGCGGTGCGCGGTGTTCGGGACAAAACGGGAAATCTTTGTGCAAGTCGTGCAATTTTTCGGGGTATTCTAAATCCACTTCCAAAATATACCCTTCGGGGTTATCGTCGGGAATTTCAGTCACATCTTTATCAAAATTTTCAACCCATTCAAAACCGTCGTACGGTAAATATTCTGACATTGCCCACCCATATAAATTATTGACGTCTAAATAAGACAGATATTTTGAAGGTTTTTTGGGATCGTATGCTGCCATATATGGATTATTAGCCTCACTGTATCTATTAGAACACACTGAAATTCCGCCCCGTATACCCTCTTCCACAAACATGATTTTGTCAATGTCTTTTAAAATTTGTAATTTGCATTTGGTATACTTGAGCATAGCATCCCACGTAAAACCTGGCATTGTATAATACCATGAAGGGTCCAGCCCATAAGTTGCTATACATTTTTGACGAAAATTTTCGAAAACGTCTGCCAATAATAAAATATCGGTTTTCAAATATAGGTCTGCATACGACCCCAAATTTGTAATTTTAAATGACTCCCAAACATTTTGGGCGTGAGCATATTTCTCATCGCTTATGTACTCATCGTTTAATTTATTATAGAATTCTTCCCGTGATGGCAACTTCGTTTTGTTTAATTTTTCCAAGTTATCAACATAGTCATATGGAAATACCCCCTTCTTGGTGAGAAGAGTGAATTTCCCATCATCTAAATGATTGAATTCTTTTTTTAAAATTTTCAAATTATCTTTACTTAATGTGGATACCAATTCATCCAACGAAGTTCCCATGAATCGAAAAGAATCTATAAATCGGAATTTAATTTTAGTTTCAGCATCGTGTTGTGTAAATGAAATGTATTTTTCTTTATTGGAAGGAAGTATGCTCACTTTTCCTCTTTTTGCGATATCCCTAATGATAAAGTGGCTGTCATACCCCGACAAATTGTGGAACGTGATGGGTACCACGAACAATTTACGAAAATTGACGTTACAAGGGGCTTGGTGGGCCCATCCCCGAAACGCCCCCGTAAAATGATCATGGTCGTGCACGATAACATCTTTGGGGGTGAACGGTTTTTCGCAAATATGACAAGTCGTTGCAGCACCGATACTACTCAAAGGCACAATCATTGGCTCAATTTTTTTAATTTTTGACTCGACAAATTTTGCAATATCGGCCAACTCATCGGCAAACCATTGCATGCAATCTTCACCACGATAACTCTTGAATCGAGAAAGGCTATCGTCATACGAACATTTTAGGTAGTAGCCTGCACTGAACGCTGTATGTTTTTGATATTTCATACTCTTGTCTGAAATCTTTTCCCCACATTTTTCCAGCAGTGATTCGAAATCAGCATACATGATAAAAGGACATTTTTGTTTGTAAACATAATTTCGGAATTCCACATGATCGTATGTGGGAAAAGAAATTTTGCAATCATTTAATTTTTCGCAGTGTGTAGTATGGTCATTCAATTTTTGTTTGCTTGAAAAATAATTGAAACACCTGTCACAAAATTTTTTTGTATATGTCTTTACTCAATTGACTTGATACTAACCGGGACATGTCTTTAATCCAACAATAATGGAATTTTATTTCAGTCTCGTCGTCGTCAATGGGAGGAGCCTCGTAATCGTTCAATTTCGGGAAATATTTGTTTTGAATCAATAACAAATTAACATGTCTATCTCGTTTTGTTGATGTAAGTCTAGCAGGTACTACCCCATAAAATGATTTATCCTTTGCTTGATTTAATTCTAAAGTATAAACATTTACGGAAATATCATTTAATTTTTCGAATTTGGAAATTTGTTGTAACTTCATTGGAGTGTCTAGCCCTGTATTATTCAAAACTGTAGAATAATGAGGATATTTTGAAACTCAAAACCACCCAATTTATTCAATATAACATCCACAACATTTTCAGTGTACCATAACGCTAAGTCCGTACCTAAATCAACCACTTTATTTGGAGTACTGAAATATTTTCTATCAACAATTTCCTCGTCATGTGATTTTTTAATAAAATCCCCCGAAAATGTAAAATTAACTTTGAGACATGGCATTTGTTTTAAAATTTTAACAATCTCGCGTTTGAACAAAGAAAAAGCATCATCTAGAAAATTTTAGCATCTTTATGAGATAAATTGATAATTACCCCCGTTGTTACTCTACGATTGAAAACATTGTTCACACTCTGCCACTGTACCCTAGAGCTTCGTCGTTTCAAACCTGAGCCAACATGTTTCTTATCCATTAATTTAATCAATAATCTAAAACGTTTCAATTCCCCAATTTTTGTAATTATTTTCTTTTTTTCCCCAACCGAAAATTTAATTTTTTTCATAGCTAAAACACATTTCCTCACATGACTATTTATATATTTAATAGCTTGTTTGGCAATATCATCGGAATAATTATTTTTGATAAGTGCAAGGTATTTATCAATTGTTGACATTGTTCTAGAAAATTCAGCCATTTGGATTTTATTTATGAATGAGTCTCACCGATATTTTGTTCAAAATTTAATTCTTGGTGCAATGATGGCTCGATTCTGAAAGCTGCTCAGATGACTCTGGAAGCTGCTCAGATGACTCTGGAAGCTGTTGAGATTGGTCTGGAAGTTGCTCAGATGACTCTGGAAGCTACTGGAATTGTTGAGATGGTTGTGGAACTTGCTGAATTCTGTTGAAATTATGTTTTCTCGACTGAATGATCAATTATTGTCATCTTTAGACTACGTTGCTACATGATTAACTGAAACCCACTTACCTCAAAATCATCTGTACTTTCAAACATAATCCATAATATATTGAATTACAAACTACACATAATTAAAATGATGCCGGTACTGGTCACAAAATAACTATGAATAACATGTTCATTTCTGGGTTTTCGCTCACAGGAAATGCGATAATAACTCAACGGAAAGTACGTCGGTTGTAATAATCGAGTTTTGTTTTGTGCCTCTAATATCCGTTCTGTGGCCACTATCACCATACACGAAATCACGAAAACTCATGCTTTTTTATGGATTGTTCTATAGAAATGTTCGCTACCGACCGAAGCTCTTACCTTTTTTACGTCCACGACGTAAGCTCAACATGTAGTTGATACTCATTTTTGCGCGAATTGCTCTTTTAAAATTCCAATTTTGAATGTAATAAACGAATATTTTGGTCATATTATTTGAGTGAATTGGCGTTTATTTTATTTGTAACGTGTAATAACGTCCATTTTGAACAATTTAGAAATGTCAAATCTACATAAGAAATACATGTAAACGTGTATTTTGTATGCCTTAATTTTCGTCGTAATAATGAATGCGAAAACGGCTATTTTTGTACGTATTTTTGCGTGAATTGACGTTCGTATTTTTTATCTTTTTTGAAACGCGTAAAACGTATGTTCTGTTCACATTTTTGCGAGTTCAAACGCTTTTAAATCTACCATTTTTTTGGAGCGTGAGGAACGTCTATTTTGATCGCATTTTTTTGTGTGTATTGACGTTCTCATCAATTTGTATACAAAAAAACCTTGATACAAAGATCACTCAACACATCAACTATTAAAGAAAAATGGTCGACTTTTCATTGATTCTAGGAACGAAACGTTCACGGATTGCGGTATTCCTCCGGTTTTGTGGAATATCATCAATTGGATGCCATCCTCAAGAAAAATCTACATGATGTTGATGTCATTTATGTGCGAGGACTTCAAAAACGTGACTATCTTACTGCGAAATTCCAACAATTGGACCTACCTACACGTGTTGTCAACTTGGAGGATTATGATAATACGTTATGGATGGTTCCCACATTAGGCAACAATGATGGCATCTCACCTTGTATGCATACATTCGTCGCAATCGCCGCACCAACTACAATTTCAGCCTCCGAAACGTAGATATTCTTTACAAATGCCTGTCATATATTACCGAAATGAAAATAACTAAATTTTGTATTCAAGATGTTTGAATTTTTTACCCTATCCTACAATACCAACATTTCATTATGTATACTTATAAGTTAGGTTGGCTGAGCGGTCTAAGGCGTTGTGGCGTTAAGTTGCGATTCCCGAAAGGGAGCGTGGGTTCAAATCCCACACCTAACATCCTTTTCGATTTATCTATCTAACTTCACTTTATGAAAATTTACTATACAAACTGATAACTAAATGGTAATTTTTAATATTAAATACAAAGCGCCCAGAACTGAGTGCGAGTAGTTGAAGCCTCATTACCACCAAAATACCCAAAGCTAAGTTCAATTGAGTAAAATTTACTTTATTAGTGTGATAACTGGTACTTTTTGATGGGATTTTTTACTTGTTTTAACGCTTATAATTTTACTTGTTTTTTGGGACGCGAAAACGTCTATTTTCGTTGCATTTTTTTACGTGTTTCAGCGTTTCAAATTTAAGCTGTTTTTTGGGACGCGAAAACCATCATTTTGTGCAATTTTGAAATGCCTATTGTCCATAAGAATTACATGTAAAGTGTATTTTTGGCGTTCGTAATTTAAGTTGTTTTTTGGAACATGAAAACGCATGTTTTCGTTACATATTTTATGTAATTCGGCGTTCGAAATTTTATGTTTTTTCAAACATGAAAACACATGTTTTCGTTGCATTTTTTACGTGTTTTAACGCTTCTAATTTGTTTTTTCGAACATGAAAACACATGTTTTCGTTGCATTTTTTACGTGTTTTAACGCTTCTGATTTTACTTGTTTTTTGGGACGCGAAAACATCTATTTTCGTTGCATTTTTTAAGTGTTTTAACGCTTCTAATTTTACTTGTTTTTTGGGAAGCAAAAACGATAATTTTGAACGATTCTGAAATGTCAAATCTCCATAAGAAATACATGTAAACGTAAATTTTTAACGCTTGTAATTTTAATCATTTTTTGGAACGTGAAAACCGCTGAATTCGTTAAATTTTTTACACATTTTAGCGTTTGTTATTTTAATTGTTTTTTGGAACGAAAGAATCCTCAACCTTCTGTCTGTACTCTTCAGATACCATTCTATTGGTGATTACTTCAACTAACCAATGGCACTACTATAATGAGCTTTGACCAATCAGACTCCGCTATGTTTTTCTTCCCCAAATGAACGGTCCAAACGTCCTCTTATTACACATTCAGATGTCGGATGTAATTCAATCTCTGCATGGGCAAGTAGTTGTTTCGAATCTCCATATGTCCATTGAAGCGTTCTTCCATCACTCATGCAGCCATGTTTTTTCTCCTAATGATTCATCATGTTTTTTCTCTCAAACGTTGTAGGACACCCTGTATATACGTTGACAACCAACCACCATTTATTTTTTCTCTTAATCGATGTATTTTGAGACATCCTGTATACCAAATTTGACAATTTTTTCTCTTAATCGCTGTATTTTGAGACATCCTGTATACCAAATTTGACAGCTGCCATGTTTTTTTTTATCTGTCTCATGTCATTTGACAATCAGCCATGTTTTTTTCTCTTAAATGTTGCGTTGGTTCACCTGGTATACCAATTTTCATAGCTGCCATGTTTTTTTCTCTTAAATGCCAAGTTGGTACACCCTGTATGGTAGCAGCCATGTTTTTTTTCTCTTAAATACTATGATGGTACCCCCTGTATGGCAGCAGCCATGTTTTTTTCTCTTAAATACTATGATGGTACACCCTGTATGGCATCAGCCATGTTTTTTTTTCTCCTAATCGATGATTTTGAGACACCCGGTATACCAAATATGACAGCCGCCATGTTTTTTTCTATAATCGATGTATTTTGAGACATCCGATATACCAAATTTGACAGCTGCCATGTTTTTTTCTCATGTCGAGCTGGTACACCCATTTTACTAAACAGCTTCTAAGATTTAAGCAATAAGTACATAACGCATTAATATGTGCGGTTTACGGCCCTTATGGCAGTTGACGTACGCAAATTCTATTATTTTCTTGATCTCCCATGAAAGTTGTCTTCTTAGAGTACCCGCACGTTTCTGTAACTTTACTAATAACGAAGATAGCCTCCTATGCCCTTTTGACCTCGGAAAATGCTTAAAAATGTTTCTTGACATCCAAACGAATCTATTGATGCCAAAATCATCCGAATCGGACGACCGGAAGTGTCATTTCCGGTTTTGACCGGAAGTAGCCATTTTATTGCAGATTTGGACTCTCCTCGATGTGGGTAATCCGAATATACTATTACTTTTCTTCTATCTTAATTTTTTGAAACCGGAAGTGTTTATTTTTTGATGATACGTACAGATCCAAAATATCATTAATGTATATATTGAACGACAGATGGCTCTGATGTATTCCTTGAAAACAAATTGGTATCGCACTTTTAAAATGACGGACATCGTCACGATGCACATTTATGAGACACCCTGTATATATTTTTTGTCTCAACTGGCACGTTGGTACACCTGGTATATATTTTTTTCTTAAATGCCAAACACCATCACGATGCACGTTTATGAGACACCCTGAATTTATTTTTTTCCTTAAATTTTGACACTCCCTGTATACGTAAAACGAAAACTTCTGAATCCCTGCATGCCCCAATGATGTGATGCTCCAATGATGTGATGATTCATTTTTCCGATGTATTTTGAAACACCCTGTATACCAAATTTGACAGCTGCCATGTTTTTTTCTCTGTCTCATGTCATTTGACAGGCAGCCATGTTTTTTTTCTCTTAAATGTTGTGTTGGTTCACCCGGTATACCAAATTTGACAGCTGCCATGTTTTTTTCTCTTAAATGCCAAGTTGGTACACCCTGTATGGCAGCAGCCATGTTTTTTTCTCCTAAATACTATGATGGTACACCCTGTATATCTTTTTTCTTCCATAATTTTTTAAACCGGCAACGTCCCACCCTCCGTAACTCTACTCCTTAATTTTAAATCCGGCAACACCCAACGTCACGCGGTGAACCCAGCGACGCTGAGAAGTCGCTACTGCGCATGCGTGTTCTCGTACACAGGTTGTACCTCTACTGAGGAGCTAAAGGTAATAAATATAAATGAACGATTTTTTTATTTGACGTTACAAGTTACTGCTGTCCGATCAATTATCAAAAGTTGTCATTTAGAGTTCACGTTTCTCGAGTTGTTGAAGTTACCATGGTAACTTTAAAAAACGCATTTTTTTTTAGTTCAATTTAAACACGCTGAGATAACTGGTTAATTTTCAACACAAACAAGACAGGGCACATAAGAATCCATACTAGTCAAAAACATCTAGGTCATTTAAATTTCACTATTAATAATAATCAAATGCAAAGTAGTAACTGCTCTGTTAGATTCTTGGGTATACCCTAGATAAAATTATGACTTCGAGAGATAATTGTGAAGAATAGACATCGAAGTTATCTTCTTTCCATGAATGTGACATATGTATCAGAAATAAATCGACATATTAATTTGTTTTATGTAGGTGGAGTCTAGCTAACGTTATGGCATTTGTTTCTGGGGTGATGCTACTGCCATTTTACAGATATTTATTGCACAGAAATGCTTTGTCAGATGTATAACGGAAATTTCGAATATGGTGTCATGTAGAAATCTGTTCGCCCAATATCTATTAGATCATTGACAAAGTTTTCTACGAGAACTGCTTTGCAATGCTCTCTTGATCTTGATACCAAAATTATCTTTCGCTTCAAATGAGAGAACACCTACGAGTACTGGTTTCATTGTCATCGCCCCAACTGAATCGAAAAATATTTTTGTCCCAAGCTGGCCTGTGCTGATGATTGTCAAAGATCATAAAATCGTTACGTAGGTGTTCCATTATTTGAACACCACATAATTGTAGCTTCAGAGCATCGCGAAGCAATTCTATTAGAAAACTTTGCGAATAATCAAACAGATATAATTCAACGCTAGTAGGTGGCAATTGTATTCTCGGAAGATTGGATCACTTAATGTAATTTTGATTATAGGAATTTACACTTAGCTATTGTCATGTACGGATTTATTTGTGAATAAAATCATATTGAACTGTCTACCTCGCCAGTGAGACTGATACTTTGCTGCTCATTTAAACGATCAACAATTCCTGCTTTGCAAGCCTGAAAATTTTTCGCACACGTTGCAGAAAAATCACACTTCCGAAATTGAATGTTGTGCAGGTAATAGTTCAATCAATATGAAATATATCTTGAATTCCACATATAAAATATTATCATTCAATCAGTATTTATATTTTTCCCATGAACATATTTGACTGAAACTGGTTCACCATTGAGACAAAAGTCTATGAATGTGTGTTTATGAGTAGAGGATGAAAGAGAGAGCTAAGGAAGGATGGTCTATACAAATGAGAGCGCTGCGACAGGTACTAATCAGCAGAAAGTGCACGTGTCAGATATCAGATTACCTGGAATTTGCTGACGTTACACATCGCATTACAAACAAGTCTCAACAATGAGTAAGGTTATTCTGGACTTTCATTGTCTAAAAAAGAACAAAGAAAAATTCAATTCTCTGCAATTTTTATTCACTACGTTTCAAGTGTTAAATTCTACAGTCGTTATCAAGTGTATAAATGGGACAATCTCAAGGATACTTCTTATATATGCTTTGGCTAATTTTGTGTCATTAGCCTAGGGGTAATTTGTCTGGACGACCCAACACAATATAAAATGGACTGAAGCCGAAGTCATCCATAAAAAAGTGGCTGGTATAGAAGGAAGTTTAGAGAGAGTGCATATACCATGAACAACAAAGTCTTCAGTCAAGCCAGCATAGAAATTGGTAATGTGTGGAAACCCTTAATTAGTGGCATGGATCAAATGAAATTGCGATAAGAATCAACAATGCTCTACCGTAGGTACTGTACTGTACCGTAGGTACTGTAATTAACAAGCTTACCGGAACACCGGCAAATTACCCCTAGGCTTATGACACAAAATTAGCCATATCATATATAAGGAGTATCCTTGAGATTGTCGCATTTACACACTTGATATCGACCGTAGATTTTAACAGTTGAATAAAAATTGCAGAGAATTGAATTTTTCTTTGTTCTTTTTTAGACAATGAAAGTCCAGAATAACCTTACTCAAAGTGAAACATTGTCAACCACATACATTCAAACAAAAGTCTAAACAAGTTGGAAAAATTCGAGACGAGGTCAACGACCTCTTTCAAGGTTGGTAAGTTCTCGTAGCTGCCAGATATCTAGAATTTTGATATGCTTGTATGAATTTAAACAGGAATATTTCCCCCAATAATGTTGATGAAATATATAGAAGTAGGACAATCTCACAGCAGATATTTCCTTATCAGAATGAGTATTACCGAGTTCAAATTCAACTTGTCAAGCGACTATTTTTGCAAAGAAATATCGAAAGTATAATTGATGATTGAAAGAAATTTTCCCAAAACAAATATAAAAGTAAATTTGTTTTTGTGAATCTTTCATATGATTTAAATTTTACTCCTTGTACTGAAACTGTCGAAAATGAAAAAGATCGAGTAATTTTCAGATGAGTGCAGTTCTCTTGACGCACCAAACAGTCATTGCCAAATATTTTCACTCATATCCGATAAACTGGAGTCATTGCAGACGATAGATTTATTGTTGAGCTCACCCAATTCAGAAAAAGGCGAGTAGTCAAAATAAGAAAATGATTGATTTCATTGGAAATATGAACAGGATGTTCATAAAGTCAGTTGTGGAATCATGTATTGATTCAATTTTCAATTGAGAATGTTTCTCTTTAAAACATGAATCCCTTCCAAGAGAGGTTATCTTGTACGATGGAAAACAGCGACTAAATTCCAACTTTCAGTCGCAGATGATTCCACAACTGACTTTATGAACATCCTGTTCATATTTTCAATGAAATCAACTTGCCATACCCATGACAGGTTTTATGTCAGAAAAATATTTTCAAAGTTTCATCCCACAAGAAATAGTCCAACAATTCCTCATTACAATGTGAAATTGCTTCTGAAGAGTATGTTTTCCAATTCTTCCAACCTCCCTGATGATCTTAGAAGAGTGAAATAGATTTTAGTCGACCAAAATGTATTGGAGGCCTAGCGAAAGAGATGCAATTATTCACGCATCACAGGAATGAGCGATTTTCTGTGAGTGATACTTCTGAATAACATTCTCCCTTATCTCATTCATAGATAAGAATCTCCAAAGGAAACTGGACATTCAATAAATCTGAATGAAAATGCAAATTTTCACTTTCAGATTTTTTCTCTCAAGTTATATAGGGTCTTTCTCAATATCTATCAGATGTAGTTCAATGTCCAGCGTGGCTTTTGCCGGGACAGTAGTTGTTTTCTGTTAGATATTACAAAAAAGTAACTTCAATTTTATCGTAGGGTTTTTCCATTTCCAGAGGAGTCATGTATTGATTCAATTTTCAATTAAGAATGTTTCTCTTTAAAACAAGAAAATGATTATTCTTCAGTGTATTTAAGGTTTGGAACAGTGTGCAAGCTATGGGAACTCCAACCTCTACCTGAATATAGGGTTGAAATCTTGATAACGATGAATTACTCATTCATCACATGATAACCTAACACCTTCCAGGACCATTATTCTTGAAAGTGGTGAAAATATTCACCTGGTGGAGTTGCTTAGTTTTCATCGAAAATTTACAGTATCATATTATTGATAATGAAAGGTGAACATTTTCAAACGGTGGTGAATTTTACGAATTGTGGTGAAAGTATGAATTACTAACCTTATATACTCTTTCTGTATCTGAAGTAGGTATTTGTTTCGTTTTCGTTTTGTATTATTGTATTTTGTAATGTTATATATACTATCATGTTTTTAGCTTCTGAAAATATATAAGGACGGAAAACGAAATATCATTGATAAACTTGATTGAAGTTGAAGACATTCTGATAGATTATGCAGCGGTTGACCAGGAAAAGAGAATGAGATTTAGTAAAGAAAATCCTTTTGAAATACTTGGTGATTGTTTATTCAAGAAATTATTTAGGTTAACCAAACCCCTTGCTCGCCTTCTTGTAGACATGTTAGATCCCTTCTTAGAAGCTCCAACAATAATATCAGCTTTGGATAAAAGTAAAAAAGTAAGTTTGAATTTTATATCATGTCATGATCACCTCAAGCAAAGTGAACGTTTTGATTTTAAGTTCTTGTTACTTTACATTTCTCTACTGGCTCATACCAAATGAATATTGGCTACGATATTTTTAGTGGCATAAGTCAAGCCATCAGTGAGTCGATGCATAGAAGAGGTAACAGAATCAATCAATAGGCCAGGAGTTTTTACCCGGTAGGTCCGGTTTCCTAACAACATGCAAGAACTGAAAAAAATTAATGCAAATGCATGTTGCATGTTGAGGAGCATTTAGTCAACATCATTTTAAACTTGTGCTTGAATATATGTTAAAAGCGAAAGTTGAATCTGTTATATCAAATTGCACCGTTTATACAACAATGTTGAGTTTACGCTAAAAACTTTTGATGTTTATAATGATGATTGTGCTAAAGTTGACTAACTACCCTCAATTTGTCCAAATATATTGAAATTTGTTGAGTTGTTGGTGTTATTGATGGAACACATGCGGCCATAATAGCACCTAACACAAATAATCCAGAACATCCGGGGCACATATATGTTAAAAGAAAAGAGTACCAAGTAATGTCCAATTAGTTAGTATAATTTTCGTGTTATTTTTTTCAAAAACCAATACTGCTTACAAAAAATTATAAAACTTGGTATGTTTTTCACCTTTAGAAAGAACTTTTATGAACTTCTTGGTTAATGATATGTTTACTGGGCTTAGTAGTAAAAGATAAACCCACTGATTCATCTTTTTGATTGTTTTATTTTTAGTTTTAAGAAATGTAAAATTGTATATTGTACTTTGTTAAAATACCTGCCAATAACTTTTCTTTCTTCCATTTGTGATTCTAATATGAAAATTATCGATGTTAGTGCTCGTTTAACAAAAAAAAAACAATAAATAAGTAGGTATGATTGATTTTCTCCGTCAAAAATGCTCTGTTCTGACGTTGCCAAATTGAAATTTCATTTTCACCTCGAGAAAATTTACCTAGGACTCAAGAATTCAAAACGAGTGACGCAGGTGAAGATTTAGTTGTGAAATTTTCCACTGGTGAATATTTTCACCACTTACAAGAATTAGGGCCCAGGTGATTAGTCAACTCTATTGCCCAATGTGCTAACAAATAACTCGTAATGTTGAAGTACTTGTGAATCTCCTCCTAAATCTTAAGCTCTCCAGTTATCACTCAGCATTTCACAGATGTATCGAAATATTAAGTCCATCAACACAGTGAAGTTAATTCTGGCCATTACCTACTACACCTTGCCTAAAAACAACGTACTAGTACTTTGATGACAGTTGCGTAAATCATCGATGATTTCCGTCAAACAGAGATTGAATATTTCATTGAATTTCGCTTGTCCTTATTCCTTAGGCAGGAGTTGGTTAATCGGTAACTGACCTCATTTATTATCTCCCAAAGGACCTCGCACAATAGCACAGGAAATTGACCCACAGTGGGATTTGCCTGAAATTTACATATGTTATTGGTATTGAGTTTCTGATCAAATTTTCTCATGGGCCCAATCCTCTAAGACCAGTGATTTAGCACTCATGGCCGTATTTAGTATAGGTGGTAGATAAACCATAACTTTTTTCTCAAGTCCATAATTTTTTATTTCCTATCAAAGTTTGATAAAATAAGAGATATTACAAAATCTCAGCATCTGTCTTTTAGCACAAGTCCTCTGTGAAACATGTTTTGCCCTACAGGACCGTATTTAGTAAAACTGTATTTTCCAGGTAATCCACCAGAAACTGAAATCAAAATGATTTTGTTATAACTTTCTTGTTTCTTGATCTATGTCCGTGGTTGATGACTCGTTTGATAGATGAATGTAGTTTTCTTTGTGTACATAACAAAAGTGGTCGCCATCTTAATATCCAAGATGGCCGGCTTAACCTATAAACTTTATGTAGTACTTATCTTGTATCTTTTTAAGAAAGAAAGTAACAGGAAAAAATAATAACTGCAACGTTTTGATTGTTTAAATTGGTCATTTAATCTTTGAATTATCTAACTCTATAATATAAATATAACTCTACTATCTGATCTTAGAGTAATAATTTCATAAGGTTCAAAACATTAAAAAAATGAATGAACCTGGATGTGTTAGATTTAGAGTGTATTCACTATTCAGAAGGAGAGAAAAATATCAAGTATGTATTCAATAAACTATGCATGAAAACCAGCAATTTGTAGCATATTGTCGTCGTATTTGAGATTTGTACGCTATAATCTAAATGCGAATTATCCATAGACTTCTGTGTTACAGCATTTTAAAGATGCCACAAATGGTCCAGTGCAAGATGCAATAATCCCGCATCTGTAAGTGTTCAAATATTATTTTGTTGATTTTGATTTTTTGTTCTCTTCAACCACTCTGGAAATATCGGTTTCAACCTTGTTTGTTATGAATTAGATATGAATTAGATAGTTTTAATAAGATATTAGAGTTATTTCAACAATCAAAACGTTGTAGTTCTTATTTTTTCCTGTTATCATTTTTTTCAAAATGCTACAAGATAAGTCCTGTATGGTTTATAGGTTTGGCCGACCATCTTGGATACTAAGATGGCGACCACTTTTGTTATGTACATAAAAAAGCTACATTCATCTAACAAATGAGCCATCAACTACTGACATAGATCAAGACCATTTTAATTCAGTTTTCTGTGAATCACTTGAAACATACAGTTTTACTAAATACGGTCCTGTAGGGCAAAACATGTTTCACAGAAGACTGGTGCTAAAAGACAAAATCTGAGATTTTGCAATATTTCTTATTCAAATAAATTCTAATAGAAAATACAAAAATCATGGACTTGAGAAAAGTGTCATTGTTTATTTGGCACCTGTACTAAATACGGCCCTGTAAGCTAAATCATTGGTCTTAGAGGATTGTGCCCATGAGAACATTTGATCAGAAACTCAATACCAATAACAAATCCCACTGTGGGCCATTTTCCTATGCTTTTGTGCGGGGTCCTTTCGTTCCTCTTGAGATTATCTGTATACTTCACCCAATAGGACCAAAATTTACATATGTTCATAGCCAGACTGTGTAAGAGCTCACCTCAAAGCGGTTGATGTTATGAAATTGCATTCCTCCATTCCTTTCGATAAGATTCTAGCATAATCACGAGCAACGTGCTGTTTCTCAGTTCCTGTAATAGCGTCGTGGTGCTGCATAACACCCATTGCTTCCCTGAGAACATTCAGGTCTACCCGGTCAATTGGATCCAGATCTGCAAGAGTGTAAAGCTGTTTACAAACCTGAAATCAAAAATCTCGTTGAAACCCACACCCAACAAGGTTATAAATAACACAAAGATGTGACACTTATAGTCGTTACCTGCAAAAAATTATTTCCTTCTCTTTCAAACCGCTTGATAGTCGGACGAGATGTGAAATATCCCGTCCAAAAGGCATGTGGATCCGAAGCATATGGGAAAAAATCGTCCCTTTTCATAAGCCATGACTTTTTTCCCACGGATACATCATGTACTGCTTTAACGTAACAAGAAGGTGTTGAGTAAATGAGATTATATTTCGATCCATTGGTTTGTCTTTGGTTGGCATATCTAGAAAAATAGTATATTGAAGTATAAGTGGATGAAAAGGTCTTTCAAACTCGCTCGATTTTCGAGTTCGACGGAGGAAATAGAGCAAGTGTTTGAAAGACCAGTTATCCACAAACACGCAATTTTTTTTATTGATGCACTTTGAAATCATAAATACTGGTATTATTTTTACATAAAATGGATATGAGAACTGATAACGTTAAATAGTTGAATTCGTGATATGACATCAGTATACTTTTCGTTGTCATGGAAATGAGAAAAACAGAAATGAATTTGCAATTTGTCATCAGAGATTAATTGTTGTCACTGTAGTGCCTAAAAATGAACTCTAATATCAATTATTTGAATGGCAAAGCAGAATCGCGGTTGATACAGTCAAGATATTCACAGAAGAACCATGATATGTATTGAAAGAGAAGGAATACATACAGAAATGTAAAGTTTACTTTGGCTCAGAAAATTCTTACTCGCAATTTGTGTGTTGTTATTAAATGAGATTATAATAATTTTGTTCGACTCTACACACTGAAATTCGCAATTGAGTGAGGTTGAAAATATTTTTGTTGTAAGTTTGTCGAAACATAATAATTGATTTGTATTATAGACTGATTACCCATTTCATAATTTGTCACCATATCCTACTTCACAAAATTGAAGAAAGTTATAGCCGGATTAGTTAGAATTAAATTCTAGAAGTGTACCCTAAAATGTAGTGAGCTTTGGTTAGATACGTGAAGGGGTTAATGTTTACATGGTGGTTCTTCGGGTAGTAAGGTCGACGTGTTTTCAGAGAAGAACTCGACGTTTCGCCAACACGAGTGGTTAGCATTTTCAAGAGTTATTTTAAAAATTTTCGCTTTCTGTAGTCGCTGTCAAATGCTTGACATTTGTTATACGTTGTCTCAATAAATACCTGTGATTTGACGTTCTTACATCTGATTGGTCCATAGCGTTAGCAGACATCATAGAATCGTTCGTAACGTTATTTTGTGGGTAGGGAGCTAATTGAGAATTTTTGAGAACTGGAAGCCAAACCTTGTTCAATTGTAGTCCTTCTTCGGTTCTGTTGAGTTGCTGTGGTGTTTCTGGATTTCAATTGCTTCCCAAAAGAGTCTTGGGTAATACGCAGATGTTGAAGAGATGACTTGGGTTTCTTCAAATTTCACTCTATGGTTATCGTTGTTGAGAGTATGTTCTGCGACAGCGGATTTCTGTGTGTGCCCTAACCGACAGCAAGCCTTGTGCTCTTTGATTCTTGTTTTAACGGAGCTATTCGTGGTTCCGATATAAACGCTGCCACAGGAACATGGAATGCGATAAACCCCAGAAGAGCATAGTACGTCTCGATTGTCCTTCGCTGATCTAAAGTTGTCTTTCGGTTTCTTTGAAGGTTTATAAACGGTTTTGATCTCATATTTTCTTAGAATACGGCCGATACGATCTGTAACTCTGGGAACATATGGTAAGAATGCTTTTCTTTTTTCGGTGTTGGTTTGACTACTACTTGGTTCACTGGATGAACAGTCATTTGGTCTACTATTGATTCATCCGTCTCTGATTTCTCTTCTATTTTTCATACACCTCTCAATATCTCTTTCTTTGTATCAATTAGAAAGAATAGCGTTTTGTAGATGTTTCAGTTCAGCTTCCAGGTATTCAGGTTCGCAAATTCTTCTAGCTCGATCAACTAATGTCTTGATTACACTTCGTTTTTGGCACGGATGATGGTTTGAGGTATTGTGGAGATATCGATCAGTGTGTGTTGGTTTTCTATATACCGTATGCCCCAGACGTCTTTCTTTTCGAGAAATGAGAACGTCTAAGAATGCCAATTTCTTCTCATTTTCAATTTCCATGGTAAATTGAATATTCGGGTGTATGTCATTGATATGGTTAAATAATTCATTGAGTTTTTCTGGTCCATGGCTCCAAATTAAAAACGCATCGTCTACATATCGTAACCATACCTTGGGTTTTAAATTTGCAGTTTCAATTGCCTTTTCTTCTGGTATTTCCATGAAGAAATTAGCAATAACTGGGCTAATTGGGCTTCCCATTGAAACACCATCTAATTGCTCATATATTTTGTTATTGAAAATGAAATATGAAGATGTTAAGCATATTTTGAAGAGATTGGATATATCACTTGGGAAAAGTAGTTTAATTTCCCCCATGGCTTCATCTAACGGGACCTTTGTGAACAGGGATACTACATCAAAGCTGACTAGAATGTCATTTGGATCAATGGTAATCTCTTTGAACTTTTCGATGAAATGTGTGGAATTGCTTACATAGGAAGATGTATTACCAATGTGTGGCTGTAGTAGTGTGGACAAATATTTCATAGGTTGGTGATCCAATGGTGTTGACTATTGGTCGGAGTGACCCAATTACTCAACAAGACTCAATTACAACATCAGATCCACTCAAGCTCGAAGAATATATATCAGAACAGAGCAAGCCTTATTACGAGAACGAATCCACTACACCAGGAATGTACTAGCCCAAACAGACGAAGAATTATTGGACATCAGTTATAAACTAGCTAACAACATGCATAGGTATGATTAGGACAAAATCGATGCAATTTCATATCGAAATATGGAAATGTAGAAACACTGATAGACAGAAAAGCTGGTTCGAGAAACTGAGAAGAGTTGACAATGTACTTATTAATAACCAACAGAAGGTAGACATGTCACACACTGTAATCAACTTATCTGACCGCACTCTCTCTTCCACTGAAATCGCCGTTCTTTCCAAAGGCGAAAACTTTGCAATATCACAAACACGAATACCAAATGAAGACATAATTGCCAACATTGAAACTGCTATCAGAACCTTTCCCGAAGAACAGGCAGAAGAAATTCGCACAGAATGTACACAAATACTACGTAAGGCTAAACCACCCAAGAGTAATTTGTCGAAAACCGAAGTGCAGGCCATCAGGGAATTGAACAGAGATGAGAAAATTATGATTCTACCGGCTGACAAAGGTAATGCAACCGTTGTCTTAAACAAAGAGGACTATTTGAATAAGATATATGTTCTACTGGAACCTTTGATATACAAAGAACTGAAACGGGACCCAACACAAGCAACCGTCCAAATTGTAAATCGCTCTATCAAATCTTCTTCATTGGATGACAACACCAAAAAACGACTGTGTAGAAGTGAGGCTCTCATTCCTAGGCTGTATGGTCTACCAAAAATTCACAAAACCAACGTGCCGCTCCGACCAATAGTCAACACCATTGGATCACCAACCTATGAACTTGCGAAATATTTGTCCACACTACTACAGCCACACATTGGTAAAACATCTTCCTAAGTAAGAGATTCCACACATTTCATCGAAAAGATCGAAGAGATTACCATTGATCCAAATGACGTTCTAGTCAGCTTTGATGTAGTATCCCTGTTCACAAAGGTCCCGTTAGATGAAGCCATGAGGGAAATTGAACTACTTTTCCCAAGTGATATATCCAATCTCTTCAAAATATGCTTAACATTTTCATATTTCATTTTCAATAACGAAATATATGAGCAATTAGATGGTGTTTCAATGGGAAGCCCACTTAGCCCAGTTATTGCTAATTTCTTCATGGAAAAACTAGAAGAAAAGGCAATTGAAACTGCAAATTTAAAACCCAAGAAATGGTTACGATATGAAGACGATACGTATATAATTTGGAGCCATGGACCAGAAAAACTCAATGAATTCCTTAACCATATCAATGACATACACCCGAATATTCAATTTACCATGGAAATTGAAAATGAGAAGAAACTGACATTCTTAGACGTTCTCATTTCTCGAAAAGAAAGACGTCTGGGGCATACGGTATATAGAAAACCAACACAGATCCATATCTCCACAATACCTCAAACCATCATCCGTGCCAAAAACAAGGTGTAATCAGGACATTAGTTGATCGAGCTAGGAGAATTTGCGAACCTGAATACCTGGAAGCTGAACTGAAACATCTAAAAAACGCTCTTCTTTCTAATGGATACAAAGAAAGAGATATTGAGAGGTGTATGAAAAATAGAAGAGAAATCACAGACGGAAGAATCAATAGTAGACCAAATGACTGTCCATCCAGTGAACCAAGTAGTCAAACCAACACCGAAAAAAGAAAAGCATTCTTACCATATGTTTCCAGAGTTACAGATCGTATCGGCCGTATTCTAAGAAAATATGAGATTAAAACCGTTTATAAACCTTCAAAGAAACTGAAAGACCACTTTAGATCAGCGAAGGACAAACGAGACGTACTATGCTCTTCTGGGGTTTATCGCATTCCATGTTCCTGTGGCAGCGTTTATATCGGAACCACGAAACGCTCCGTTAAAACAAGAATCAAAGAGCACAAGGCTTGCTGTCGGTTAGGGCACACACAGAAATCCGCTGTCGCAGAACATACTCTCAACAACGATAACCATAGAGTGAAATTTGAAGAAACCCAAGTCATCTCTTCAACATCTGCGTATTACCCAAGACTCTTCCGAGAAGCAATTGAAATCCAGAAACACCACAGCAACTTCTACAGAACCGAAGAAGGACAACAATTGAACAAGGTTTTTGGCTTCCAGTTCTCAAAAATTCTCAATTAGCTCCCTACCCACAAAATAACGGTACGAACGATTATATGATGTTTGCTAACGCTATGGACCAATCAGATGTAAGAACGTCAAATCACAGGTATTTATTGGGACAACGTATAACAAATGTCAAGCATTTGACGGCGACTACAGAAATCGAAAATTTTTAAAATAACTCTTGAAAATGCTAACCACTCGTGTTGGCGAAACGTCGAGTTCTTCTCTGAAAACACGTCGGCCTTACTACCCGAAGAACCACCATGTAAGTGACGATGGCCGCGAAAGCCTTTCACAATTTATCAGAGGGGTTAATGTTGTATGGAATTATGACTTTGGTAACGTTTTGATACTGAATAAATCCACAGAACTGAACTTTGCTTCAATATGCGGTCAACTTTGCATCAAACATAGCAGACATTTTTAGCAGTAATATTCTAAAGAAAAGTGTGTTTTTCTACGACAGTGTATAAACTAAGCTTTTATCATCAACTGTGTGTGAAGTAATTCTTTACACACTGTTCATACATTTATTCATTTTTGAAAAATACAGTATTTGCGTCAAATATAACACTTTATATTTTATAAGTCTTTATTTGATAATACGACGAAAATTCATATCATCAAACATTCGAATTGATGATATAATTGCTACAATTTGACAATATAGTAACTGTCGAAGAAAAAACTTTGTATGAAACACTTCCGTAAAGAGATTTTTTGTACTCGCGTGATTGTTGCTATATTGTTGATGATTCGTTATTGGAACTTTCGTTAGTTATGTCGAATCTACGAATTTTTAAATATACATCAAATATCAACAAAATTGTAGAAATTGAAAAATGTAATAGAACTTACAAATTTGAGACGTAGGTATAAAATCGGAATGGAAACAACAATTTTCTTTAACATTTTAACTTCAACAGAATAACAATTTGCAAACACCAAATCTATTAACTAAAGCAGTCATGCATTACTTACATAATCAACTTGTCTAAATTTTTGAACCAAGAGTCAGCATTCTGATAGTTGAAATCTTCACCCATTGTGACAATCACATTATTGGTGTCATAACTTTTGCTTATATTTTTGAGAAAAGCGAAGAAATCATCAACCTGAAGGAGAAAAACAATACAAACCTTATTAATTTGTCAAGATTATTCAACCACATTTCGGCGTCCATGTATGTGAAATCCCCTCCCATGGTTAGGATGATGTTGTTAGATGCGTAATATCGAGACTGGCGATCTAGGTAGGCGAATAAATCATCCACCTATGAAAGTAAATGATTGAAGGTATCCTCAAATCATGCATGATGATCACATTATATCTAAATTGTTAGTAGAAAAGATATAAATTTATTCAAAGCAATCGCTAGAAATTTGCCAATTATTACCACAATTTTGAAAAATGAACTGGATGATGCTTCACCGGCTGTTAGCGTTATGACAGCTATAATTTTGATAAATAATTCCTTGAACACAAACTAACAAACATGTATATAATTACCACAATTTTCAAAAATGAACTGAATAATGCTTTACCGGCTGTTAGGGTTATGACAACCATAATTTTGATAAATAATTCCTTGAAAACAAACTATCAAAAATATATACAGAGAGAGAGAGAGAGAGAGAGAGAAGTGTGATAACTTCTCATATGGAAACACCGTCGTAACTTTTGCCATAGAACTCTGAACTTTGTGAAATCGAAAGAAACCCCAAAACTGTTCAAAAGAACCTGGAATTGATTGTTTCGAGTGATACATACTGCACGACAGCAGGAATGGAACTACCGAAATTTCCGGAAAATCATAGAAGGAAACAAAATGAGTCAAAAATGTCCAATACGTAATCAGAACAACCGTTTCACTACCAATCTACTTAGTTCCAGTTCTACAAAATACAGAAGGTAGGGCACAAAACCTTATAAAAATGGCTGTCAGCAAAAATTGATAGTTTTTTGATATTTTGTTAGGTTAAATACCTTACATTATTTGGACAGTTAAGTCGATCGAATGATAAGAAGGCCGCTGAAGGGCACCAAAGTTGAATCGAAAATGCATTGTTATGGTATCTTCCATAGAAAAATCATGATTTATTTGATTGCAATGCATTTTCGAAGCAAACATTTTTTTCAAAACAAGGGTCAGTAATATTCACATTCGTACAGTGAAGACCAAATCTCAGTAGTTTAGGTAATTACAAGTAATGGAGGGGATGAAATATAATAATGAATTACTTACTGGTAATGAAATCAATGAGAATATACCAGACTGGTAACTCTGTCACAGGGTTTCCAAAGCACATTGCTAATAATTATAAAATCGAAATGTAATTCGTTGAAGTAAGTTTACGGAAGTGAAACTGATAATTTTAGAAATATATTCATTTCTTCATGAAACTGGCAAGATTTGAAATTTATTAGAATTGAAGCTGTGCACTAGTGATAATAAAAATGCGATACAAAAAATTTATATCCATTATTATACAGGGTGAGCAACATAAAAAAAATCATTCTCCGCGGTAACCGAGCCGAATCAGTCTATACGCTACGCTAAGGAAAGAAGATCTAAAGAGATTTGAACCAGCAGACTCCACTACCAAGGTGGGTTCTCACCTGAAACCGATGAACTAATCAGGCAAAGACGCAGACTGAGAAAGAGATACTGAAGGAATCTGACTCTGCAAGATAAGCGACATTTAAATCTCGCTGCTAGGCAGCTGAGAAAAGAAGTGAAGCTTCTTAGGAATCAGGAATAGGACGAGCGGCTGGACGAGCTAAGCACAAAGGACAACTTCTCGAAGATGCAAAATATCCCAAGGCGCGGCCGAAGGAAGACATATGCCTCCTCTTTACGGTGAAAGGGGGCTAGTTTCCACGGACGGAGACAAGGCAGTAGCATTCGCTGACTCCTTTGAACTGCAATGCCAGTTAAATGAAATCGACCACATGGACAAAGTGGAGGACACAGAAACCTACGTAGACAGGACAACTAGATAGCTTTGAAGGACAGGCGACTCGTTCATCAACCTAGACCAAATTTCCCCAGAGAAAGTAGAAACTATACTTATGCAGTCAGCACCAGGAAAGCACCAGGACCAAATGACATACCCATTCGAGCACTCAAGGCGCTACCAAGGAAAGGCATTTCCGTCCATACCAACATCATTAACGCAATGCTAAGACTGCGGCACTTTCCAGTCAGCCGGAAAAAGGCACCAGTCATTATGATCTCAAAGCCAACACTTTCCCGCAGAACCACCGCCCCGTTAGCCTAACACCGGTGATGAGTTAAGTAGCAGAAAGAGTTATCCAGACAAGACTCGAGGCCATGACTGACAAACTGAACATCCTCCTAGGTGAAACAGTTTGGATTCAAACAAGGGCACTCGACAAAGCTCCAGATTACCCGTATTGTGGATACGGCAATAAAAAGCTGGAACCACAATGCAAAGGGACACCTAACCGGGGTAGTTTTCCTGGAATTATCAAAAGCTTTCTACAGAGTCTGGCACGAAAGGCTCATAACAAAGCTGATAGACTGTGGCTACCAAACCCTTATGGTTGAGCCAATTAGCTCCTTCAGGAACCGAAAGTACCGATGCAGAGTCAGAGGAGAACTCTCATCCCAAAGAAGATTAGAGGCAGAAGTACCGCAAGGAGCGGAACAATCCCAACACCAGTTCGCAATCAATACTGCCGAAATGCCATGAGCGAATCACCCTTCAACAATAATGGCAGACGACACAGCCATCATCGCCTCCCTTTCGTGCGATGACTAGAACGGCGAGTGAGCGAACTTGAAGTGAGGTTCAACAGGTGGAAAATGAGCATAAACGCGGAAAAAACTTGGGCAATATTGCTTACCAGGCGGCGCAGGAAACCAGAAAGAAATGTCATCATGAACGGTCAACAAATCACTTGGGTAAACGAAGCAGAACATCTAGGGGTATCTCTAGATAGGAATCTCACCCCAAAGGCATATCACCCATAGACTAGGATCAGCCAAAGCTACGAGACAAAAGCTAGGCCTACTCATAGGGCGGAGTAGCAAAATGGCCCTAGAGCTAAAGCTATGCCTCATTAAGACCATCCTACTTTCGAAATGGAAGCAGTGCACGTACACGGATAGACACAGGATTCACACGTTCGTAAACGTCTGCCTACGAATGGCAACATATCCGCCAAGATTTATACTGAACAGGTATATACAACGAGACTTTGACATACCACTGGACTACATAGACGACCTGATACGTGCACACGCGTCTGGAAAACCACATAAACTCAACCAAATTTATCAATGACAGGCGAGAGAAAATTACGACAGAGACGGGTAAAGAAGTCTAGTCAACCAGATAGACAACGACAGCCCGGAAGAAGTAGGACAAAGGCAGGAGCTCCGGTAATGCCAGAGACTACTTCAACAGGGCTTAGTCCCCGTTTGATCATACTTTATATGTGTTTCAGCTCATTAGAATCGATACAACAGTAATTAACAGTCAGATAAGCCAGGGCCATCAGCCATGTTGATTGGGCCTTCAGCTAGTTTCAGGGGAGCATCATGCACAATAGAGTCATTATTATAAAACAATTCAACTTATGTCAGATATAAGGGAGCCTCAGGCACGTGAAGGCTTGGCACACTATAATTTTTCTGGTAATCGCCAATCAACAGGATGAGAAACCGCTTTAACGAGCGGGAGTGGTGCAAGGGTGGGTGAGGGTTCGAGTACGTAGTGATGAGTGGTTGATCCTTCTGAGCCTCAACTTCAGGGAGTGCATGATGAGTGGCCTAATGAACCTTTACATTCATGAAAAATAAATTGCAAAACTCTTTTATATCGATAGATTCTATCCTGAAACGTCCATTTAACAACGAGTTTCACTATATATTTTTTTTATTTTGAAAGAATATTTCATTTGAAAGTGTGCCGCTGACGTCACTTTCATCGGAAACAACCCCTACAATAATCCATGTTCCGAAACATTCAGTACCATTCTCCTCAAAAATATAGATTTTAGCTCTAGATCAACTCATAGAAAAAAATCCGCTACTTTTAATTGTATTTGTAATTTTCAAATTTCCTGAACGGACCATCTTTTCGATGAAGAGCGAGCATTGAAAACACCACAAATCATTATGACAGTTCTCATGCATCAAAAGTGGTCTCGAGATTTGAGGTAAATGATTGTTTTTTTACATTCGACATGTAACTGATACTTTACATTAATACTGTAGCGAGATGTTATTATGACCGATCTGGTGTGAATTTATTTATGTATTAAATGGATGGTGTTATGCAACAATGAGTCAAGCCACATTTTTTAATAATTGAGTACAGTCATTGGAATCGCCAAAGTGTTATTCTACAATAAGAAAAAATGACTCAACCCGCAAATGTGAGGGGCTCCATCCACTGCCGGTAGTATTAAGCCACATTCCATCATTCCATGATCTGTTAAACTATTTTGACATTTTTTACGAAACTAGCTAATTGTGGCTTGACCCATTATTGCATAACATCATCTACATATGGAAAGGCTTCGTGAAGGGAAGTTCGGATAATTTACCGGAGATAGATTATGAGATGATTGACTCTTTCTGTTCAATAAATATGAATTTATTTTTTGCAATAACTAAAATTTAAAATCGTTACTTGAACGCTGCTTGAATACAGTAACATTCAGTTGGAAATGTTCTTCACAAAAACATAATTATATTTCCGCTTTTTACACAAGGTTTATTCATTGCTTCGAACCACATTTTACAATGCGCTTCATAGGTATTTAGGAGCATAAAAAAGTGTTTATTAGAATATTCACTGGTGTTCAGACAACCAGGTACGAAGAACCTTTTCGACATGTTCACAGTTATTGCAGGGATACAGATACAGGAGTTAGGAAAAAAATGTAGAGCACAAACAACAAAAACATTTGAAAACTTTGAAAATCGCATTAACCTCAAAAAAGAAATCAAGTAGGACCTGTTCGTTTGCAGCATGCATATTTGATGGAACTGCTCTACTTGTATTAAATATTAAAGTAGGCAATCGAGCTAAACGATTCTTTTTGATGCTCCGTGAAACAAACGAACGAACCCATGTGGTTTCAAATGACAACTGTCATACGACACATTATATTCAAATGAGAATTTGAGATTCCACGGTGCACAATTTTTACAACGTTGCTAAGACTAGTTTTAATGAACGTGACGTCACGAAACCACTTTTCTTCTGATTATAGAGAAACTAGCGGTCAGAAAAAATAAATAAAAATTCCCGAGTGATATTAGCGTATACACTTTCTAATTACAGTGTTCTCTCCTATGTCGTGAAAGGGTCCATTGAATAACTCAAATGAATACCCACGAGTGGGGTGAACATGGTCAAATCGAGCATTATTCAGGAAATTGCGGTGTAGAGTACATGAACAGTTTAAAGCAGTGGCAAGATAAACCATAGGATATTCAGTTATTCGCCTTAGTGTATGGTAGAAATGAATTAGAATTACGTGATTGGTGTGAAATGTATCATGATATTTCACTCACCCTTTGGTCCACATTATATTCTGAACTTTTCTTATCATCAATAATTGGTTCATCTGAGCATAATATATCGAAACAAAATCCTTTGGGAGGTGAGTAAGTGTTGTACATTACTCCTGTAAATATGTCACTTTTTTCACCTAGAAAAAAACAAATTACTTTTGTTTCAGCTTTTTCTCGAATAAACTATATTCTTTCGAAGTAGACTTTTCGGAAACTTTTATTGTCAATACTTTTTAATCAAACTGACTTCATTATTATTTTTTATAGTACAGTAACTGAGCGAAATCATTAGTTAGGGAATTAAATCAAATGAAACAAATCAATGAAGTATCAACATTCTTCCCCGCGCTAGAAAACTAATTTTCTAGATCCAGTCGACATATTTTTGTTACTGGTCGGCGATATTGTCCGGTAGATGTTTTAACATCGACGACTCGAATTCTGCCGTCCGGTCCAGGATACAATCTGATTATTCTTCCTAACTTCTACAAATATCTTGGAGAATTGAACGTCATCAATTTTAATGGTATTTTGATCTTTCGTCCATTTACTTCTTTTTGTTAGCGTAGGTAGATAATCTCTCACCCATCGCTTCCAGAAATTGTACAATAACATTTGCGTTTTCTTCCACTATCGGCGAAGACAGTTATTATCTGGACTGAGGTGAACCAAGGATCCGACTTCTCTACCACTCGATGATCCTAGTAGAAAATTGTTAACAACCATTTCATATACGTCAGGAGGTCTCTGGTAGTCCAAATTTCGCTACAGGAAACGCTGAGTATCTCGATCTTCCTCCCGAATGCGGACTTGATGAAACATCTCCCTGACATCTCCGCAGAATCCAAATTTTTGATGTCTAAATTTCCAAAGTATGGCTACCAAGGATTGCAGAAGATCCGGGCCGGCTAAGAGCGCATCATTCAAACTGATTCCGTGCGATTTCGATGCGGCGTCGAAAACTATTCGAATTTTTCTCTTATTCAGATTTTCGACGGCAAAGTGCGGAAGATACCACGAACGGAGACCCTCGATACCGGCTTCTTCAGGACTCAGTCTCCTGATGTATCCTTTGGTCTCGTATCCCTGAATTTTTTCACAGTATTCCTTGGCAAATTTTTGGTTCTGGAAACATTTTCTCTCGACACATTTCAAACGCTGCATTGCTCGGATCTTACTTTTAGGTAAATTTATGCCTTCACTTTTCCAAAGTAAACCTGTTTCATATCTGTCTACGGTTTGTTGCGTAGTTTCTTTCAAAATCTTCAAGGCCCTTGTGATTTCTTGACTATGGCGACTTGGTGTTAGTAATACTCCGTACTGTTCAGTAGAAAAAGATTTCCTCATCATTTCGTGTAGATCTTCATCGGAATTTTCAGCTTCACATATGTGCAAGGTGTGTGCTTTAAAAATATCTTCACTTAGTATTTTCGCCTGACTAGGACCATGAAGTGCCCATCCCAATTTGCATCTGCTCGCTATTGGTAAGTTTTCGGGTCCACATCGTATCTGACGAGCAATGATCAAATCTATATTGTCTTGACCGATCAAAACTACAGGTTTTTCATTGATAATGTCTCTGATAGGAATGTTTTTCAGATGTTGGTATTTTCGCCATTCTGCCATCCTGATATTTTGCAATGGTAGTTGTTCCCTTGGGCCTTGCAGATTTATTGGAATAACTCTCAGTTGGACTTTCTTCGTTTCGTTCTGCGTCATATAAACTACATTTCTTTCAGGATCAGCTTCTTTACTTTCTGTGGATACTGTAGTTTTATGGAGCAATTGATGATGGAAGAATCTGCACCCGTTTATTCCACATTGCTTCCTCCTTCGGCATTTCAACTTCTGGTGGTTCTTTCTCAAACACGAGAAACAAAGTTTTTTCTCCGTGACGGTTTTCCATCTCTTGTCAACATCGTCCTCTTTCATCATTGTACAATCGTTTTCATGGACATTTTCATCACAATAGCTACACTTTTCCACCGGTTTCTCATTCGTACTGAGGATTCTTTCAGACCTTTCAGGAAAACTTGATTTTTGTCCGAATTTATCAGCCGGGGGCATAAGGAGTGCTTACGAAACATGCAGCCTTAGCAATTTCTCCCACCCATTCGGAAAAATCTCCCAATTCAAGTTCTTTGTCATTCATAGTGACAATTTTCTCACCCCATTTTAACCTCAAATGATCTGGCAGCTTTTTCACCAGATCTCTCATTAGTTGGGGGTTCTTAAGATGACCTGATGATTTGAGGGTCTTCATAATGAAAACCATATCACTAACTTCGCTTGGGAACTGGATGAGTTTTTCGAAGTTGGAGTCCTTCAAAAAAGGGTAAGCCTCTGACTTTGTAAATCATTACATCGATTATGAATTCTGGTCTACCAAATCGTGTTTCTAATGTCTGCATAACTAAATCAACGTTGTCCATCAACATCATACCAGCGACTGTAGATTTTGCATCACCTTTCAGACCCGTTAGAGCTTTATCATAATTTCTTCGTTGGAAAAATCACATAATTTGCATATGTTTTTATATTGTCTATAAAACAAAGGCCACTCCTGGGGATTTCCATCAAAGTATGGAAAATCTTTTTCCATAGCATTCCTTGCCAAAAGATTGTAATGTTTATCTCGCCTTGGAGACGATACACTTTTGATTGCATCCGCGATTGTTTCGCACAAGAGTTTAATGTCACTTTTTGGTTCAATTTCACCTTTGGATTCAAGAATTTCTTCTTTTCCGGGGTCTTCCTGGATGCTATTCACCCATTCTGCAAATGATTTGATTCTTTCGTAATTATCGTTTTGATTCATCATTTGCGGAAATAGGTTCTTTTTCTCTGATACATAGTCTAGCTTGTGCTGCGGCTCTGCAATCTGAAGTTCTTTCTCTAGATTTAACAATTTCAGACTGTTTTCTATTTCTTTCTGTTCAAACTCGTACTGAAGTTGTCTTTGTCTCTTTTCCAGTGCTTGTTTCTTCCTCTCGTTTTCTAGAGCTAAACGTTTCTTCTCTATACTAAGTTGGGATCGTTGAGAGCTTGATCTTCTTGTGTGCTCCGAATGTAACGAGGGGACTGGATTGGATAATGTCGTAGTGGGATTTCTGGACAATGTCGTAGTGGGATTTCTGTTACTGCCAAAATTGTCTGGCCAAGTAAAATCTGCGGAAAGACTTCCATTGACACCTGCGCCTGCTCGCTTTACTCGTTCTTTTCCATATTTCTCCATATCGTGCTGTAGTCGGGATCACCAATGTTTCAGCTTTTTCTCAAATAAACTATATTCTTTCGAAGTAGACTTTTCGGAAACTTTTATTGTCTATACTTTTTAATCAAACTGACTTATTATTTTTTATAGTACAGTAACTAAGCAAAATCAATAGATACGGAATTAAATCATATGAAACAAATTAATGAAGTATCAACAACTTTTATTCATAGATTGAATAAATGTACATAATATACAGTGTGTCTCATTTCTCATGGAAACACCCCCGTATCTTCCGTAATAATTGAGGTTGAATGATGAAACTCTCAGGACTGATGAAAATGCTCAGAATGCACCTACCACCTGAATGGCGTTGGCCTAAGTGATATACACTGCCCGCCACTCGCGATGGAACAACCTATTTTTACGGTAAATCATACTAGGGGGCAAAATAGGCTAAAAATTCCTTCAGATTTGTGATCACGACCACCAACCTACTACAGATACACTTTTTCTCTGAAAAAATTTCAGTTCTGAAAAATCCGAATTTGTCTCACTTCTCATGGAAACACCCCTGTATTTTCCATAATTTTATACGTAGAGCCCTGAAATTTGCAGGATAGATAGATACTCTAGAAATGAACTCACTGCACAAAACGGGTCATCCTACATGATGTGCACTGCACGCCAGCAGCGATGAAAAAATGGGTGGTGCCTTCGCTGCTGGGGCGTGCAGTGTATATTACGTAGATCGACCATTTCCAGTGTATCTATCGATCCTGTGAATTTCATGGTTCTGCGTAAAAAATTACGGAAGATACGGGAGTATTTCCATTAGAAGTGATGCAAATTTGGATTTTTCAGGGCTAAAATTTTTTCAGTGAAAACGTGTCTCTGTAGTGAGTTGATGAGATCACGAATCTGTAGGAATTTTGAGCCTATTCTGCCCCCTAGTATGTTTTACCGTAAAAATGGGTTGTTCCATCGAGAGTGGCGGGCAGTGTATATCACTTAGGCCAACCAGGTGGTAGGTGAATTTTGAACATTTCCATCAGTCCTGAGAGTTTCATCATTTTACCTCTATTGTTACGGAAGATACGGGGGTGTTTCCATGAGAAGTGAGACACACTGTACCATAAAGTATACCATAAAGTATACCATATTGGAAAAACGTTTATTGTTATGTATTGGGAAAACTTTTCTGGGGAAAAACTGGGGAAAAGTTTGTGCATGTCCGATAACTTAAAAATCGAGTTTAAAACATGTCACGTGACCACTAGTATGGCGGCAATGTGGAAAAAAATACTATGAAGAGGCCAAAAGTTGGATAAGATGGCAAGATATCAAAAAAAAATAATTTGAAAATTCGCTCACAGAGTTTTGAACAATAAATTAAAAAAAAATTAATTGCAACTTTTTTTAATATTTTCTGATCTCTTCACAAAAATCGAAGTTTTTTTTTCAAAAAGGTTTGACTGTAGTGAAACAATAGTACTTTGATGATAATGACAAAACTCTCTCATTTTTTCCGCACCAGATGGCACTAAATTGAAAAAATTGGGTTTTTCTAGAACTCTCGCTGTTACATTGATCGTATCTAACAGTTATATCAGAATTTTAAGACTTACGTGATGATATGGCAAACTAGAAACATCATGTTTCCTAATTATAATCACTTTGCACACACACTTTAGGCGTCTTTATTTTGACGCACTATTTTCAAGTTTATGTGCGAAGTGAAATGCAAGATGATCATCAAAACTTGATTCTAGTCAGGGAACCAGAATGTTTTTAGATCACCACAATAGTATTGTAATTCTGATATAACTGTTAGATACGAACCATTACAACAGCGAGAGTTCTGGCAAAAACCATATTTTTCAATAAAGTGCTATCTGAGGCAGAGAAAATGAGAAAGTTTTGTCATTATCATCAAAATACACATGTTCCACTACCGTTAAGCCATTCAGAAGAAAAAAACTTTGATTTTTGTAAACAGATCGGGAAATATTAGAAAAACGCAATTTCATAGTTTTTTGATTTATTGCTTGAAACTCTCCAAGTGAGTATAAAATTAAATTTCAAGCATCTTTTTCAATTCACTTTTTTCGATATCTTGCCATCTAACCCCACTTTTGGCCTCTTCATGTTTTTTTTTCCAATTTGCGGCCATACTAGTGGTCACGTGACATGTGTCAAAATCGATTTTTGGGCTATTGGACAACACAAACTTTTCCATAGATATATTTTCAACAAACTCTAATATAAACTTTTTTCCCATATGGTACATACTTTTTGGCGGTCACTGTATATCAAATATTTAATAAAATATATAAATGCATTATATGTAACCCCAAGTATGAAAATTGTAGTCCACATCACTTTCATCAATAAATCATGTGAAAAAATTTAATATGATATAAATAAAAAATAAACTAATTATTATTATTATTTCGACGAGGTGTGGAAAATTTGAACTTTTGCAGTGTGTATTATTAGTCCGCTTCGAATTTCCCTTACTGTTGCATTTTTTTGTAGGATTTTTTTTTTTCATCGTTTGTTTCTTTAATCATACAACCGCCAGTTGGTGATAGAAAATAATATCTCAGCGTCAAATATCAGAAAACGTTGAACTGAAAGGGAGATGATCTATTCCAAAAAACAGTTGTGCAAATTTTGGGTTTCTTTAATTGAATCTTGGCTGTCTTTCGATTAACAGGCTTGAAAGAACATTTTAATGAAGTCATTGTTGAGATGGAGCATACTTTCGTGGATTTTTTTGATCACCTAAAACTTCGAGATGTGTCACCGGAAGAGAAGCAGTTCTGAATACAGGACAAATTATTTTATTGATCATCTTTACTTGAGAATGCCAAAATGTCCCTTTGTCTTCAGATCACTGCACTCTTTTCAGAATATCATCAGATATATGGAAATTTAATAATTCAAGTTGAAAGAGTCTTGATTGGTAGGTACATTTCATTCTTCCTGAAAAGCAGGAAATATTGGGAATTGCATATCAGCACTGTTGATATATTGTAGAAGGTAACAATGATCGAATGGACCAATTGTGATTATTTTTTCTGATGGTGTTTGTTTCAAGGAATATTTTTTAGAACTGGGACTGATTTCTCAAACTAACGTATGATTGGTACACTCAAAAATCCACATTTTATTTGCTATCTTAGTATCTAGTGTATACTGGGTTTGAACAAAATGTTTTGTAATCCCCCATATTTTGTAAATACCACCAACTGAAAAAAGGCACCTACAGGAACTAGAAATCCAACAGTTTGAATAATGCTAACATCCTTTATAATAATTGTGGGGCCAGGTAGCCGAGTGGTGAAAGCACCGATATTTTCTATCACTCCAGTGGAAGTTTCAAATCCTGGAGACTGCAGAAATATTTATGATAGACCAAAAAAGTGCTAGGAATCGTACGTTAGAAGATAAAACCTTAGCTCGCTCAAGGTTCGACTTCTGAAGGCTGTCGTTCGTAAGGGCACGACAGCTGGTTAACGGAAAAAATAATTTTGAACCACAACATTTTTTTTTTAATTCGCATATCATGGCTCATTTTCGAGTTCTGAATGTCGCCGGTAGTCTCCTTTTCTGTCACCAATATAGTGAATAATAGGTGAACCTTTTCGTTCCTCTGAATAGTTCGACTGCATTCATTCTTGGAAACTGTTCAATGTGTAATGATGAGAAAGAAAATAACCTGAATTTGACATTCTAGGACTACGATTGATTTTTCATCATACCTAGATTTTGACTCGCTCTCCACACAACTTCCGCAGATTTTGTAGACAATCTGAATTGTTTGTCTTGGTAATCGATGCGTCCCAAGAGAAGACCATCAAATCCGAGTTGAGCGAAAATAGAAGCCATTTCTCTACTGTGTCCAAATGGATCAATTTGCCATCCCACTTTCGGTTGGCCACATTCTCCGAAGCTATCGTTGAGTTTCCTAGAGAAATATAGAAATAATTACAGACTAAATTACTCCAAAACAATTAAAATGACGAAATAACAAAAATAGTTCAATAATAATGAAAATATAACAATATAAGTTTATTCACTAATAAATTGTATAGATTTGAGCTGAAACGAACGGACGGCCTATGTGAATACGGTCAAGAAGAGGACAACATACACATAAAAGAATCATGCCAACTCACACAAATTAAGCAAGGATCGAACTAGAGGAGTACCTAGCACACATAAACATCACTTATTCACCACGCTCTGACAACAGACACGATATCACTACAAAAATAATATAACATAAACAGATGGGAATAAAAAATTATTTCTGAAGAGAAGTAGTGAACTTTGCAGCAACGAAATGCTTGACTGATGTATTGCTCAACCTAAAACCAAGGACATATAATAATAATAATAATGATGATAATAATAATGTTTATTTTAAAAAATGCTACAATTATTTGTATAAAAACAATTACAACATGTAATAAAATGACGTCACACACAATTATATTTCAAAACTAATGTTTTAAAAAATCATCAATACAAAATGGTTCTAAATCTACAAGTATTTTTTTTATGTTTCTTTCAACTTGGTTGTTACTAGCAGAATGTCTTACGAGTACTGGTAATTTGTTGTAGAATTTGATTGCCATATAATAGGGAGATTTCTCAGTAAGTCTTGATGTATGATATGGATAGGTGAGGTCGTGCCTCCTAGTGTTATATTCGTGATCTGTGGCATTTAGATTAAAAAATTCACGATTTTTAAACAAGTACATAAAACATTCGAAAATGTACAGAGCATAAACAGTCATTATGTTATTTTTCTTAAAAACTGTTCGACAAGTGTCCTTATAACGTAAGCCATTGATTATTCTCATTACTCTTTTTTGAATAACAAATACCCTTTCTGTATTCTTATTGGAGCCCCAAAAAATTATTCCATATCTTATGACAGATTCAAAATTTGCAAAATAAAGAGACAAAGCTGCTTGCTTTTCTAAATGTTTGCTGATTATTCATAGTCCATAGGACACTTTTCCAAGATTCGAAGTGCTGTGTGTGTGTTGTGACCAGTTCAGCCATTCATCGATATGAACACCCAGAAACTTGGTTTCATGCGATAACTGAAAAGTTATATTAGTAAATAAAAAATTTGGTTTTTAATCTGCTGTTAGATAGTTCGCAAACATTATTGCTTCAGTTTTGGACTCATTCAATACTAACTTATTTGTTTTCAACCAATCTTTAGTTTTCTGAAAATTGTTATTACAGTTTGCCATCATCTCCGGATATGTGTCTCCCCCTGCCAGTAGGCTTGTATCATCAGCATATATTGTTATAAATTGATTCTCTGCTAATTTAGATTTGCATAAATCATTCATAAATATAACAAAGAACAGTAGGCCCGTTACACTTCCTTGCGGTATACCTATAGATGTTGTTTTAATATCAGATTTAAAATTTTTCGAGTCTTTAGTGATACTTACTCTCTGTTGTCTGTTTGCTAAATATGAATGAAACCATTTCAGAGCGTTCCCTCTTATTCCATATTTTTCTAATTTAAATAACAAGATATTGTGATCCAGACAGTCGTATGCTTTTGACAGGTCAAGAAACATATCCGAAGCTAAATACCGTTTTTCCATTAGAATAATGATGTTCTGTGTGTATTGAAAGATTACCGTTTGTGTTGATTTATTTCGTATGAAGCCATGTTGATTATCACTGAAAATATTACACTCATGAAAAAACTGTATAACGTTATTGCACATTGCAGTTTCAAATAATTTGGAGAAGCTTGGGAGTAAGCTTATGGGTCTGTAATTTTCAATACAAACTGTAATCCCCTTTTTTGTGTAATGGTCTAATAACTGAAAGCTTGAGTTGCGAAGAAAAAATGCCAAAATTTAAAGAATTATTAATTATGTATGTTAAAACATCTTTAATTAGTACTGTACATTTTCTTATCACATAAGTTGGAATTTCATCTTCTCCACTTGAATATTTATTTTTTAATTTATTCGACATTGCAACCACATCATTTGGAGTCAGTGGTTGTATGCACATATACTGAGGGTTTTTGACTATTTCACAAGTAAAGTGTTCATTATTACTCTTAGCTAATTTTGAAGATATTTCGCTGAAATAGTTATTGAATTTGTTCGATATATTTGTTGGATCGCCCTGTATGTCACAGCTGTGCCTCTTTACTTTGCCAGTGATTTCATTGCAAATACTCCACAAACATTTCGTTTTGTTGTCGGAATATCTTATACGTTCTCTATAATTTTCCTGTTTTGATGACATTAACAACTTATCATACTCGGTTTTTGTTTTTAAGTATTCATATTTAATATTTATATTTGATTTAGATAGACATAATAACGTATCTAATCTACTTTTGCATTCCTTGATTTGAGAAGTGGGGTAATAATTTTTGTTTTTACGAAAATGTATGTATTTGATTGGAAAACATTCGTTAAAAATATTTATAAAGTTATTGATGAACATCATCCATTGTTTGTTTACTAGTTCATTTTGTATTTCATAGACCTCTGCCCAATCTTCATTCTTTAGTTTATCAACAAATTATTTTACGGCTTCCTCAGTGAAACATCGTTTGTGGGTACCTTTCATTGGGTTTCGCAGATTGAGTTTACATGTAATCATTTGGGCTGTATGATCAGAAGCGTGGTCTCGATTACTTTTGTAATACAACTTCCCTTATAATTTGTAAAAATGTTGTCAATGCAACTTTTGGAATTTTTTGATATGCGTGTATATTCATCAACAACCTTATATATATATATATATATATATATATATATATATATATATATATATATATATATATATATATCAAAGGAGCTAGCTAGAGCTAATAGTTTTGATTTTTCATTATTATTTTCTATGAGCTCGATGTTGTAATCACCTGCTATAAAAACTAATTTATTATCACATGCGACTTTCGTTAACAAATTTTCAAATTTATCAAAAAATATACCTAGTGAACCTCCACAAGGTCTATATAAAGATATAACGATCATTTTCTTATCAGAAAGAGAAACTTCAATACCTGAACATTCGAAATCTCCCACAACTGACAGTTTAGATATTTCTTTTAAATTTTTATAGCTTATCCCATTTTTACAATGTTTGTTTTCTGTACGGCAAAAGGATACTGCTAGTTTAAAATTTTCTATTCCAATACATTCCAGTTGAGTAGTTGATTTCCAATGCTTAGTTATACATAAAAAATGGCAGTCACTATTGTTCGCCAAACTGTTTCCTATGGATTGTATATTTTGGTTTGTGAAGAATATCCTCAGATATTTGATTTGCTCATTGAAAATCCTCTGCACTAGTGCTATATTTTGGTTGAATTTTCGAAAATTGAACCTACGAAATGCTACCGATTTGGGCCATGCTGAAGGGTTGTAAATACCATCTTTGAATTCATAGTTAATCCCGAACATAAAACATTTGTTTTGACTCTCTTCTGTGGGAAGTTCTTTTACCGTTATTTCTGCTCCTTCAAAACAATCTTGGGCTTTAATATGATTTTCAATTTTTTCAGGAGTAACATGTCTTCTTACTCTGTATAGGTATAGCCATACTTTCCTAGGGACACCAAAATCGTCTGAGGAATTATTTTCCCCAAAAGCTTTTTTTTACTGGCCTCCATTTCTTATATGTGATTTGTTTGAAATTATCACTACCCGGTTCTTCTTTTTCTTGAGCTAAAATCATTATTTCTAACATTTTTTCTCTTTGTGCCTGTTGCAGTTCTTGATTGAAATATTTCCGTACCGCTCCTGTATTTACCAGACTCGTAGATTGATTTGGCAACAAAGTTTGTTTTTGAATGGTTGACATTCCATTATCTTGTTTTGTTGATTTGGCAAGCAACGTGTTGTTTACTGCTGGTTTTTGTAAGACTTGTTTGTAAGTACCTTTATTCCCGTTAACTCTTGGTTTTTGTTGGTTTTGTGTTTTTGTATCCAATTCCATTTATATCTATAAATTTTCCTAACACCAAATAACACGGGTAAAACAACTGAACTCAATAATTTGAATAAAATTCAAAATTGAAACATATTGATCAAAACAATCTCTTGTCCTGCTATTTTTGGAGTGCGGAGTTGGGATGGTTTCTTTGTCAGTGATCATCGATAGATGAATGGTAGACATAGGCCTACCTAACGGTAGGTGGGCCACCTGGTGCCCCGCAAAGGAATCTAAAAAACAAACTTGTTATGACCGTCAACTACACTATTATTTCAAAATATTTTTCTTTCTCTTTCTTATACAGTTCCCAGTTGTTTGCCTAGTATATAACTGCAGTGTCATCCGCAAAACTAACTATTTTACTAGTGCTCTCCAGATTGAACACTCCATTCAGGTATATATTGAACATGAGCAAACCAAGTACTGTTCTTTGAGGGTTGCCATATCCAGTTGCTCTATTGTCACTTTGCTAATCAGATATTTTGACACTCTCTATTCTTCCTTTCAGTTTATTCTTCAGGAGCATGTATGGCATACCTCTGAAGCCTATTTTCTCCAGCGTGTCCAGGAGCTAGACGTGACTATCTGTATTGAATGCCTTCGCTAGGTCTACAAATATGCAAATAGTTTTTCCATTTCTGTCCATATTTGAGTGGAGTTCATTCACGACTGACGAAATAGCATCATTTGAAGACTTTCCAATTGTGAAACCGAACTGATGTTTCCTGAGGATTTCATTTCTGGCTTGTGTTTTTTTTTGAAGTTCTTCAAATATTTTGGTACGGTTTGGTGAAATAGGTCTGTAGTTAGTCACATTTAGCGTCTCTCCACTTCTGAAAATGGGCTCTATTGTAGCGGGTTTGGAGGCTAGAGAATGTTCTGTTATCAAATTAGGTGAATTATGTGATGGTATTGGTGGAAATACGTTATCTCAAGATTTATGGTCAACAGAGAACACCGCTCTTCTTACGTCGAAAAACGTCGTATAGTAAATTTTTAGAAATTTCAGTATGCTGTGGTAATAGATCACCATTTCAGAAGTGTTCATTAGATTAACACGATCCTATTACTGGTTTTTGGTATAGAGGTTAATGAGGTTGTAAGTGGCCATATTTATTAATTAGTTTTCACGCATGGTTGAAGTAGTCTATGCAAAAACAACGCAACTCCTCCTATAAAGCTAGGTTCAAAGAGGGTGTGGTGAAGTGACTCATATCTGCCCTGATGACAGCATACGGACATGCATGTATTAGGAAAGCAACAACATTCTGAGTGATTTGGGACTATTTATGGTGGATTGACAGGAATATTGACTTTCTACTTCCTTTTTCTAGATGCGGGAACATCAGCTACGGAATTACTGGTGAACTTCTTCTTAAAACCGTGGAGACAAAGATTCTGGAGAACAAGGTCAAATAAATTACAGTCAATAAAATAGTGAGGGGAAAAATAAACGAAAAAGAGTAGACAAGGGTACGATGTTACAAGGTTCACGTTACTAATGAAGATACTCATTCGTAAGGATACCTAAGAGACCGTCTTTCTTTCGGAATTATTAGAAATATGATCAGAAAAACTTTTTATCTTATACATTAACCACCAAAAAGTATGTACCATATGGAAAAAAAAGTTTATTGTTAGATTATTGGAAAAACATTTCTAGAGAAAAGTTTGTGTTTGTCCGATAACCTAGAAATCGATTTTGACACTTGTCACGTGAGCACTAGTATGGCGGCAAATTGGAAAAAATATAATGAAGATGCCAAAAGTGGGGTAAGATGGCAAGATATCGAAAAGCTGTTTCGAAGAAGTCGCTTGGAATTTAATTTTACACTCACATATACAGTTTCAAGCAATGAATCGGAAAAAATTGAAATAGCAACTTTTTCAATATTTTTTTTTTGTTTTTATTTTGAGAAAGGTTTGACTGTAGTGAAACATTTCTGATGATAGAGAAAAAACTATCTCAATTTTTCCACACCAGATGGCACCTAATTGAAAAAAGTGGTTATTGCCAGAACCCTTGCTGATACATTGGTTTGTATCTAACAGTTATAATAGAATTCCAAGACTATATTGAGATGACATGGCAATCTAGAAACATCGTGTTTCCTGATTTGAATCAAGTTTCAATGAAAATGCTGCAAGAGCATTTCACTTTACACATAAACTGTAATGGTGGATTTACGCAGCAGTCATAAGTCATAAGTTTTAAGTCATAAGGAATAATATTCGTCAATGATTGGTTAGAATGAATGGTCCAAACAATCATTGACGAATATTCTTCCTTATGACTTAAAACTAATGACTCATGACTGCTGCATAAATCCACCATAAGCCTCGTTAATTTGACGCACTATTTTCAAGTTTATGTGCCAAGTGAAACGCTCATGTATGATTTTTATCAAAACTTGATTTCAATCAGGGAACCAGGATGTTTCTAGATTTCTTTGTCACCACAATAGTCGTGGAATTCTGATATAATTGTTAGATACGAACCAATGTAAAAGCGAGGGTTCTGACAAAAACCATATTTTTCAATTTAGTGCCATCTGGGGCGTAGAAAATGAGGAAATTTTGTCATAATCATCAAAATACAGATGTTTCTCTACAGTCAAGCCATTCAGAAAAAAACTTCCATTTCTGTGAATACATCGGAAAATATAAAAAAAAAATGCAATTTCAAAATGTTTTGAGTTATTGCTTGAAATTCGAAATATAAGAGTAAAATTAGATTACAAGCAACTCTTTCCGATTACTTTTTTCGATATCTTGCCATTTTATCCGACTTTCGGCCTCTTCATGGTATTTTTTTCCAATTTGTCGCCATACTAGTGGTCGCGTGATATGTGTCAAATTCAATTTTTAGGTTATCGGACATGCACAAACTTTTCCCTTGAAATATTTTTCCAATACTCTAATAATTAACTTTTTCCCTTGTTGTATGTACATAATTTTGGAGGTCACTGTATATCAACTGCAGTCACGAACAAAAAAGTACTATTTTCCTCAGTCTTTGGGTGAATACTAATTCCAGAATAGCTTCGAGTTGCAATGCTATGTTTTTCAACAAGAAAATATTTCCAGAGAGTTTGCACATATAGCAAATATTCATTGGAAAGTAGAATAGGAACTAGATTTCAATTTGATGACCTCAATGACCTACTGTTTAGTATGGATATGGATGTGGAAGATTTGTATTCATTAACGTAAATATATGAATATTTTGAATTCAACTAAGAGAAAATTACATTTGTATGAGGAGCTATTTCAAAATATTGAATGATCTTGTTAAATCCACTTCACATCAGTTTGTAGCGTGAGTTGATCCATTCTTGCAATAATTTTTCATCATTCTCAGTATCTCATCAACAGTTTTTCCGAATAACGTACCTTAGGCCCCAAGTCATTTGATCAATTATTGACTGGTAATTGGTGACAGCTTCATCGTTCATACTCCATCCACCACTGATGAATTCTAGTTGTCCATTCTTCACAAACGAACGTACTTGTGATTTAACGATATCGTGTTGTTTGATCCACCATTTCCAAAAGAATGCGGTCTCTACATAAATAAACCTAAAATGTTAAACAAATAAATATCAGAAAATAGTAATAACACGATAAAATAATTACAGAAATCGAAAACTAAGTAACCACAAATCTCCATAACCTAAGCTGTTTATAACATGGAACAATCACACTAGGAAAATAACAAAATATCGTTTCATCGAAACATCAGTTAATTGTTACTTAAATTCATCAAAATATCCGTTAGTTAGTCGGTAGTTGATGAAATGGATTGGGTAAAACTGAGTTTATACCGTAGATATACAGAAACCAGCAGAATTAAAAAGAAATGATATGACAGGTTTTCTATATTGAACAACTACAAAATTTCATCTTTTTATGAACAATACATGGTGACAATATAAAACAAAAAAGATAAATATACAGGATCTTTTTTTCCAATACCCCCACTAGAACATCATCGCGTTGATTGGGAAACAACAAACCCATGTTTCTGGAAGAAAACATGTTTATTAGAACTGAACGGTTTGGTCAATGCATCTGCCATCATTCCTTCAGTACTGATATATTTGACTATTATATCATTGAAGGAAATTATTTTCCTGATGTAATGGTGTCGCACATCAATGTACTTTATCTGATCATGATACCCTACTGATTGTGATAGGTCAGCAGCAATTCGATTGTCAAAGAATAGAAGAGTAGTAAATTTTTTGTACGGCCGGAACTCTTGAATAAATTGCCGTTACCACATTGCTTCTTTGGTTGCAATAGAAAGTGACATTTACTCAGCCTCCGTCGTTTATAGAGCAATTGTTTGTTGCCTCATGGATGACTATAAAATGGCATCTCCCTTTATAAAAAAAACGTAGTCGGAACATGAACGTCTTTCGTCAGTATTACTGGCCCTGTCAGCATCGCAAAATCCAAATATTTGATTTGAGCCATTTCATTGATCTCCATTTCTATATCCACTGTACACTTGAGATAGCGCATTAGTCTTTTAACTGCAGTCCAGTGAGCTCTACCAGGGTTATTATTGTATTTGCTGGAAGTATTTACATTATTGGAAATATCCGGTCGTACATTGAGCAATATACAGAATACTTCCTATTACTGGTGGATATGGTACTTTTTACATATACTCTGCGTCTCCTTCATATTGTGGAAACATTGTCTTGGTGAACTTCTGATCGGGATCCATCGGTTTACTGACGGATTTGAAATCAGTAATATTGTATTCGATCAAAAGCTTATTAATGTGTCTCTTTTGAATCAGAAAAATTTGACCTTTCTTACAATTTCTCGATATTTCCACACCAATACACCTATTTGTTTCTCCGAAGTCCTTCATCATGAAATTTATATGTAACTCATTTTCTAAATAGTCATTCATCTCCCTGTTGTTGGAAAAAATTAGCAGATCGTCGATTATACAGCAAGAAAATTCATTTTTCAACCAGAAATATTGTTATAAACGCATGAATCTAATTTGGTTTAGTACAATCCAATATGTTTCAAAACGGGATCCAATTTCTTATTCCATCTCCTGCTGGCTTGCCTCAACCCTTAGATGGCTTTCTTCAGTTAGGAAACTCTTGTTGGATTCTGGACAAACATTCTTTGGGCAGAACTTTATAAACCTCTTAAATTAGATCCCCTGTGGATATGCAGTAATGGTATCCATTTGCTCTATAACCAAATTAAATTTTCCAGCTAGAGCTATTAGAAATCATATGGATGTGTACCTGACTACTGGTCAAGGAATCTCTCCGTAATCAATTCTTTTCCTTTGAGCACAGCCTTTGCCCAAGTAGCAAAATCTGTTTCATAAGAGTTTCATAAACTGCTATACAATAAATCTAATGAAACTACAAATATCCTATAGGTAACGCATTTTGCAGCTCGTATACAACCAAAAAATGCCCAAATTATAAAATAATTTGGTTCTTTAGAGCAAACAATACCTTGGTTAAACGGAAATTCGTTTTAAGCCCACAGTTTTTCTTTGAAAATTTTGTTTGCCTCAATGTTTTCGTGTAAATTCCGGAACCTCAGTGATTTTTGGTTATGATAATTTTTAAGAAAAAAAATTTAAATGACATGATGAATTGAATAAATTGAGAGTTTCCGGAATTCTTATGGGACCACTGAGCCCATACCAAAAATATCTCTTTTTTGAAATCAATGGTTTTTGCAAGAAACGGATTCTACGATCGGGAAATTTATACCTGATTGGCGTTGTAATCGAGAACGGACAGGTGTTGTGGTGCCAATGTTCATCGAGTTCATTGTCTCCACCCTCACCCCACCCCAACAAACCTGAGCTGGAGGGAATGAGGACGAAATTCGACTTTTCGGTGATGGTGGCTCTTAACATACAGATCATCTCATAGCACTGCGAATATAGAAGAGGCTATGACCAATTAACTATCGTCCAACCCATTCAGTTTTCGCCGTTTTCGGTGTCGCTGTTCACGATGACAATAACTGTAATCGTGACATTCTAATCATGAGCCACGTTTTATTGACCACCAGAGATTATATCTACTAGTAGAAAAAGTAGAGTATCATAAAAAAATTTCAGGGGTTCCAGTAGAAGTCAAATGATTCTTAAATTCCCTAAATCTCTGTAAAAAGTTCATAACTTATTGTTTCATTATTAAAAATGATAGTCATTATGAATAATTTGTTTGAATTAACAACTTCCACAGCCTAAACAGACAATGGAAGATTATTTAGGCAGGAATATTTCAAATGGAATAATGAAGTTATAGTATATGTGAATTCCTTGAATAATTTTGTCTCAGAAAACTTTTTTATGATGTTAAAATTATCATGAAGAAGTGATTCCAAAACCTAACACCTTCCACTTTTGAAGCAGCTTTGAGTGAATGAACTAAATAATAAACCAGAATTATGAATAAAAATTGCATATTTGAAGATTGGGAACAAGTAGAAACTGAAAAATATTTTTTTGATATGTCTCTGGTCAATTTTTCTCTAATCATCACTCATTAATCGATTAGACATATAGAATTGAATCTATATTATCTCACTGATGTCTTTGAACTTTCGCCACTTTACTAGTAGATATAAAAGGAAGGTTCAATGATTCTAAATTAATTTCAAATCAATGTGAACCCACCTTTATCATCTTTACTGGTTTCCCTTTTTTATAGAATATAATTTTAAAAGGGAACTTCAACAGAGGTTCTCAATCCATTGAGAATCAATATGAACCCACCTATATTATATAAATAAAACTCGTTGAACATTTCCATCTCGAACTTCAATTACGTCCATAACACTCATATTTATTTTAACTAGAAGCTCATTCTTCACTACCAAAATCATTTTAATGCGAGTAAATGAAGTTTTTTGAACTTCAAAATACAACCAAACTGAAATGAACAGATTTGGTCCATAGTTTAATGTGATGTCAATAGTGTCAATTTCTGCTATGATTTAGGGAGTTTCATTTTTCAACCAATTATCTACTTTTGCTTCCATCTAATTCGATCGTAGCAAAAGTAGAGGAAGTAGATATATTTGGTGTCAAAAGAACAGCTGAGTCAAATTCTACTTCTACGAGTAGAACATTTCTGCCTACAATAAAACGCTTCTATAAAGTCAGTTGTGGAATCATCTGCGACTGAAAGTTGGAATTTAGTCAATTGGTTCAATTTTCAATTGGGAATGTTTCTCTTTGCAATATGTCTATTAAATTATTCATACTGCCTTTCCAAATATGCGGTTCACAACCATTAGAATTATATTTCTTAGAGATCCCATAAAGCGGTTTAAAACTATTTTAAGAATAGCTATACGAATATAAAAAACTTGTTTTATGAGAATAATATAACGCTGTCTGGTCCTATAGATGAACAGAAGTGAAATTTTATATGATATTTAATTTCTTCAGAGACGCAATTTACAATGATTATATAGAATAACGTTGACATAACGTGGGGGAGATAAAAATTTCACCGAAATGGTTGTCATACTTCGGAAAGATGAAAGTAGAAGAGTCGCCATCATAAAAAACGTGCATTCAGATTGTCCCTAGACCAGTGGGATAGTTAAATATCTCTTGAAACAATAGGAATTTTCAAAATATTATTTCACACCATATTGCATTATGAGAACTAACTTCAGGAATGATTAATTTTTATGCGAGGGGCGCAAGAAAAGCTCACAAAATCGAACATCAGTTTTTTTTTTAAATGGAACACCCCATATATTTCAACACATCTGAATTCTCATTCATTTAGGCTAATTATTAGTTTTTTATTTTTGAAAATCCGTCAAGGCGTTGTCAAGTTATACCAGTTTTTGTTTAAATACAGACATTTTTGAAGACAAACCCATTATTCATACTACCAAGAATTTATGAAATCATTCAAGTCGGTAGCATATTCTATCATATGAAATACTCATCTCCTTCGAAAGTTATACAGGGTGGTCAGAAAAATGATATGATTTTCACGAAATTCAAACTTTCCTCTCATCAATTTTTCAAATCGTGCACCCTATAATATGCATAATTTTATATCCCATTGGTGGTTCGATTGCTTATGGTCAATGGTCTACAGGTAATCACTTTTGTAACTCTAGTAATACAAATGTTTGTGTATTCTTCACACGATCGAGGATAAATTGATAACTCAAGCCGTCCGGGGTGGCTTTGGAACATTTGAAGTTATGTTACTTATATGACATTCGCTCATTCAATAAAAATACATTAGTTTATCAATACTTATTGTGTTCCTCAATATAATATCCAATAAAGTAGTTTCATTGTCCAAAGCCCCTTAAGAGGGATTTAGTTGCTGCCCCGCTATTTGTGAAACAAATCAAATTGAAATGCCACAGTTATTTTCACCCGATAAAAAAAAAATAATAAAAAACTCTCGCAGAGCGTGTGTATTATACAGTCAACGTTACCCAGATCGAAGACAACCAGAAAAAAATACCTTCATTAGACTTGAAGCTAAACTGCGAAATAATCAGGAATTACCATCAAACAAACAACCAGGACATTCAAAGTCAATCGTGAATGATGATATATCGATTAAAATTTTAGCATACATACACCAAAATCCTCATTCATCGGTACGAGGAGTTGCTGAGGAATCGGGGATCTCGAGGAGTTCTGTACACAGGATTTTGAAGACCCACAGGCAACATTCTTATAAATTTAATTCAGTCCAAGCTTCAAAACCAACTGACTATGATAGGCGGATATATTTCATTTTTGAGATGATGGTAAGAATACATGATGATGGTGATTTTTTGTCAAAAATTATGTGGTCTGATGAATCCCGCTTCCACAATAATGGGAAAGTAAATCGTCATAATGTACATTACTGGGCTGCAGAAAATCAGCCCTGGGTTCGAGAAACCAATTTTCTGGAGGTTTGGGGAGTAAATGTTTGGTGTGGAATTTTCAAGAATAATTTGATAGGGCCATATTTTTATCAAGGTACTCTAAATGGTGAAAGATACCCTAATTCCCTCCAAATGAACTCAATAATCATCTTGATGAAGTTTCCCTTGGACACCTAAGATAAATGTTTTTGCAGTTGGATGGAGCGCCGCCTCCTAATGCTGGGATCGTGACAGACTATTTGAACGTTCTTTTTCCTTAAAGATGGCTCGAAACAAACGGACCAATGAAATGGCCGGCTCGTTCGCCAGACTTGACCCTTCAGACTTCTTTTGTGGGGGTATCTGAAATCAGACGAGTAAACTACTCAACCAGTGAATTTGGAGGATTTGCAAAATAGAAGTTTAACGGTTTGTCAAAGTATAACACCGCGAATGTTGGAAAATGTTACAAAAAATCATGTGATGAAAAATTTTGAAATGTGCCTTGCAGCAAACGGAAGGCAATTCGAACATTTATATTAATATTATCATGCTTAGTTATTCGTCAAGACAGTTTTTCTCTTTTTGAGACAGTTTGTTTAGTAGTTAAGTACAGTTGAATAAATAGTTTGGTGTATTTTTTTTAATTGCATTTGTTGATAATGGAATTCACGTCACTCTTTAACAACCATTGACCATAAGCAATCGAACCACCAATGGGATATAAAATCATGCATATTGTAGGGTGCATGATTTGAAAAATTGATGAGAGGAAAGATTGAATTTCGTGAAAATCATATCATTTTTCTACTTGGCAATGCCTTGTAGGATTTTCAAAAATAAAAACTAATAATTAGCATAAATGAATGAGAATTCAGATGTACTGAAATATATGGGGTGTTCCATTTAAAAAAACGGATGTTCGATTTTGTGAGCTTTTCTTGCGCGCCTCGTATAAAAAATAATCATTCCTGAAGTTAGTTCTCATAGTGCAATATGATGTAAAATAATGACATTTTGAAAATTCCTATTCGTTCAATAGATATTTAACTGTCCCACTGGTCTAGGAACACACTTTATATGCAATATCGTTAGGTTTATAAAACTCCTGAAACTTGTTCAGCACCAAGAATTTCCCTACGCAGCGGAATTTTCTGATTGAATATATATGATTTAATTAAAAAATAGAAGCACTTCGAATAAGTAATAAATTGGCCAATCTGATGAAAATATTTAAATATGTACTATATTTTTCGAAGGTATTATTTTGAATCGGAAATACCTGTATCATGATCGGTTAATTAAATGAATACCGTATAACGTCCTATATTTTTATAGGTACATAATTGTTCCAAATATGTTTTTATATTCGAAATTGTCAAGTTTCAATTTAGTTTCAGTTCCTGACCTATGTTTTCTCCTGCACTATACGACAATTCCATGTATTTGAATGTACCTATTAGATACGAGAATTTCATGTTGTACATTATGTCTGGCTTAAGATCTGGACTTGACATAGCTTCCCCCTTTGAAAAGTGTAACTTTTAAAAAACTACTTTGAGCAATAAATAGTCCATTTTCAAATTCGGTCTTCTCCAGTTGGTAGGATGCATAGCTTGGATACTGGACGTTTGAGTTTCGAAGCAGCACATTGAATAGTGGCTACTCTGATGACACCATCTGCTCCAGGATGAACCTCCACAATGCGGCCTATCGTCTAGGAAATATTTTTCGTGAATAGTGGCGTCCTCTTGCAAATACTCAAACCCGCAAAAAAATATGGCATTGAGTAGTTATACAATAAATGTGTCAATAAAAACGTTATAAAAGTGTTTATTCTATAAGAAACCTTATAGAACCTTATGATATTATAGAGCTGTTTTGAATGGCACTAAAATACAATTTTTCCAGAACACACCATCCCTGATTTTATTTATTTCAGAGGTTGCCACATATTCTTTTTTTTTGAGCTTGTCTTAGGGGTGATCATGTGAAAGGCACTAAAATAATTTTGATGATTTTTTACATGAAACATTTCCATTGTCTCCTATGGCAAACTTGGGCACTGAACGGTTATTATAAAAAAAAGTATATAGTGTTCATTGCGCATACACTGTTACGTTTTTGTTACGAATATTACTATTTCGCCTTCTAAACTGTTCATAACCGAGTAAGCGAAGCCTTTATAGGTAGACTAAAACAATTTTATACTTGTTTTATAAGGCAATTATCTCTACCCTGAAAAACTATTTTATTTATCACATTATGAAGCTTTTATACAGCTTGTATATAACTGTAACAAAACTGTATTTTACCGCAGAACTTAAAGGTGTTATACAGAAACTTTATAATCGTCATGAATGTGAGTTGTATAATTATTTATACGATAATGTTATAAAAACATTCTTCTATAAAAACAAAACTGTCGCAGTCAATCTTACTAAGTGATCAAATTCTCCTTGATTTTCGGCATTATAAGATACTTATGAAATATATCAGTTCCATAAAGCATTGATTTTGCTACTTGGGTGATGACGAGACGTGCTTTATAGTGCACAGTATTTCCTTTAGAGCCTTCCATTAGAGCTGATATTCTCATTATCTGCCCCTACTGCATGCAATTGCTTCATTTTCTATGGAGATTCATACGGAAGCACGGGAACATGCAACATTGCTTTGCGTCCAAATATTCGGAGATGACTCAAATCTATCTAGTCCACAGTTTTTCTGAAGTATTCTCTAATGAACCTTTGATTAGTGAACGTTTTTTATATACACTGCGGTTGAATCAACCTTGGCCCAGAACTCCTTTTCTATTCCTGCACACTCAATTAAACATCTAGCTTTTTCAATAACGGTTGGGTTGGTAAGTTCGGCCAAACCATTTTGTTCTGGAGTATAATGAGTAGTGGCTTGATGTGCAATCCCTGATTTACGCGAAAATGACTCTCGGTCACTTGGAAAAAAGTGTTCAGCTGGTACATGTTTTCCAACAAAGGACCCCGCAAACTACTTATGGAATTTGGGTCCCAGTGGATTTTTTTGAATTTTTGGTATGATGTAGTCCATGTAATTCTCAACCAATGTTACCATTGCATCAACCTAAAAAAATGAACATTTTTGCTGCTAGGGGGTGTTGAAATCATCCCTTGCGCAGATTAGACTATTTATTTATGAACCCGGTAACAATATTTTAACTTAAACATTGTTGCTAATGTTGCACAATATTGTGCTGTTTTATAAAAAAAATTCTTACTCTCTCCCCTTTGTCCCCCAATTCCTATTACGAAACGCAAAAAAAATATTTCTCGAGTGCCTTCAAATGTATGGTCGAATGTTCAAATATGCCTAAATAAGGGAAATAACAATTTTTTATGATTATCCCTTCACCCCCAAATGACACAAAAAGAAAAAAATTCGGTGGATTTTTCTGAATTTTTGATATGATGCAGTTTGAGATATTTTGAATAGAAATAAATCGGGTGACAAACCCCAAAAATGAATAGTTTTGATGCTAGGGGGCGTCGAAATCATACCTTGCTCAGAATAGCTATTCATTATTATAGGCGGAAACAATATATCTACCTACGTATTTTTGTTTTATTTTATGCCGAACAGTTGTGTAAATTTTTATAAATTGAAAATCTTAAACCTCCCCGTTACCCCCAACCTCTCTTCCAAAACACGAAAATAATTAATTCAATCACTACCTCAAATTGAAATTGTGGATGTCTAATTTTTATTTATTTTCAAGATTTTCGCCAAAGTAATTGATATTCAAAAATCATGAACTACTCCTATTAAGAAGTCAGCGAACTCCACCAATATTTTCCTTTACCTCCCTTTGTAAAGGTGAAATTAAACATCTGTACGATTTCCTCAAATTCAGCTGATTAAAACATTTATTTTGATAAAGCATTTACAAGAAATCGAGAATACATTTTTTTCTTGTTTTAAAATAGGGGTAGGGGGAAGTTTTAGATTTTCAATTTATAAAAAATTACACAGCATAATCTGAACTAAAATACGTAAAGCTATTATTTCCGCCTATAATAATGAATAGTTTATTCTGAGCAAGATATGATTTCAACGCCCCCTAGCATCAAAACTATTAATTTTTGGGGTTTGTCACCTAATTTATTTCTATTAAAATAACTCGAACTGAGTCATATCAAAAATTCAGAAAAATCCACAGAAATTTTTTTGTTTTGTGTCATTTAGGGGGTTGGGGGATAATCATAAAAAATTGTTATTTTCCTTATTTAGGCATATTTAAACATTCGACGATTCATTTAAAGGCACTCGAGAAATATTTTTTTGCGTTTCGTAATAGGAGTTGGGGGAAAAAGGGGAGGGGGTAAGATTTTTTTTTATAAAACAGCACAATATTGTGCAACATTAGCAACAATGAAACAAGTGAAAATATTGTTAATGGGTTCAAAAATAAATAGTCTAATCTGCGCAAGGGATGATTCCAACGCCCCTTGGCAGCAAAACTATTAATTTTTTCATGGACAATACATGGCAACAATATAAAAAAGCAGAAATGGACATACAGAATGTTCTTCATTCCAATATTGGTAGCATGAAATACAAGGAAACAAAATGTGTGAGGCATAAAACGATCAGAATCAAATTCTACGTAGAGGGGATGGGCGATTGAAGAACCACACCAGTCAACTCGCTACAAAACTTGCTGTATTTAGGCCAATCAATAGAGCATTTTTTCCTAACAAAAGTACTAGTAGAAAACCGACAGTGCCATCACATGGAAAACAGTCCTTAGTTATATTATGTTATGTTTTCTAATCGGAACTGTCAGTAATAAATTTGTTATAAACATTAAAAAAAAAATAATTTTTCAATGTTTTGCTTATAAGATGAAAAGTAATGAAGCAATCTGGTTGCTCCAATGAAAATAATTGTAGATAATTGAAATACGAATAAAAAGGAGTTTTCTACTATCGACAATTATATTATAGACAATTTCAGTTCGACATTTCACTATACTGATGGATTATATTTAATGAATGGTAACTTTCCATTGACGGAATGAGTACAAACGTAGGGTTTGCTAGATTTTCTCCTGCAGTAATATGATCATTGGGAAGAAATAGTTTTTGAAATGCACCAAATTATTCATTCAAGTCACCGTTCTTGTCCAGGTGTAGGTTTGCCTTTTTACGAACTATTGACCCTCATTAAAAAGGTCGCTGCAGTATATTCCCAAAAATGGATAAAAGTCCTTTTCCATCTGCTGAAATCGTTTGCCTATATCAAAAATTGAAACGAGATACATGTCTACAGCCAAGTTATCATTTCCTACGATTCACATATCTTTGAAAATTCGAGAACTTTTATTCATCCAAATTATGAATGTGCTCTCATTCTACATTGAAAAGTTACTGTACCTTCTATTCTTGTCCTTCTTCAAAGCATCTATTACAGAATCCAAAATATACTGCACGCCAGCATTTTGTATGTTATTCTTACCTGGAAACAAGATTGGTAATTATTCGAACAAGTACAGAAAGAATACCTTTTGTGACTGCCGTTTCTCGAACGACCCAATGCGAAGTTTGGGTAAGCAGGCGAGTGCGTAAAAATTCATTTCCGCACGAGTTTTTCTACAAATGCAGTAAACAATCTTATGTAGCGCACTGTACAGTCCCACGGTAATTGGCTCATATTCACACGTGTGCGGAAAGTACTTTCCGCACACGTGTGAAAAGTAACTTTCCGCACGCGTGCTGATGAGCTAGCAAATGTATTATTTCTGTTAAAATTTGCCACTGTTAAGCTGTCAAATATTCAATGTACTTACAGGGTGAGTCAGAATAATACCGACAAACTCCGAATACAGATTTCTCACCTCATTTCGAGGTGAAAAGTTCCCATCAAGGTGTGTCCTAAAATACAACCCCTCTGAGATACAGGGTGTCAAAAGTACGAAAAAAAATTTGATTTCTTTTTTTTTTCTTCAAAACTCCTGAAGGAAATAATATAAAACTTTGTACCATAATCAAAGTTCATCAATATGATAATTTGAAGTTGTAGTTTTTAATTTCTGTAAACCAGTGGCGTTACGTTGGTATGTGGTCATATCGTCCTTCATATTTTCTTTGGATATATGTATGGACAACTGAGCATTTGACATCAGTTAGGCTCAACGATACTCAATCTGAAAGTAGAAACATTCCATTTACCTAAGTGGAGGTTTCTGAGAAAACTGAAGATATGTCCTAAGTCCCAACACAATTTTCTCTGTATACGAGGATGTATTGATATCTAGTTAGCCTATAGACCAGTTCCCTGCATAAACAAAATATTGCGTTACCATAGCAATGACCAATCCAGTGTAAAGTTTGACGACAAAAAGTAAACCAGAGTTACGCAATAAATTAAAAGAAAAAATAAGTCCACCGAAATTGTGAAAATCGAAAAATTGGAGTATTGAGCCATCATTAAGTACCTGTTTTTAAAAGGGTTAAGAGGTAAGCAGATTCACGAAGATATTCTTAATAGCCTTGGTGATCAATGCCCTTCGTATGCGACCGTGAAAAATTGGACTGCAAGCTTCAAACAAGGTAAATTTGAAGATGATGACCGATCGGAAAGGCCAGTTTCTGTGTCAGTCCCCGAAAATATCGATGAAGTTCATGACATGATTTCAACAGACCATCGAATTGGGCTAAAACGGATATCTGAATCACTGAATATTTCATACGAACGCGTTCATCATATAGTTCACGTCAATTTGGACATGAGAAAAATTGCTGCAAAATGGATCCCCAAATGTTTGAATGTTGACCAAAAGCGTGCAAGGGTAGTAGCATCGCGTTCGATCTGTGCTCGATTTGAAAACGATGTAGACTTCTTAAACCGAATTGTTACTATGGATGAGACTTGGGTACATTTCTACGATCCAGAAACAAAGCAACAATCGATGGAATGGCGACACTTCGGTTCTCCAAGACCTAAGAAAAGTTTCGTGTCCAAAAATCTGCTAGAAAAGTTCTTTTCAGTTTTTTGGGATTACCATGGAGTAATCATGATTGATTTTATGGATAAGGGTAGAACAATAACTAGAGATTACTATTCGACATTACTGACCACTCTACGGGAAGAAATTAAAGAGAAAAGACGCGGAAAGCTATCTAAAGGTGTTTTGTTTTTGGCAGGACAACAAAAATTCGTGATTTAGGGTTTGAATAACCACTCTTATTCACCAGATTTGGCTCCGTCCGACTATCATATTTTTCCTCAACTGAAAAAAAGTTTAAAAGGTCGTAAATTTTCTTCCAACGAGGAGGTAATAAATGCTGTGGAGGTCTGGTTTGCAGAGCAAGAAGAAATTTTTTTTTTAAATGTCTAGAGACGTTGCAGGTTCGCTATAATAAATGTATCCAATTAAGAGGAGAATATGTTGAGTAATAAAATAATTTGACATTGAAATTTTGTTTGGTTCTATAGCAGGCTAAGAATTTTTCAATATATCCTCGTAATAATCGCATAAAACTAATTTGTCACAACATATTGGAATATTTGTCAACCCCCTGAACATTTTTCAATGTAGACAGAATCGAAAACATACGGGTGAGTCAGAATAAAACCTAACTCATTGATTCCTCTACATCGCTTTGATCAAATAATATGAAGAATGAAAAAAAGGAGCACTTGGTCTCATTCTGACTCATCCGTTCTATGTTTCTGATTCTTTCAACATTAAAAAAAGTTCGGGAAGTTGACAAATATTCTGATGTGTTACAATTTTCACTCGGGTTTGAAGGCCGTCGTTTTTTTGGAATTTCTTCTTAACACTTCGCTAGCACGAGTAGCTAGCTTCTTCAGAGGCTTATACATCATGAATTATCTCAGATGACAGGAGATTCCGTCTTCCGAGATTTTATTTATTCTGACTTAGCTAGTCTTGTGCGTTAATTACCGTATCTGGATTTGATCCCTTTCTACCTGTCGGTTTAATGTCGTTGATATCTTTTGTTATTTGAGAATTGCTTATTACCGTAAATGGGTTAAGCATATTTTCAATAACATCATTTGACACATTTTTGCCTGCTGTCTTAACGTCGTAGTTTTCATTTGTTATTTTGGAATTTCTGAGAATGGGATTCCGTATTCGGTTGAGGTTGATAGCTCCTTCTTTTCTGTTGAAATTCCCCGAGTGTTTGTGGATCTCTATTGCCTTCCGTACAAGTCTGCTATGGTATCCCTGGTTGGGGGCAAGAAGTTATACGTCCTCAAAAAAATCTTGTGGTTTCCTTCACTGAGCGCGTTTTCTGCCACTGCCGACTTGTCCGTTTGGCCTAATCTGCAGTTCCTCTGATGTTACTTCAGCCTTGTTCTCATCGATCTTTGTGTAGTTCCGATGTATACTGTTCCACAAGTGCATGGTATGCGATATACCCCCGCTGCAGATAGTGGGTCTCTTTTGTCTTTTCCTGACCTAAGGCTTTGTTGTATTTTCTGGGTGGGTTTGAAGATTGTTTTTATGGTGTATGCCCCAAGAGTTTTCCAATTCTGTCTGTGACTTTAGGAATATATGGGAGATACGCACATGCAACTATCTGAGCCTCCTCCCTACTTGGTCTCGTGGAAGTCCTCCGTTTCATGGCCCTGTTGATTTCGGGTACACTATATCCATTCGATCTCAAGGTTGCTTGGAGATGTTCTAGTTCATCCCGTAGATGTTTAGGTTCACATATTCTCTGAGCACGTTCTGCTAAAGTGGAGATAATTCCTCGCTTCTGACTAGGATGGTGGTTTGATGAAGCATGCAGATACCAGTCAATCCGTGTGCGTAGGTTTTCTAATTACTTTGTGGTTCAGTCTTGTGCCACATCTTTCGATGAGTACATCTAGAAATGCTATCCGCTGTTCCTGTTCAGTCTCCATTGTGAACTTGATGCTGGGGTGTTGGGCATTTAGATGTTCTAGGAAACGGTTCAGTGTGTCTCTTTCGTGTTTCCAAATGACGAAGGTGTCATCCACGTAACGTAGCCACATGGTCGGTTTTAAATCGAGAGCGTCAATTGCTTTCTCTTCAAAATGTTCCATAAAGAAGTTGGCTATCACTGGGCTGAGTGGACTTCCCATCGCCACGTCATCTACTTGTTCATAGAAGTTTTCATTCCATTGGAAGTAACTTCCCGTGAGACATGCCTTGAAGAGTCCGACGATATCATTCGGAAACATGTGGGTTAGCCTCCTCAAAGAGTCTTCAAGTGGGACGTTGGTGAACAAAGATACCAAAGATATCAAAGCTGACCAGGATATCGCTTGGCTCCAGCGTTATGCCTTTAATTTTCCTAACGAAGTCTGTTGAATCTTTGACGTAGGACTACGTTTTTCCCACATGAGGCTGGAGAAGCGAGGCTAAAATTTTCGCCAGGTGATACGTTGGCGAGCCTGGAGCACTGACTATTGGTCTCAGTGGTATGTTTGCTTTACGTACCTCAGGAAGCCCATAGAGCCTTGGCGGAACAGCTTCAGTTCTGATTATGGTTCTCTGTACGGTTTCTGTCAATGAGGAAGAATTAATGAGTTTATTAGTATTCCTCAACCTTGCTTGTGTTGGGTCCTTTTTTAGCTTGCTGTAGTGAGATGGGTCGAAAAGTTCTTCAATTTTGTTGTTTTCTTCCGTTTTTAGAAGAACCGTGGCATTTCCCTTGTCCGCAGGTAGAATGATGATACCCTCATCTGCGTTCAAGCTTTTTAAGGCTACAATCTCCCTTCTCGGTATATTGCATCTAGGGTGTCGTGACTTGCGTAGAATGTTCGCTGTCACAATCTTGATTTCTTCCGCTTCCTCGTCTGGTAGGGTTCTGATTGCCGCTTCCGTATTGGCAATGATTTTTTCGTTAGGTACCTGCCCGGTGAACATTTTTTAAATTGTTACATATGTGGAACATAAACTTAACATCTTATGAATGATCGTCAACATTATCAATATGTATCCATTATACGTATTTTCTGAGGCGATAAGTACTAATTCTCAGCGTTGTATCACCGTCATACTTCAATGATCATATTTTCATTATCAAAATGACGTATCATGCTCAATGTCCAAATAACATATTGTAACATATTGTAACATATGTCAAGTAACTGTAAAGTAGGCTTTTTATGCATGTTATCATGGTAACCCAAGAGTTCCAATAACTGATGGACAATTCACAATAGCTTTTGATGGTATTCATATACTGTTACTGAGATTGAGATGATGCTTCGTAACTTCAATAGCAGCGACACCTATCGTTTGGTAGAATACTTCATATTGATTATATTTATCAATATCTAAACATATTTTTCAAGGTATTCAACTTACGTCAGGCAAAGTATGCAAAAATACATAATTATTTAATCGTAAAATGTATCAATTTGAATAAATCATAACTATATTATGAGGAATGAAAAATATGCATATTTCGTCTGATACCAAGAAAACTTTGAAGAGACAATTTTTAATGAACATATATAAATGATACGTATAAATTTGATTTTCAAAATGATCATCACCCAGGAGATATATAAACGATCTAATAGTTTATATTGATTATTTTGATCAGCAAATGAACATATTTCTTTAGATATTCAACTCACGTCAGGCAAAGTATGCAAAAAAGAACCCAGAGTTACATGGTTATTTGTTCATAAAATGGATCGATTCAAATATGATATTTTCATTACTATATTACGAAATATGTAAAATATTCATATTTTGCCTGATGTCAGGAAAAATGTTAGACAATGTTTGGAAACATATATCAATAAAGTGTTTATATTTGAGTTTCAAAATTACCATCACTCAAGAGATATATTCTTGATTATTTTGATCAATAAATGAATACACTTTTTTAGATATTCAACTTAGGTACGTCAGGCAAAGTATACAAAAATACATAGTTATTTGGTAGTCAAATGTATCTAATCTAATTTAATATTTTCATTACTACCTATATTAGGAAATTTGTGAAATTTTCATATTTTTTCTGTTGCCAAAAAACCTTTGGAGAGACAATGTTTGGAAACATGTATAAGTAATATGTTTATAATCGATTTTCAAAATTACCATCGCTCAAAAGATATATAAATGATATAATACTTTTCATTGATTAATTACATACTTGTTCAGGTATTTAACTTACGTTGGAAAAAGTATGCAAAAATACATGGTTATTTGGTCAGAATATGTATTGATCTGAATGAAACGTTTCTATTACCATATCATGGAAAACGAAAAGTACACATATTTTGTCTGACACCAGGATAACTTTGGACAGACAAAGTTTGGTGACATATGTAAATAATATGTTTACATTCGATTTTCAAAATTATCATTACCCAGGAGATGTATCCACGATAGAATAGTTTATATCGATTATTTTGATCAATAAATGATTATAATTCTTTAGTCATTCAACTTACGTCAGGTGAAGTATGCAAAAATACATAGTTATTCGGTCGCTGAATGGATCGAATACAATATAATATTTTCATTACTATATTAGGAAAACCGTGGAGAGATGATTCTTGGAAACACACATAAATGATACGTATATTTTCGGTTTTCAAAAGTATCGTCACTTTTATTGTTTATTTCGGTGAATAATTATATATTTTTTGCATTTAAATTACGTTTGGCAAAATATGCAATAATACGTAGGTATTTAGTCTTACTATTGATTATATTGATGAAGATGTATATACGACTATATTTAAAACAGTTAGATATTTTCATATATATCTTGATGTCTGCAAATTATTGAAGAGATAATTTGAAAATTTGAAAAAGTGCATAAAAATAATATGTTTATATGCAATCTTCAAAGTTATCATCATTCAAATGATACATTCGTGATTATACGGTATTGATCGTTTAATTTGATCAAAAATGCAACATAATTGAAATGTGTTAAAGCGAACGTTCGACGTAAAATGGTTTAATTTTGGTATATTATTTAGTCATGTGTATGACCGATTTCGGAAGTACGTATCGGTTAAGTTCATTCAACATAACGCTTAAGACATCTGATGAAAATCATTATATGACTTAGAGTTGTAAAGTTGAATGTTCACCGGGTGGCGAGGAATGACTGCGAAGTTACTGCCACGTGCTAACACCGACATTTCGTCTTCTGTGAGGATTCCTTTCGGTTTATAACCACTCTGGACATGTCTAAGCGGTTGGGTGCTGAACTTTCAGTCTTGCGGAATTTGTCATACTTCACTTTGTGGTTTTCTCTTACCCTGTCCCGTTCATTTCTTATTTTAGAGTACGAAATGCCATCCAGTTTGCTCCAATCTTCCGGTTTCATTTCATTACTGAGCTCCAGGTGTAGTTTCAGCATGGCAGAGTCCGTTGCTGCCAACTGGCTCCGTATATGGTGGATCTGTTCTCGTAGAAAGGCTTTTTCACTCGAATAGAAAGCTGGTGTGATATTTGAGTCTCGACAGCAGCATAGGAATGTCAATGTTTCCAGTAAATGTGCTTAACGGTGTCTACCTTTATCAAGTTGATTGTATTGTCTCCATATCTCCTCCCTATAGAGGTTTTTGACAAAATGGTTAAGGCTTTCGCGGCCGGAAAGCCTTAAACATTTTGTCATTCTGATGTGTTGATGCGTTGCTACTCAGACATATCTTCAGTTTTTTAAAATTATCTCAGATACCTTCACTTCGAGGCACAAAGAATAATATGACTTTTAGATCGAGTATCGATGAGCCAAACTTATGTCAAATGCTCATTCGTCCATTCACTTGTCCAAAGAAAATATAAACGAAAATACGACCACATACTATCGTGACTACTATTTTTTCGAGGAGTTCTGGGGGAAAAAAGTAAATCTACTTATTTTTTTGTACATTTTAACATACCTTGATGGGAACTTCTCACCTCGAAATGAGGTTAAGAATCTGTAGTCGGAGTTTGTCGGTCTTATTCTGACTTACCCTGTATATTTAGATTTATCTCTATAATATTTACATTCAAAGCACAAACAACAGTCAATTTAAAAAGCGTAAATTCTTTCATATTAAGAATAAAAAAAAAAATCGTTCGGAATCTTATGATAGAATATTTCGTATTTGTAATAATTATTCATTGAAAGTAAAATGATTCACAATAGTTATTTTCCTAACAGGTGCGCATAAGTTCTTGCGTGCGGAAAAAGCACTTTGCGCACGTGTTGGGAACAAAATTTTTCCTACGAGGTTCATATCAGATAGCAACGAATATAAAAAAAATTATGACTTATTGCGTAATTTTGATTGAAACTTGAAAGAAAGAACCATATAACAAACAATTACATAACAATAAAAAATCAAATAATTTGTTCGTAATGAAAGAACAACTATTGACATTTTGCAAATTTATTGCAGATCCGGTCAGTTTATTTAATGGGTGACTTGTGGTACGGCTTGATGAACACTGACTTAGCGCAGAAGGGCAGTTGATAATATGGCTTGATGAAGGTTGATTTACCTCAGGACAGTTGATGAAATTTAAAAAATATATATTTTTCTTGTTTTAGGTTGAAATAAAAATATCGGGAAAAACGATTGAAAGGTAAAGGAGAATACATTTGCAACGGCTTCTCATATTTCATAAAATAGTCTACAGGAACTAAAATAAATATAAATTTTCCATGCTAGAGAAATTTTTGAGTAGTTTTACGTTTTCGCACTCAGTGCGGAAAAAATCTTATCCGCACGGGGTAACTTTACGCGCACAAATGCATGCGGAAAAGTACTACTTTACGCACGCTCGTCGGAAAAACATCTAATAGGTCGAAGTGCTTGTGAAGCCGAATAACCTGTACAACCTACAAATTGTCTAATCATTTGCAGTGCTGGAGGCAGCGTTGCATTTTTGATGGTATTGAAATATGTAAACATTTAAATTTTCAAACGACCTAACATAATTTTTAGATTATGGTTTTTGACGTAATTGACTATTCCTCAAAACTAGGCCCATCATGACTCTGTCTGCTCATGCTTATTTCGACTCCTAGCTAAATCTAGACTATCGTCTTCACACACAATTAGGCGATCTGAAATCACCATCGAAAGAAAATGCAATGCAGCCTCCTGTATTATCATACAGTGATTGTCAAAAAGTTGGCAATACAGGATGTATACTAAATGATGTCATTAATTTCAGGTGGTGATTCCTTGTCATATTTTATGAAGAAAATTCCATATTAACACATGTCCTAACTTGCTTCGTTTCCTAGAAACGAGATGTCAAAGTTTCATTTGAAAATTGGTATTTCATCAATTACTCAAAAGGCTTTCAGACAATTTTGATGGAACCTGGTGTGGTTATTAGCAGTTGCTAAGGGGTTTCTTTTCATGGAATCATATTTCAAAATAAAGTGGCGTATGGTTACCTGATTGATATTTATAGTAAAAATCATTGTACTCCACTGTTTTTCTCCAAGTTTTATATTTTTTTAAATTAAATAATTCAAAATACAACTTTCTTAGAATGCCGTGAATTTATAGCTTTGTCAAATCAAAGTCAGTGGCGTAGAAATGGTGTTTACGCACCATCAAAGTTCAACAAGTTATGTGAAAGATCTTTTTTTCAGATACTCCATATTTTCTTGAAATTTTATTTGATTTTATAAACAAATGTTTCGTTAAGTTTTGATAGAAACAGTTGACAATAATAGGCCCAGGAACACAACAAACAACCCGTCCATAACCAACGAAACCAATAAAATAATTTAGGTAGAAAAAATTTAATTAGGGAAACATTGATTGATGAAGTATAGCTATTTCAAATTCACGGTATTATAAAACTTTTTTATTTTTAAATGTTTAATCTGATGAAAATACGAATTTTAGAGAAAAACGAGAAAAAGGCGTTGAATAATTTTTATCATAATCATCAATCAGGTGACCCTTTGCTACTTATAATTTGAAATCTAACTGCATGAAAACAAGCCCCTTAAAACTACTAATTAACACACCAGGTTTCATGAAAATCGGCAAAAAGACTTTTGAGTAATTAATGAATAACCGATTTTTTATTGAAATTTTGACACTCCGTCACATGAATACAAAGCAAGTTAGGACAAACGTTTACATATGAACTTTTTTCATATAATATGACAAGGAATCACCACCTGAAAGTAATGAAATCATGTAGTATACACCCTGTATATTTTGAACGGATTCATTATATTTTATGAACTCCCATCAGATTTTCAAATTTCCTGTCCGTTCACAGGAAAGAATGGAAAAAGAAACTTTGATCACGAGTAAAGTAACCTCATTTTGAATAATATCAAAAAAGTTTATAAAAAGAAGTTGTTTACCATTGAAAACTATTTCCAGTTTTATAATCACAGTCACCTGAGCAACCCAAGTTTTAGTACTGCTTTCCAAACACTATGAATTGAGTGATATAGTAAACTTGCAGATTTGTAATATTCATTTGCTCAGTTTGAATGAGTTATTTCACTACTTATTTTCAAATCAATCATAGTGGTAGTTATCATGTACATACGTACAGAGTGAGGTATCAAATTTGTACCAGAAAACCTGCAGAAATCACAACCATTCCCAACAAGGTTCGATAATATTTTCCAAATACTAAATCAGATCAAACTCAGCATAGGAATATCATTGAAGTGATGGTAGTGGGATGACTAAGATGTATTTGAGTTACTAGTATTATTTGTAAGGTCAAAAACATAAAAAATGAGGAGAAGAAAGTTTGTATCCTAAGAGGAGGGCGATGATTTTGAATCTGCGTGTTGTTTTCAATAGTAAATAACTTCTTTAAATGAACGTTTTTGATAGTATCGAAAATAAGGGTACTTAACGCCTTGTAGTTAGGGAAGTGGCTAGCAGAATTTCGATGTTATCGGCTCACGTGGCAGACCTTATTAATAGCAATAACTTTACCTTCACAAACATCAAGAACCGCGTCTGCCACCATGGTGGCGCTGCGTTGTCAATTGACAGCGTTTTAAAAATCTGAAAAAAAGGGTGCTATAGTATGCGCACACGTCTGCCTCTGAGGCTGATGGTCACAATCATATTGTTAACATAGGAAATCGAAAAGGCAGACATCCAGGGCTCTGCCTGTTGTTGTGTTTAAATTTTCAAAAGTAACTTTTGATGATATGAAGAACTGTATGTGAAGCGCAAACTTGACAAACCTGAATTGTTCTATTAAAAACAATGAGAAAGAAGGACCATGATAATATAGTCTGCCACCATGTCTATTGACAGCGCTTCAAAAACGTAAAAAGGGTGTGCTATATATGCGCACATGTCTGTTATTTGAACTGATATTTGGATTACTTATAAAAACCAAGAAAATAGAAGTGGCAGACATCCAGGCCTGTGATTTTCCAAAGGCAGACCATTTGCATTTTCTTTATTCAACCGAACGCTCGCGCCAAGTTACAAGTACAAAATTGTACGTCTACTGAATACTACTGAAGATTTACCATTACCGTACATAGCATGAAATTACACTCGACAATTTTCGACGTTTATAGTCAAAATGACATTCAAAGAGTGAGTTCGAATCCCACTGCTAGAAATTGTTTGTTTCTTCCCTCAAGAATTTATTCAATCACGTATAACTGTTATAAATGCAAAGACTATTTAAATTTCAAAACCATCTAAAACCCTCATTATCCTAGCATTTTTCTATAATATTTTGGCGTGAAATTTTCTAACCGAATAGCTTCAATTGAAAACAGAATTTTTTTTGTTCAGATGTATAATGTAAATTTCGTGTCATAATAATTTGAACACGTTGTGTATTTTTCAGACGAAAACGCTTACATGAATGATCGGCAAGGTTTCTCGGAAGCCAGCGATGAAGACGCTTTTTTTTATTTAAAAAAATTACTCTCTAATGAAAGTTCCAAACTCATTTCGTTTCTGATTGGCATTAAAAAAATATTATTCCATAGATTTTAGCTCCAGAAGTTTAATCGTTACCTTAAGTTCAGCGAATAGTATTAAACAAAATAAGGATAGTAAAACTATTGAAAGTTTCAATAATCCAATGCAATATCCGCTTTCCCTTGATTACGAGAAATTCAAACAATTGTCCAGATGAAAATCAGTGATCGAAATGTCTGCCAATTCTTTCGTATTCCGGGAATCATAATGAATTGAGCAATGAGAAATAACCGTGTTCAAATGACTCAATAGAGCTTTTCTTACATTTTTACAACTCCGTCCCGTGATAATGCAGAGCTCTGAATGTTTTCTCTTCAATTTTCGTCGTTTCCAAGATGATTGTAACCATGAACCACAGAGGCAGACATGTGCATAATGTAATACCCCCCTTTTTTTAAGCAACTTCAACTGGCTGTAACGCGGAAACGCAGTGACATAGATTCTCAATTGACTGGACCAAATCAATTCGTAGTGATCCAAACTTCAATCCACCTTGATGTGGAACAACTTGTGCTAATCTCATACCAAAATGCTTGCCACCTCCCTATTCAACTATTGCTGAAATTTCTATTTGTTGTTCTCTCCCATGCACAGTTTGGCAAATTAGAAATATGATGCCTCCATCCAACCTTTTTGAAGAATAACACTTTCTCACAAATTTTTAATAAAAATGTTACTCCTATGGTGCAAACATTTTGACCCTAACTCACTATATGTCATAAAAACATCGAACATCGAAATGAAAAACAATAATTAAAGTTAGTTAAAATGGTTCTCAGTCAGCCTTTTTGTTCGATCATCTTGGTCACATGTCAATAACATCAATATTAGTTGATACAATTATAGCGTGGTCGTAGGAAAAGTAGTGTATATTACTTTCACGCACTCATTTTAGTTTAGAAAGTGTTACTTTCCCGCACTAGTGCGGGAAAACTCGCTTTCCCGCACTAGTTCGGGTCAACGGCAGTCGCGTGCGGGAAAGTATCACTTTCCGCACTTGTTAGGAAAATAACTATTCCACATTCGTTAGATTATCGCACTCGGCATGCGCCTTATACTACAATATTTTCTTCTTGTCTGAAAAATGCCACTTTCCTCACTCGCACTAGTACGAGAAAATGACACTTCAAACTGAACTGCGTGTATGTATAGGATGAATCACGTACGCTTACAGAAAAAAAAAATTCAACCGTTGCACAATAGTCCAGTACGTAGAGGTTTTTTTAATGCAAAAAATCGAAGTTCTCGACCTCGAGACGTATGAGCTCGAGCCGCCATCTTAGATTTTAGGAACAAAAATTTAGTTTTTTGGTACTAACTCAAAAATGGTGGCTTTCACGACAATAGATGTGCTATACAAAGTTGAAGGAGACTAAATTTCATACACTTCTTTGAAACACATTTTTTGTAGTATACATATGTTAGGAGATACAGCTCCGTGAAAGTGCACTATTTGAAAAAAAAGCACAAACTTCATTTTGGTCGAGTTCTATTTTATTATTCTCATTATATCATTACATTTTTACATAATTATGAAAAAAAAAACTGAAAAGTACTCGAATGTAATCATTCAACAGTATTATACTTTCCGTAAACAAAGTTAAAGGCGAAAAGTATATCGCATTTTTTTAAATTTGAGTGTAGTAAATTGTGATTTTAGAGCGTTGCGAAAATTAATTTATACTATATTTTTGTACGTTCTGATGGTCCAGGCTGGTTATTGTCGGTGTCCTAGGGGTCTATTCTGGAGTTTTGATTTATAGAATCTCAATGTTGTATCTCTTTCCAACGCGCGGTCTTTATATCGCTTTATGTCACTTCAAACATTTGGAAATGTTTTCGCATTAACTCGAGAATAGACCCCCTGGTCGTAGTTGTCTGTGCCCTGGTCGTAGTTTGGGTCCGTAGCCTGAAAAATGTCGTCATCCTCGTCCTCGCTTTCAGTGCGGATTTCCGGCAAATTTCCGCAAGATTCAGTAGCCACATACAACCGAACTTTTAAGTCCAGCCTTTCGGCAGCTGCATGCCCCACCACACCCTTTTTTGCAGTTACATGATACCGATTTTAGTAAGGAATTGGGAGTCGGTTTTTCCGCAATTGTTATTGGAGTGAGCCGGTAAGCGCCATGCTTCAGGATTTTCCTCTATGCCTCTTCATTTCTGTACTTGGTGGTACATCCTGAAGGCGTGGAATTTCCGCGCGTCTTTTGTAGGTGGCAAAGAGGCAAGATTGAATATGCTTTTCAGCGTAGATTTAGCGAAGCGTTACAAACGAATCTCTTCCAAACTCTCTTTATCCATGTTGCCACCATAAAAAGCTACAAGAAAGCTTACTCCGGCCTTGGCAATCTCCTCTGGCGTGGCATCTTGTTGGTTGAAAATTTCAATTATTTCATGAACCGCTCTGTTCTTTTTTATTAGCGTACAAAATTTAGTTTTTCCCTGTTTGAATAGGGATGACGTAGTGTCACAACTACTGAAGGCATGCAAGAACAGAATGTGATTGGTTGCTTCTTCGTATTTGAGGCTACTTGCTGAATAAATCATCTCAGCAGTTTTTCCTCTTCCAGGTTTACGGAAGTGGATAGAACTGTCGAGTGGTGGTAAGGCTGAAGGAAGTACTAAAAGGTCTACGTCTTCCCCGATCACAAAACAGCATCAAATATGGATTCACTGCATAATGAAATTGCAGTGTTGACAATTAGCACATCGGCATCATCTCAAATCCAGCTCAAATCTGTTCTTTAGCATCGATAAATGACGAACTTTATTTTTTTTATTGGCTTAAAATCGCTCCTGTGAAACCTGCACCACCATTGTTTTATTAAAAGGGACATCGGCAGACTCGTGCTTTTTTGATCGCAACTTCACGGAGCTGTAACTCCTAATAACATTTGTGTTCTACGAAAAATGTAGGAAATTTTGTTTTCTTCAACTTTGTATGAAACATCTTTCGTCGTGAAAGCCACCGTTTTTGAGTTATTATCAAAAAACCAAATTTTTTAACCTAAAATCCAAGATGGCTGCTCGAGCACATCCATCTGAAGGTAGAATACTTGGATTTTCCATTAGGAACACAAGCCTAAAAAAATACTAAAAAATCGCTTCTCCCTTTGCATTCAAACACCCCGTTGATACCCACGTACACTACAAGGTTATGGGCTAGACTTACCGCCGTAATAATATTGATCAACAGTTTTTAGCCATCCGACGTCATCATGGGTGTGAGGTACTATATGAACATTGATAAAATCTCCAGTTTTGATTGGATGACATGACTAAAAATTAAATAATCATGAACTGAAAAATAAAAAGTAACCTTCAAAAATTAACTTCAATGTTGAAAAACTTTTCTCCTATACATTTTTATAATCACAGCATTAACGAATATATATGGCAAAAATATTTAAAGATAACTGACATCAAGCACCCCACACTTTTTCAACACGAAAGTTCATTTTTGAAGATTTCTTTTCACTTTTCTTTAGTTTTTTTTAAACCATGAATTGTGAAATTACGGTAAACGGGCGCTACAAGCTATCAAAAAAATTTTGAGAAGAAATAAGGGACAAGTTTCTACAAGTTGTGAATGATCGATGAAGTAGTAATAGGAATGCGCGTGCTCGCTTCGCTCGCGTATTTCTTGGTATACAGGATAATTCAAATTCGACCCCCACCATTGAGATCTCTTAAACTACAGGAGATACGTCGAAGCTTAAATTAGATCAAAGTTGCGTATTTTGGTGCTTAACAAAATACTGTTTCAAAACTTGAAAACTTACGAGTATTTCCGGAAATATTCCGAAAAAGCTGAAAATCGGAATTTTCGTTTTAATTTTTTTCTAGCGTTATTTGACAATATAGTCCAAAACAAAAAACAAATTTCCATTGATAGTTTTTTTCAGCTACCCGTTGTCAAGTTCAGATTTACTATCCGACGTTTCGTCTTCTGGCAATCTTCTTCAACTTTGTTTTCTATTGATGCATAATTTATCATGTGTTGCTCTTCTGAAACCACAAATATTAAAAAAACAACTTCATCTGAGATGGTCATGAATCCATCGAATAATTTTATTTAATAAACACGAGTTGTTAGAACTCATCAAACAACAACTGGTTGATAAAGGTTTGTTAGTTGTGCTGGTGAAAATATGGAGACATTTTGAGTGTTTTTTAATAAAGAAACGTGTGTTAGAAAATGCCAGTTATCATTAAAAAAGTGGCCAGTATCTCCGAAATTACTTGAGACATCCAAAAAATTTCATTTTGGATTTGGAGACCAAATTACTTAAGTCTCAAAAACATTTTTTTGATAGCTTGTAGCACCCGGTTAACGAAATTTCATCCTATAATTTTGTGCATATAACATATAGTATGAATAAACCCAGGGCAACTGTTTTTACTCAGATTTTTTGAAACATAAAGGACCCCGCACAAAAACATATGGGAAATTGGCTCGCGGTAAAATTGGCTGAAATTTCATTATGTTATAGCAGGATGGGTCTCAAAAACGTCGTACTTGGGTGGGATTGACAAAGAAAAAAACTATTTCGTTAGTTGAAATAAGACATATTCAGGATGAAAATTTTCTCATTGAAACTCGTTGATATGTCCAATTATAAACTTATTGATGAAAGGACGTTAAGGTGTATACGGGGAATGGACAAAAAAGTCGTTTTTCGGGATTTTTATTCCAGCACTATTCCAGAACCAAAGAGTTATATTTTGGCAAGACATTATAGTTTTTGTCTATCTCAGCTGATGAAAACGTGTATTGTTTCTTGATGACTCTCTCTGTTTGAAATATAATTTTTTTGAATTTTGAATTATACCCCTATACTGAAAACAATTGACAGGACTTTTTTCACCACAAAAAAAATGAATTATAATAATATAATAATGATAATATTTATTTTTCATCGTTTTACAATATTATTTGTAGAAAAGAAAGGAAACAAATATAGTGAACCCATAAAAGGTTGCCCTCGAGCCTTCTGATGATCGAACAAAACATGAGGCAACGTTCTGATGGATTCAGTTGTTCAATATTACTTTTCATTCAGATACAGGGTGCGTTACTTTTTTTGTTAGGTCATTCACAATGCTTTTATTGAATATCTCAAAAACTGGTAATTTGGTCATAATTACACTATTATGACAATTATACCGGGTGACAACGAGATCACTTTCAGGCAGCCATTTTTTTATTATTTCACCCTGTAAAACGAAACTTGGCAGAGTTAATATACGAACTGAATATCATTTGACTGATGTATCGACAAATTTTTACAACTTCCAGTTTTCCTGGAAATGACCATAACTACCGAAATTTATATGGGACACCCTGTATATCGTTCGTTTTTAGGATTCCTTGAATCATTCTACATCCGAATTCATAATATTCCAATTGATTTTGACATAAATTATATTTTTAAATCAAATATCAATCTTCAATCTAGAGTGCCATGACCATCCTAAAATGTCTCTACATCGACTCTCTATTTTCAGAAAAACCTAAGAAGGTTGATATCTTTGTTCATTAGCGTAGAGAAAGGTTGAAAAGCTGTATAATATTTTATTTTTTTTTGTATTAATTCAAAAAACTTAAATGTAACCATATAACTTTCACAACACTATTGAATGCATCATTTCAAGACGAATCCAAAATGTATAACACTTACTACCATCTTTCATCCCAACTTACTTTTACCTAATCTGTGGAAGAAGTCCATTTCATTATAAAATTACATTTTGCCGAATCTCGTATAGTTATTCGTCTTGAAATAAATGGGTATGATTAAAAAGAGTATTTGCTTTTACTTTAAGTTAATGCTCCATGTTGTAGTTTTTACTTCAAAAACTCAAAGTATTTACTCCACCTAAGTCTTGAAGTAACACTTAAGTAAGTACTAGTAGCAATTACTCTATACTTTGCTTTATTTACTTCGCTATATAGAAGTTAATACTGCAGTAATTACTAATGTTGTAAAGTATTTCCTCCATTTGGTGTAGTTTTCAAGAAGCTACTCATAGACTTACTTCATATCTTCAATTGAAGAGGTGTTATGGCTTTTTTTATGAATTATGGTAGGAAAAGGAGGGAAATGTGTGAACGTAGAACGTATGGAGAGGTAAAATATAGAAAATTATTTCGGTAGGTCAATTATTTTAGCTAGATTGCTACTATTAAACTCTGTACTTTCAGGTTCAATAAAAACAATGTTGAACGGGTAGCTAGAGAGTTCTTGAAACGAGTTATTGAAACGAGGGGAGCAGCTTTATCAAATTTAACGAAAATGGAAGTATTTTCTTGGGTATTCTTGATATAAGCTTCAGCGAGTGATTCAGCTGCTTTTTTTTTCTGCTTTGATTGCTGGAGTTTGCCGTTTATCAGAAGTATTTTACCATCTTCTAACAAAATAAAGAATGCCACCTGAAGATCTACTTCCACATTTTCAGCAACCTCGGCACTTGGTTCAACACTATCATTACTCTCACTCATGAGCAAACTCTCTCTCAGAACAAACAACAACAAACGAACCAATTTGAGGTTAATCACGTCCTAGTATTTACTAGTAGTTTATACTTCTAACCTAAGTCAACACTTCCCATCAAAGAATTTACTTTATGTAAAATATTATACTCCACAAAATACTAGGAAGTAAAAGCTCTTACTTGAAGTACAAGCAAATACTCTTTTTAATCATATAGTAGTAGTCAAACATATAAGATGAATAAAAAAAGGCGCAAAAAATGGTGGATTAGCACGAAATTGATTCCCATGCCGCCGACCAGGGTCGGACTAGTACATATGCCACTAAATAATGTGATGCGTGCAGATTAATCAAGTTAATTTATCAAAAGCACTGTAACTTTTGTATTCAGAATAATCCATTTTTATTATTATTAGTATCCTTAGATTAGGTAAACAACTGCCCCTTCGAAATCTAATTTGCTAATAGCTGCGCGTTCCGCATACAGCTGTGATTTCTATTATAACTACGCCCGACCTTTCATGGAAAAAAACATACCTAATTGCTGTGCGGGCCTTTACATCTTCCGCGCCAAGTGTTACGTGGGGGCGATAGGTGGAATAATTTGAACGAATGTAGAGATGTCAATAATTTTATTTATTGATTTATTGCAATTTTTGTTTAAAAAACTGTTTGGTTATTGACAAAATAGGAATTAATTTCCTGGTAATTTCCTGAACTTATGTAAGTATTGATATTGACTCGCACTGAATTTAGCCAATATTCTCATGTGACTACCATTAAGGTGTGTATTGCGTGGTAGGTACTATGCATTTTTGGCAGAAATATATACTTTTCAATTGATAACTTGCTCAATTTTTTTGAAGGAAATGTGAGGACTAGCACAATATTTGCTTATACAGGATGATTCCTAATGTGGACCGGTCCGTTCGTTAATTTCTCACATTGCAAAGAAAATAATGTCTATAGGTGAACATGTAAAAGACAACGATTTTCGAAATGCAGGGCGTTAAAAATGAAAATAAATATTGAATTTACTTTTATTAGTGAAGGATCACAAAATACCCAAGAGCAGATGAATAAAAATATGATTTTACGAAACAGAATGCCAGTGTCCTATATTGATTATATTCCCGAATTTGATTTTAAGATATGAGAGAACATTCAATTTTATGCAAGAAATAAATGAATCCAGTGAAAAAACGATGAGGTTCCACTTTTTAAAAAGTTGAGAAGAGCGAAATCTAATGTGGGAGTGTCATCGTTTTAACATTGTGTTGCCTACTACTTTCGACCGCAGTTTTTTATGGAATGTCATTGTTTGTCCCCAGTACTTAGGGTTTGGTATGTTGATACTTCGAGCTATAAGCTAACAGATGCCGCTAAAATGTCGATTTCGGTAAATAAGGAACCTCATCGTTTTTCCACTAGCCCCTTCAAATATGATTGAACTAAAACTTGATAGAAATCACCGATGAAAAACGAGAAAACAATATTCGGCACCAAAATTTAATGTAATTGTGTCGGATGAAAATTCCGTTCAAGACACCCATATGATACATATGATTTTTTTATCTTAGCACAATTGATCATTAACATACCATACTGAGAGCTTCCATCAGAAAAATTCACACAAGGTGCAAATCATCTATTAGAAAATCTTCAACCGCGAAAGTATTATTCCAATTCAAAGTGAAGTGATTTTTCGCAATAAAATCTGTATAAATAATGATAACGTGGCAACGCATTATCCGATCTGAAAATATATGATTACAGAGAGTTCATATAAATAAAACACAGGGCGATTAATTGGAAAGTTGAATTTATTTTCATGGAAAACCATGTTGGTATATGCTCTTATTTTTAAATTATCTGAACAAAAACATCTGAATTCCTGACAATCCAGATGTTTAGTCGGGAAGAAAGCAGTACTGAATGAAAACTATGTATAAACGAGAATGTTGTAATTTTTTTTAATTGTTATTCTTTTTGTTGAATAACTTTATAATGAATGATAAATGGAATCATTATACTGCATATATTTTTTAAATTGTTTCTTTGTACTTAGTATCGATCTCTAGTATACTCGTTATTCTGAACAGAAAGAGTGAAATTATCCTCTCTCAATAATGAATTTGATGCAATTGAAAAATTATTTACCCATGGTGAATTTACCTATAATAATGCACTAGCTATTTCAAACTCTTGCACCACTTGCCCCCAATATTATGTGGCCCTTTCCAGGCAGAGATGGACAAGATAATACCAATTTTTGCGCCTTTTTTTAATTATCTCATATGTTTGACGACAACTATACCACCCAAATGCATTAAATAGTGTTATGAAAGTGATATGAGTAAATTTAATTTTTTTGAATTAATACAAAAAAAAATTGAATTATACAACTTCACAGCCTTTCTCTGGACTAACAAACAAAAATATTCTTTTTAGATTTTTCTGTAAATAGAAAGTCTAACAGGTCTATTCACTATCTTTTAACGATATCGTTAGCAGTCGTAACCAAGCCATAAGCCGTAAAATAACAATAAAATCAAAGAATCTTATTCACTATCTGTTTCTTCATCATTATTTAACGATATATCGTTGCCAAAACATCGCTGAGCAGACGACACCTATTTAGCTGTCATAACTGTCATCGATAAAAGACGTTTTCAGCAAAAATTTATTCTCACTTGTCCTTTGCAAAATGTAAATAGTAATCCAATATAAATGAATCAGTTCGAGCGGAACGTATTGGTTGTAATCCTAGAAGAACTGCGATGGTGTTATGATGATTTATGAAGGTAAATCGGATCACGTATCTGTTGTTCCGTAGATTCGGAGATTCAATAGATATCTGAGGAGTATCAGTAACCTTCTCGAGACTCCTGAAGAAAATTTTCGTAAAGATTTTAGATTAACCAGAGAAATGGCTTGGGAGTTATTTAACGGAATGAGCAATCCTGCAATGTCCCTCAGGGATACGAGGATACCTTCAGTTATACAAGTAAACAAAGAATAGTAAATTTCCATTCAATAACCACTTACACAGTTTTCTTTAGCATTGCATTATTTTGCTCATGGCAATCACCAGAAGTCTATGACAAAAGATGTGTGTCATGTCCCAGTCTTCTGTAAGCAGCAGGTGTATTCACGAAGTATCAGAAATATTGGTTGTTTATTTGGCCCCTTTATTTATATGAAATTCCCAACAGAGCAGTTCAGTTTGGCTGTTAGGAGGTGCCAAGTTTCTTTGAGAATTTATTGTTTACTGGTTCTTACTTATTTGTACGAAACCACTAGTTTTTTTTTTTCAATTTATCCAAATATACGGAAAATGTTTGCCTTTATAACAGTTTCACTACTTTTATTTTCACAATTCCGTAATATTCACCAATTTCCATAATTGATTCAAGTTTTCATAAAATAGTCAAATAACTGAAACAGGCAGTTTCAAAATTTTGTTTTCATCCATCATTCAATCACAAAACATGAATTTATATGTACTACCTATGTAAAAAATTCAGGTTGGTCGTTATTCATTCGGTAACGATTGAAGCCGTAACGACATTGTTTACAGAATTCAAATTTCTGAATTGTCGTATAGAATGACGTAATTGTGAATTGAACTACAATCGTTAATTAACGACTTGTTAAATAACAACTTTTTAGAGAATAGACCTGTTAGTATAGAGACATTTTAGGATGGTCATGGCACTCTAGATTGAAAATTAAAATTTGATTCAAAAATATGATTTATGTCAAAACCAATTGAAAAATTATGAATTTGGATGTAGAATAATTTGAAGAATCCTAAGAACAAACAATATACAGGGTGTCCCATTTACATTTCGAAACTTAAGGTAATTTCCAGGGAAACCGGAAGTTGTAGAAATTTGTCGTTACACCAGTTAATTGACATGTAGTTCGAATAATAAATCTGCAAAGTTTCGTTATACTAGGTGAAAAAATAAAAAAATGGTAGCCCGAAAGTGATATGGTTGTCACCCGGTATATGAAAGTTTTGTCAACATTGCATGTTGCATTTATAAGATATGCATTTCCAAAGTTCACCATATTATGATGACATGTGGGTATATTACTATCGATTGACCTTAATGAAACGAAAGAAACACACTTATTTCCACTAGTTTTTTATTTTCACGACCGGTTTCGGGATTTATCCTATCATCAAGTATAAAAACTAACTAATACAATTGAACTCTAACACTAAGTTATAAAGGGAGTTTGCAGGTAAACTGGATACAGAGGTAATTGAATGGAATTAAATGAACAGGAGTGAAACGATATGAATTCAATACTGGAGGTTATGGAAATTACCTAGGTTGTCAAAATCATGAATTCAAAAGTGGAGACCTACATAAATCGAGTTGCTCGTTGAGGGTTCTATATTTCTTGTTTTCATTTGATTTATTAATTTCCATGGCTTCCAACAGATTAATTTTCTTCCCTTTATTACATGTGTGTAGGATTTTGAGATTATCTTTACTCATCTTGTGTTTGGATTCTTGCAGATGTTCTTACATAGTTGATTTTTTGTCTACTACTAGTATCTACTAACTAGTATCCTTCGACGTTAAAAACATGTTTCCTAACATTCCAACAGACGAATGCCTTTCCCTTGTAAAGGATATTTTAAATAAACGTAATACGAACCCATATATAACTAACGAATTTTGCAATCTCTTGAATATATGTCTAAAACAGAATTTTTTCAAATATAATAATAGTTTTTACCTACAAAACTCAGGTCTCCCAATGGGCTCACCATTGAGTCCCATTCTAGCAGATATTTTCATGGACAACCTAGAAAATACCCTTATCCTTAACAACCTCCTTTCTATGAAACATATTGTGTTTTGGTTCAGACACGTTGATGACGTAATAGTAGGTTTTGATGGTTCCAACAGACAAATTAATCAATTTTTGAACTTCCTGAATAGTCTACATAACAAAGATAAATGCATAGTAGAAATTGAACAAAACAAGAAGCTTAACTTCTTAGATTTAAGTATTTCAAGGGTTAGTAAGAGTTTTTAATTTTATATCTACTGGAAAAATACCTTCACAGACTGTAAAATTTCCATTGATTTCCATGATTAGTCCGATGTCACATAAATTATCCGCCTCCAGGTCAATGATACACAGAGCTTTCGCAATCCCTTTAACAGATAGGTAATGATTTCCAGGAACTAAACATCATTAAAAAATTGCGGTAAACAATCAAGTACCAGTTTCTAATATGAGTTAAAACTCATAAAAAGGTTATGAGTGAACTATACCCAAATATCGAAGAACACAACAAACGTAAATATGGTAGCATCAATTACTCAGGTAAAATTTCAGAAAACAATCAAAACTATTTTTCTGAATTCAAAATAACAATAGCTTTCAAAAGTAAAAATAGTTAAGGCGGAATTCTGTTCAATGCAAAACCTAAACCAGATAGAATTTAAAAAATCAGGGATATATAGATTAGAATGCGGGGAATGCTCTGCAGTATATGCAGGCCAAACTGGTAGAAATTTTGACGTGAGGCTCCGTGAACACGCTTGTTTCGACAAAAAATCAACAATGTACGAACATCTGCAAGAATCCAAATACAAGATAAGTAGAATAACCTCAAAATCCTACACACATGTGTGCTCTCAGTCAGTATACATCGTTTGGGTTGATGTCCTACGAAGTTACTATCGGATAATAAATACACATGTAAGTACATAGTGCTACATGCAATATTATTAACAGAAATATTGGAAAAGTAAAGGTATAAAAAAGTTAACGTGGAGTAAAAAGTTAAGGAGAAAACCCAAGAATATAAATTGATAACAGATTACTTACAAAAAAGCATACGCGATAGTTGCCGATACGGATAACAGAAAAACAGTACTTGCCCGTATCAGACTAAAGGTGACCATACACGATCTTAAAAACTGAGAGGAATGGATGAAGCGATTGGAAACAAAATCCTAAAGGAATTGGAGAAAAATAAAAATGAACTGAGATCTTTGATGGAAAATAATAAAGAGGAATTAAAAAACCAAATTCATGCATCGGAAGTCAGACTCTCTTTACAAAACGAAGCACTAAAAACCCAGGTCAAAACACTCAAGGAAGAGAACTCTGAATTAAAACAACAAATAGAGCTGTTAGAAAGAAGAAATCGAAGTAACAACATTGTAGTATTTGGTTTCGGAAACGACGGAACTGGAGCCCCTATAGATTTCATTTTGGCAGAATTAAACAAGCATCTACAAACAAATATAAATATTCATGATATAAATAATATATACCCATTAGGCAAAGCTGACCGCTGCCCGATCAAAATAGAATTTATTTCGTATTTGAAGAAACAAGAAATATTTCAAAACATAAGGAACTTAAAGGACACAGGCATAGCTGTTGCGCATGATTTAACCATAGCGGAACAGGAGACAAACAAAATACTAAAACGTCATCTAAAAAGAGAAAGAGAAAAAGAATCAGCTGAGAGGTGTTTTATCAAAAGAAATAAATTGATCGTTGGAAATACCATATACACTGTAGAGGACTTGTTACAATTGGAAGCGAACGAAAGAACATCAACAGGACCAAATAGTGAACCAACGACTCCCAGCTGTAAACTAGTGACCGAAGATCCATTCTCTCCAAAAACTCCGCATTATTTAAAAGGACTGGAAATTTCCACAAACAAACAAACCCTTGAAGTCACACTCAAGGGATCCCAAAAACCATCAGCAAAAACTACTCATCTTGATATACAAAAAGGTAGTAAACAACAACGCTTGCGGCCTGGAATAGAGACCAGATCAAATTCTATATCAAAGAAGCCGTCGTAATTTGAGCAGGTTAATAGTCTAAATTATCTTATTTTAGTTATGGATCCATATATTAGGGATGTTAACTTCATAGATTTTAACACTTTCGAAATGCAATCTGTAGATGAACTAAATAATCTCTATAAAAATATAAAAAGTAATAATATAAAAATTCTTAACCAAAATATTTGTAGTGTAAATAAAAATCTGGAGGCCTTGGAAGTGTACCTAGCTCGATTGAACTTTACATTTGATTTTATAATCCTAACTGAAACTTTCAACGAAATTGATTGCACTCTGTTACAGTTGGATGGTTATAATTTGTTTTTTAATGAGGGCAATATAAACAAAAATGATGGAGTTATCATATATATAAAGAGTAATATATCGTATAGTAATAACATTGTACAGATTGGTAGATGCAAGGCCATCCAGTCTAAAGTAAACTTAGAAAATCACGAATCCTTAATAATAACGTCAATTTACAAATCGCCACCTGTAAAGGCTGAAGAATTCGTTAGTGACCTAAACATCTATTTGGAAGAAACAAAAAATAATCTAAAAATCGAAAACCACTTACTAGTAGGAGATTTAAACATCAATATCAAATCAGACACTGACTTGGCTTCTGAATATCTAGACATTCTTGCTGAGTATAACTTTGTATCCCTGATAAACAAATACACAAGGGTGCAAGGAAATTCACGTAGCTGTCTTGATCATATTTTCTTTTCAACTAAAACCATAAGTATTCAAGATTCTTGTACTGGTATTGTTTTTGACACAGATATTACGGATCATAGAGCTTCTATTGCATTTATTCCTCTTTGCTTGACAAGTCCGCGAGAAAACCAAACGAAACATGTATTTAAAAATATAAATTATAAAAAATTAACCGAAAACATTCAAACTAACGACTGGAGTTTCTTCTACGAGGAAAATGATGTAAACATTAAAACTAAGTGTCTATTAGATACACTGAACCATTTAATTGAAAATAACACTATAAAAATTAAAAAGAGGCGCCAGGAAATTAAGCGGAAAGAGTGGATAACTCAAGGAATCCTAAATTCAATTAATCAGAGAAATAAACTACATGCAGAACATAAAAAAAATCCTGACAACTTAGCGAAGAAAGATGCATACCTTACTTATAGGAAAATTACAGATAAAGTAATCAGAAGATCAAAAATAAAATTCCACAAGAAAAAAATCACTGAAAATCAAAATAATTCAAAAAAATTGTGGGAAGTGCTAAATAACATACACGGAAAACAGAAGAACAATGATATTTCAGAAATAATTTCAGATACAGGGGAAACAATAACAGACGTAAAAAAAATTACAGACGAATTCATTAGTTTTTTTACCGGCATTGGTGAAGACCTTGCCAACAAAATAGTTAAACCGGTTAGCCCTTCTCCAATACGAATCAAACTTAAAAATTCATTTTTTCTGAGTCATATTAGAGAGAAAGATGTTATAGAAGTAATTAAAAACCTAAAGAACAAAAAAAGTGCTGGTGTAGACGGAATACAAGCGGAAACGGTTAAAGCAATCAGTACCGACATTTCACCACTACTTACCCACCTCATAAATGATATATTTGAAAAGGGTGAATGTCCACTAGAGTTCAAAAAAGCTATAATTATACCCATATACAAGAACGGAGAAAGAAAAAATCTCACTAATTATAGACCTATTTCTTTAATAAATACCTTCGCAAAAATTTTTGAAAAATTACTAAAAATTCAAATTACTTCGTTTTTTCATAAATATAATATCATAAGCACTAGCCAGTATGGATTCAAGGAGGGTGTATCAACTACGGATGCAATCGCCTCGTTGACAAGTCTAGTATATAAAGAAATTGATAAAACGTCACCCTGTCTTTGTGTCTTTCTGGACCTTGCAAAGGCGTTTGACACTGTATCTCATTCACAGTTGTTGGAAGCCTTGGAGGATGCTGGAATACGCGGAACGCCGCTAAAATTATTTGAGAGTTACTTGACAAATAGAACTCAAGCGGTAAGAATACAAAACGAAATAAGCAATTTTAAGAAGGTTAAGTTCGGAGTACCTCAGGGAACAGTCTTGGGACCACTTCTGTTTTCCTTGTATGTTAATAACCTCTTCTCATTGCACACCACAGGCAAAATTATTAGTTTCGCTGATGATACTGCCATAATCTACGCCGACAGTACGTGGACAGCCCTTAAGCACAAAGCAGAAAAAGATTTGAAAAAAATTACTGAATGGTTCTTACATAAGCAATTAACTATCAATTACAATAAAACATTTTTCCTCCCCTTCACAAGCTACAAAAATAACCTTCCAACGTACCAGAACTTAAAAATAACCAGTGGAGATGGTGACTGTGAAATCAAGGGAAAAAACAATTGTAAATACTTAGGCGTCACTATAGACTCTCAGTTACGCTGGGATACACATATAAACAACATTACAAAAACACTAAGACCTCTAATGTACAAATTTAAGTACTTACGAAATATTTTAAACTTAACTTATCTAAAAATTCTGTACTTCGCCCTTGTAGAGAGTCGTCTTCAATACGGAATATTAGCATGGGGTGGAACAACAAAAAATCACTTAAGGAAACTAGATGTGATTCAAAAAAGAATTATCAAGATTATTTACAAAAAGAAAATCAGGTATTCTACCGATATGCTTTTTGAGGAAACAAAAATCCTTGATATTAGGCAGATCTATGTTTATAATCTTCTTATTTTCACATTCAAAAATCGACGAACTCTCCTGGAAAAGGTGGACCACACATATTGTACTCGCAGTAAACAACATCTAACAGTAAAAATTCCGCTAACCCAAAAATCCATAGGCCAACGTATATTCACTTACTTATATAGTAAAGCGTATAATGCACTTCCTGATATATACAAAGAGTTTATTCTTACCATTAACTCACTGCCACTCATTAAGAAGCAAATTAAAAACTATCTGAAGCACACTCCAAGAAAGGATATTCATAATCTAATTGATTGATATTTATGTTATGAAAAAACACCAAGTTTCGCTATTAATTTCAGTTATAAATTGTCATTCAGCACTGATTGTTCATAAATTGATTGTTTATTGTTCACTTCTCCGAATATTTTAGCACTCTACTTTCACGAGTAATTTACTAATTATTAATATTATATTGATGTAGAATTGATGAAGAATTGTAATAATATTAGATAGTTGTATGACAAGTTATTTTAGGTTATAAACCTACCTATCCTTATAATACCAATTTACTATTACAACTAAACTCACTTATGCCCATGTGCAACCCTCTGGGGTCCTAAATGGGCTTTTCTTTGTTTTGTTCAACGTAAACAGGTATATATCATTGTTATACAAAATTAATTTTTCTACTGATGTGCTTGTTATATTTCTTGTTTTTGTTACTACTTGAATAAAAACGTTATTATTATTATTATTATTATGTAATAACGGGAAGAAAATGAATCTGTTGGAAGCCATGGAAATTAATAAATCAATAAATACCTGAAATAAAGAACCCTCAAGGAGCAACTCGATTTATGTAGGTCTCCACTTTTGAATTCATAATTTTGACAACCCAGGTAATTTCCATAACCTCCAGTATTGAATTCATATCGTTTCACTCCTGTTCATTTAATTTCATTTAATTACCTCTCCATCCAATTTACCTGGAAAATTCCTATATAACTAAGTTTTAGAGAATTGCATCAGTTGGTTTTTATACTTGATAATAGGATAAAACCCGAAACCAGTCGTGAAAGTAAAAAACTAGTGGAAATGAGACAAAAGTGTGTTTATTTCGTTTCAATAAAGTAATCATGAATTTCCACAAATGAAACAAGTCATCAATTACTCGAACTATCGATTGAACAAAACTTTAGGGAACCTTTCGATAAATTGATATCTATTAAAAAACATTTTCAAATCAATTGTTCGATACTATGAGCAATGTAAACTACACTCGACAACAAGATTGTATCAATACATGCAAACTCAAGAACGTATTATAATTAACACGTTAAATGCCACCATATGATAAAAAAATTGGGTCCACTGGGCCAAAAGATGCATGATGCAAATTTTGATTCCATGGAGACATACATGATGTGTCGCACAATCGCTGAAAATCGTACAAATCTCATGGACCAAAATCATATGTTGTCGTCCCGGGCCACGCTCTTTCATTCCCAATAAAGAAACTTGTAGGTATAGCGCGACTAACTGCTGGGCAACGATGCCAAATTGAACCAATTGCAATGGGCACAACATATGTGTTACGAACAGTGTTGCCAGAGGTTCTGATTGAAATTTCCCAACCAGCCAACCAAAAATTCCCTGTTTTTCCCGATCATTACAATTTTCCATCATTTCATCGAAAATATACCACAAATACACTATTATATAAATTCATACTTCAGTGTTCAATTTTCTACCAAAAATACTCCGTTCTTAATATTATTCATTGTACCCTGGCAGACATATCTATTCTTATGTTGGCACAATGTACATGAAAGTGGTTCGATCTTTCGTCACTTTAGCGCTGGCCAATTTTGAATTCCCATTTAGGAATACGGTTCAATTTGTTAATATAATATATATTTAAATGCACTTTTCGCAGTTTGAGCTAAATCCGTGACATAACCGAGTCATTCATTCATTTCATACTCAGGAATCCTAGGATCAGAAACACATGAACCACAAGAACAACACTGATGTCACGAAACCGTTCTTTCAAAAGCATTATTGAATTCACCTCAATAATGGTTAGTTGCTGTTTCCCGTACGAGTTTTTTTATCAAGCTGCTAGAGGGCGCACTGAGGATGAATATGAAATAAAGCCCATTATTACCTTCTTACAGTTGTAGCCCAGAAATTTTTCATAACATTCTTGAACACCACTAATTTCCCGGATATTTCCCGAAATATTTCATTTCCCGATAAAATTCCCGAAGGCTTCAAAAATTCCCGAAATTCGGGAAATTTCCCGGAGATTGGCAACACTGGTTACGAAGCCTATGGATCAAAATGAGGTGCTTAGCGTGTTAAAGAATTCAACAACCACATATGTTGTAATACCGTAAACTTTAATTATGAATATCCTAGAAACGAAACATATAATTGAAAATATTTTCAAAATAGTGTGAGTGAAATTAGGTTTAGATTAACCGGACAGTTTTTGAGATATTCAATAAAAACATTGTAGATGACCTGAACAAAATTGTATCGTACCCTATATTCAAATGAAAGGTAATATTAAACAACTGAATTCATCAGAAAATTACCTCATCTTTGTTCAATCAAAATTAGCAATAAATATTTTTTTTTGTAGTGAAAGTGTTTTCAGTATAGGGGTAAAATCCAAAATTATAAAAATTCGGATTTCAAACATGTAGAGTTATCAAGAAACAAAACACGTTTTTATCGCCTAGAATTAGGCTGAAACTATGATGTCCTACCAAAATATGAATCATTGGTTCTGAAATAGTGCTAGAAAAAAAATCTCAAGAATTGACTGCTCCTACTATGCCCCGTATACAACCTAATGTACTATCATTGACAAAATTATAATCGGACATGTTAACGAGTTTCAATAAATAAATTTACATCCTGAATTCGTCTTATTTCGACTAAGAAAACAGTGTCTTTTCTTTGTCGATTACATATAATCCATCAGAACGCTGAAATGTCAAATAGAAATTGTCCATGAATTAAAAATATCGAACTGATAAAATTCATTAAAGATCTAATAGAGAACCGAACTTAATGAGAATTAATTTTAAAGAAATGGAAAATAATCGGACAAAAAATTTGTAAAACCATCATATTACAATAACCAATTTTCATCATAGACTAATTATCCCAAAATCCTAAATAATCATATCTGACTTATGAAGAACCGAAATTCGAAGTACTGAACATTACAAGAAAATGAATCTGTAATACCAACAAAGGAAAATAAACGAAAATGTGAAGACGATTTTTCGATCAAACCAGCAAATAACAAAAACAATATTTTGTAAAATTGATAAAATACTGTAACAGAATATCGTAAGAAATCGTCTATTTCTAGTCTGTGCTTCCGCTTGACCCATCTGAGATTACCCTTTTGCTTTCCTCGTGAAACAGTGTGTATTTGTCCAGTCTTTCTGCCCCTAAGGCAATGCATGTGACATCAAGGAGATACCTGTCACATTTCTTGATCTTAGCCGGCTTTTGCCATGCCTTTTCAGTACGCTTTGGTTTTCCAAGTGACACGTTGTGTTTTGCTGTCAGTGACAAAAACTGGTGAATTTGGACTGAAAAATTGTTAGAATAACGATCCAAGGTAAGAAATATGTTGGTGTAATGTATTTATATTAGGTATAGCATGAACTACTCAAAGAGAGTGTATTAGAATAGCTATTTAGAATAGCTGTCAGAGTGATGACAGAAGATGTCAATCGAAGGATGAATAAACGAGCCGACGGCTCGATGTTGAAGCTGACGGCTTGATGGAGGAACAGACGGCTTGATAGAGGAGCCGTCGGCTTGATGGAGGAGCCGACGGCTCGATGGAGGAGCCGACGGCTCGATGGAAGAGCCGACGGCTCGATGGAGGAGCCGACGGCTCGGAGACGAAATCTTAATGTCTCCTTGTGGCATGACCATGTCTACCATCATTTCATCACAATAGCTCTATGTTTTTTGAGTTAATATGGAACGCTGCAATAGTTTCCATATCTGAAGGTGTAATTTGCTGATAAGTGATATTCTTTTCAGATGGCATCACCACCACAAGTAATAAAGTTGGGAGAACTGATACAAGAAGAAGAAAATTCTACTCTAGGGAGAATTATGAAGCTAGCTTCTGACTATCTACCACAGGGTTGGAAAGAGTGCAAATGTTGTCAACGTATGTTACGGGGGAATTTAAATTGGACCCACAGGTCATGATCAAATTAAGATTTGCCTTACCAACAGTAGCTAAAGCTTTCAATCCAGAGGCAAACTCATTGTGTGAAAAAGGTTTTCGGGCTCACAAAGAAGAAATGTTGCGATGTCCCTTCTGCAGGGGCCTAATATCTAGTCTTCCGGATCTATCGAGAAGAATAAGAGGTTCTGTACTATAATATGAACTAGTTCTACAAGCGATACTTCTTTTGAAACCTTTAATGATATCGAGAGAAGAAGCATCTTTGCAGTTGGCTAGGGAAACTTCAGAAGATGGAATGGAAAAAGTGGATGAAGATAATGAAGATCATCATATTGAAAGAGAAACCATAAAAACTTACAAAAGGAGATATGACCCGAACACTCTAGCGGAACCTTCATCATCGAAAAAATCAAGAATGGACGAGTTAGAGATGCGGTAATCAAGAATGGAGTCATTGTTGGAAAGGATCATAGAACTGAAAGGAACAAATAGATATGGAAGAAATGAAAATAATTCAGAAGGAGAGAGTTGTGCTTCATCTGGAAGGAGCTCTTCGATTTTACCAGAAAATATTTTGTCTTTTGAACCACAAACGAAAGAGCAAGAGACGTCTATTCCTGGCCCGTTGCCAGATATTAGGGAACAAGGAATAAAATGTCAAAGATTAGGCGTATCATCGTGGAACAAAATCAGGTATTTAGAGGTTCGAAAGAGGTTACATGCGGGTGGTTTCTTCATTCAATTGCAAGCGAACCACCAATTTTCTCATTTGGCTCCTAGAGGAAGTATATCAGATATTTTGGCGAAAATGGATTCTACTTTTGGAATTTTATTACACGGAATGCTTGTCCAGGAAAGGCTTTTCAGGAAGCTATTCAAGAAATTGTATGTAAACATCCTGCTTTAGCAAGGGGATGAAACATAAGTTCATAGATCCGAAGTCAAAGTTCAGATTGACATCTGATGATCTTTTGCAGTATATTTGCGGAAAACGATCAGAAATTATTGAGTCTCGTCGAAACTTATATAATATAAACCGCTCAATTATGTCACTGCTAAAATGCTACAAAATATTTCCCCATCTTAGACACATTTATTTGATGAAAAACTGACAGGAGAACTTCTTCCTCAACATGACAATAATTATCGTGCTGTTTTCAAACACAAAAAGTCATTTGGTTCGATTAACAGCTATAAATTTCGTATGAATACAAGCTCAGGTAAGCATCAAAATCGAGCCAGGAAGACAAAAGCTTCTTTTAAACCAAGATTCAGGGATGATACGAACAAGGACTATAAAAGAGAAAGGCTGAAAAAACAAAAAAATAAGAACAAGCAGTTAAAAAATCGTCGTTTTTGAAAATCAACAAATGCGAATATTTCAGGGGGGTGAATTAATAAACTATGTAGATCAGTAGATACAACTAGGTGCTCTACGAACTCTGGTGAAAGTTTTGGAAGGGTATTCAATACCATTCAAATAGAAGCCTCTCCTTGTTCCGTTCGATCAAAAAATCATCCCAATTCAATTAAAAAATATCGCTTTAATTGGACAAAGAATTAGACAAAATGATGAAATAAAATATTATAAAATAGACGGAGGTGAGGTCAGGATTTCTCTCAACAATGTTCTCAATACCAAAACTAGATGGAACTTGTCGAGTAATATTAAATCTAAAAAGATTGAACGAGTTCTTGGCTATAAAGAATTTCCACTTGGTGAGTCATTACAAGGTTCCAAATTTCTTGCAGAAAAACGATTACCTGATAAAACTCGATCTATCACAGGCATATTTCCATGTGCCGATAAAAAGATCTCATCAGAGGTTTCTAGCATTCGCTTTCAAAGGAAAGGTGTATAATATGACATGCCTCCCTTTCGGATTGGCAACTGCTCCTCGATTGTTTGCGAGTCTTACAAACTGGGTTGCCAGTTATCTAAGAAGCTAAGGAATAAGAATATTGGTATATCTAGACGATTTTCTCCTTGCAAATCAAAACCCACAGTTACTACAGAACCAATGAGAGAAGACAGTGAGATTACTAAAATATCTAGGATGGAAAATAAACTTCGAAAAATCTCAACTCATTCCAAAAGATCAGCTGGAATTCCTAGGAGTGATCTGAAATCCAGTCAAAAATGTGAAATTCATTTCAGAAAGAAAGATAGAGAAATTGCAAAGTTCAATACAGAACATTTTGACAAAAGCAACATGGAACTGGGACAGTGCGAAATCTTTATTGGGTGAGCTGAATTTTGTAGCCTTCGTAGTCCCTATGGGACGTTTACATTGTCGAAGAATACAGAAGGAGAGTCATCTACTACCAGAAGTATTGCCTCAAAAGTTATACAAAGTGAGAGAACGATTTATCCAAGATCTCAAATGGTGGCAACTTTAGATTCATTACAGGACCCCAATATTCCGTCAGAATCCACACATGTTCATAACAACAGACGCCTCGGATATTGGATGGGGAAGTCATCTGAACAATATTCATCAGAAAGGCCAGTGGAAAACATGTCATATAAAAATGGCATATAAACAGAAAAGAAATGTAGAGAACAAAAATGAAATAGTTCAATCAGACATCAAGACCGTAGTATCATACATCAGCAAAGAAGGAGGGACGGAATCGTTAGGTTTACTGCAGCAAACCGAAGAATTATTGAAGACGTTTCATCAGAACAATATGAGTCTGGAAGCCAGTTATTTTCCAGGAATTTACAATTCATTGGCAGACAGTCTTTCTCGAGACAATGCCTCACCCGATTGACACCTTTCGGAGGAAGTCACGACAAAGATTTTCAGAATGTGGAGGATTCCGCAAATAGATTTATTTGCGACCAGCCAGTCAGCAGTTGTTCCGGTGTTTGTAGCCCAAAAGACCCTAGAAAAAAAGGCATTATTTGTGGATGCTTTCAGTCAAGAATGGAATTACAGTCTGGCGTGGGTTTTTCCACCACCACCGCAGATGCCCCAAGTATTACAACATCTGAACAGGGCCAGAGGAGTATACATAGTCGTAGCTCCCAGATGGCTGCAAGTTTTTTGGAGACCTGACCTCAAATTACGATCGATCAATACCCCATATCGCATTCGCAATTTACGAATGAACCTGGCGGACCACCACCACAAGTGAATCAGCTTTGTTTGGAAGCTTGGAGCATTCGGGGTGGATTAATCTAATAGGTGACTGGGGTATAGAAGACAGACAGATATTGCAATCTGCTTGGCGAGAATCTACTTTGAAATCTTACGGAGCACCATGGAAAAGATGGATTAATTGGGCGAAAGAAAGAAATATGTCTGTACATGATCCAAATCCCCAAGATGTTGCAGTGTATTTAAGTTATTTACATAGATGTGAGTCTCTGTCATATAGTACAATACTAGTTCACAAATCTGTATTAGCAACTTTTGCTAATTCACTGAAAAGTCAACATTTGAGCTCTCATCCAGTTGTAAAACAAATTTTAGAAGCCATTAGTCTCCAAAGACCCATAAGAAAAAAATCTATTTGGGATATAGACGTAGTAGTGGAGTGGTTATCAACACATTCTTCTAGTGTGAAGAGTTTTTTTCAGGTATCTGGGCATGTTGCCACTTTGTTATTATTATATTCGGGGAGAAGAGTTCATGACTTGACATTGTTAGATCTGAGTGAAGATAATTTTCTTTGTGAAAATGATTATATTATCTTCTGGCCACTTTTTGGCTCTAAAACTGATAGAGATAAATACCAACAATCTGGATGGAAAATTAGTAGACACAATAATAGGAATATAGATGTGATCTTTTGGATAAACAAATTAATTAAACCCGCTAAAATTAGGAAAGGTTCTATAAATATCATTTCTCTATTCATCACAACTAGAGGTAAGGTGAAATCCGCTTCTAGGTCTGTGATAGCAGGGTGGATTTAGTTTATTCTCAAAGAGGCTGGTATTGAAGCCCCAGCAGGTAGCTGTAGATCAGCGATAGCATCCTCACATTTTTCTAGGGATACACCAGTAGAACTAATACTGAAACAGGCAAACTGGAAAAATAGCAAGACCTTTTTAGACATTGTAAGAAAATAGAAGTAATTCCAATGTTAGAAACACGAATTATAATTGTTGTGATTATTTCGAGGCAATTGACAGGTGAACAGTTTTGTGTACTTCCATTGTTGACAAATATATTTCTGTCCCTATGTGTTGGAAAGGGAAAATTACTTGATATATTTTTGGTGACTGTAGTTAATGTCATATGGTTTTTTATGTTGATAGAGTTATTATTTGTTATTCACTTGAATAAATCATGGATTATGTATTTTGGGTTGCTTAACGAGTTACTGTTATACTAATTATTATTATTTCTATCATTACCTAATATATAAATATATATTACATCTTCACAGTACGCTTTTATATTAGCCGGCAGAAATCAAACACTTCTCAGATGGGTCAAGCGGAAGCACAGACTAGAAATAGAAAAGTGTTTCCCCCGAAGGGATAAAAACTATTATTTCGAGTCTTGCTGAAGCTTGACCCATAGAATGAAGACCTTGCCGACTTCATCTTCAAAGGTACTGAAAAGGCATGGCACTAGCCGGCTAAGATCAAGAAATGTGACAGGTATCTTCTTGATGTCACATGCATTGCCTTAGGGGCAGAAAGACTGGACAAATACACACTGTTTCACGAGGAAAGCAAAAGGGTAATCTCAGGTGGGTCAAGCTTTAGCAAGACTCGATATAATAGTTTTCATCCCTTCGGGGGAAAAACTTTTCTAATCCATACATCACAAGACATAAAATTGGCATAATGAAAGTCATAAGACGTATGGTAGAATCGAAATGTACAGAACCGAAAAATATAAGAAATTGGAAAGGGGATAGCAAATGAAGCGGGTGAGTCAGCGGCACCTGGGAGATAATAAGGTAAGTTTTATAACGAGTTAATCATTTTCTACAAGCGTGGTACTCCATTCACTCACCCCCTCCAAAAATTCTGCTAGATTTCTATTCTGATCATTTTATGTCCTACACATTTCGTTTCCTTGGATTTTACGATACTACCGATTAATTTTCGGATGATTTGTTGGTATTACGTTTTTAGATACTATTAAATGATGTTTTGAAGAAATTCAATAACTTTATTTTTCAAGACTTATGGTTTTCTGTTACGCACAGCTTAGTTTATTGAGATTTGTGATAACTCAGTTTTTTCATTTCAATCACTGTCCAAACTGGCTGAATTTAGATCCATGAAATCTATTTCCACGGCTTTCGCGGATGATGCTTTATTGGTTCTCATAAATAAACAGTATATGAATTTCTATTTGGATTATGAATCAGTTTTACACATTTTGATTTTCTGTTTTTGAGTCTTATAAAATGTTTTTCTGATAGTTAATTGATGCTTCATTATATTGGTTTTACGTTTTAATGGTATACTGATTTATCGTTACTACAAAGATTATTCTGCTATTCTATGGCCCACCTCTTTGTCAATCCTACCCAATTACGACGTTTTCACAAACTGTGGCCGCTTATATCTCAGAATCGACAAATACATAATCATTCGAACTCACACATTTTCCTAATGACTTATCCCACTATAATATAATGAAAAATCAGTCAATTTGACTGAGAGCCAATTTCCAATGTTTTCGTGCGGGGTCCTTTATTCGTTAAGTTGGGATATGGAAGAGACAAACTTGTAGCTTGCATTTATACAACACATCATGCATCTTGTAATAAATAAATAGACTTACTGCATAACCACATTTTTTGGGGGGCTTTGGTTCCGGACCCGGTGTTGGTTCGGGTGGCACAACGCCTGAAACTGTAGAAACAGTTAATCCTACCAGGAATACCAGTATTCCGAGTTGTCGGTTCATTTCAGTATTTCAGTTATCCAAAACACTATATCTGAAACAATGAAGGAAAAAATATCACACACACTCGAGAATGGATTCAAATTTCAAACACAATAAAACATTATTCGCGAAAATATAGGTGTGCGCCAGTTTTGTCTACTCACGTCAAATATTAGTCTAGTTATTATAATGATTGGGGCGGAACTGAGATGCCTAAAAACCCTGGTGTGTCGATTTTGTTTAGATTTTCCAGAAGACAAATGAATAAATGAAATAGTGGTTTGCTTCTTTAGTCGGTTCCAGAGATGGCGCCCTTGTAGAATTTTAGTCCTGTCAATATTCCTGAGATATGGTGACTGATGACCATTTTCAATTTTATGGGATTTAAACAAACATCAAATACTATTCAAAAATGAATAGTTGTGACGAAATTTAAAGGACTCCGCACATTTAGTACGTAAAATGGCTTTCGGCTAATTTTACTAAAATTTGATATATTGTAGATCATGGCATCCTCACTACGTAGTCCAATTTACAGATCGATCCTATGACCAGTTTTCGAGGTACAGGGTGTCAAAAAATCGATTTTCGGTATTTTGGGTATTATGCATTTGATTTTTGTGCTCTAATTCGAAATTTAACTGTCTTAGAAATGAACCTAATGTATCCAAGTTGTAGCTCATGAGTCCTTCCATACGAATGAAAAATAATATCTAACAAATGGTGTTGCATTACAGAAAGACAATTTTCATAGTAATAGATAAAAATCAATACCATAATCGTTTTGATTTCCACTCAATCCGTTAATTAGAAAACAAACTTCTAGAATTTGACAAGTTTTTTATAATGTAGGGGTCTTGATCAACTACATGCGGATTCATATGATTGCTTGTCTAACAGTATATTGTTTCCCAGGTACAGGGTGCAGGGTGACAATGTGATTGCTTTCAAATGCTACATCTCATGAATAAAATTATATAATCATTACGAATTGTCCATACCTGTTACTAGGATATGAAAGTTGAAGTGACTCATGAACTAATCCTTCCTATCACCCCCCCATTATAGCCAACCCCCACACCCCCTTGATCCCCTAATCTCCCTCCTCATCAAACAATTGATTAAATATTATTTTTGTGAATATCTCTGCGTATGGGAATGAAATTAAAAAACACATCATCAATATATTATATACCTGAATAGGTATTTTCATACTCTTAGTAATTAGTTATAAAAAATATATTTGATAAATGAACTTACAAAACCTACATAACAGTGGTATTTATATTCTATACAATTATTAGCATCTTTAGTTTCAAAAATTATTACAATTCTGCAGGACCGCTTCCTAGAAAGTGATTTCACCACATTTCCCATTATTTGTGGAGGTTGAAGGGAGAATTGTGTGGGGGTCGTCTCGTGTGTTCCCAATGTTCCCGTGTTAGTTTTGGTGGCTTGCTCACCTAATTGATTCGATAATCAGGGCTCTTCAATGGAGTCCATTTTTGTTACCTTCTCAGCGGGTTAACTACCTCTGAAAAGGAAGTAGATATCGCAAGGTTAGATCACTTTTTGTTGTATTTACACACGGAGATTTCCTATCACTAAGACTGTCTATTTCAGGCAAGGGGTTAATATGTGTCCTATCACTGGGGGAAGGATTAGTGTCCATTTCACTTAGGGGGGTTTCGCAGGCCTTGTCCTTAAGGATGACATTTTGTTGGACCTGTAAATGTTTCTTCGACTGTTTCATTGTTGATTGCTTGGGAGATTTCAGTTTTCTCTTCATCCTTCTTCTGCCATCCGTGTCGCTACCAGACGTGGAGCGTTCATTGTCGGTACTTCCAACGGTAGAAAAACGAGAGGGTGCTTTCGCCCTTCCTGCAAATAGTGAAGGAGACTTTGACCGTGTGTAGGTGGTCGCTCTTGGAGATTTGACTCATGAGGGAGCTGTGCGAGGTTCCCTTAATTAAGTGGTCCTCTGTTGGTATGCTGGATGAATACTGCACTAAGGTTCAGAATCGCAAATCGCTGTACACGCAGTACTTGTCACCTGTCACTTGTCACTTGTCCCATTTACATGCTTTACATGCGGCATTTATTAATTCTTGTGAAAAAAAGTTAATTCAGCTCCTTTTATGATAAAAGATCTGTTAGTATAACGCAAAATTGGCTGCAGAAATCTCAACAATGACCCGAGTCCATCCAAGTGATTATGACAACATCTTGTTCCATTTGGTATGAAAATATTTCGAGAAATGAAAATATCAACCCTACAAACTAAAGAAAGTCTATGGAGATTTTCTGCAGCATTACAAATCATGCATGTATGTCTTGAAGTCTGCTTCAATACATTCAATTTCATTACGTTGGAATCGTTTTCGATAACTTGGATTTCACGAATGATCGATCGATTACAATTGAGTCAGAGTCTGGTTTCATCAGTAATAATCTGTAAATAATCTGGTAATAATCCTGTTTCTTCTCTCCTAACAAGAACTATCATCACCACCATAAAGTAGAGCCATTTGCCTGCGATTAAATTGAGTTTGTTTGATTTGATGTTTGATGAAGAGGAAGAAGGAAGGAAGGGAAGAGCATTTTTCACAAGCTATTCAATGAGGTATCACAAGTAGAGATTTCAATTGAAAGTATTGGAATGCAGTTGGCAGTAAATCAAGGGGGTGATGGGGGTTGGCAATAATGGGGAGGGGGGTGATGGAAAGGATTATTTCATGAGTCAGTTTACCTTTCATATCCTAGTTACAGTTATGGACAATTCGTAGTGAAATAATTTTATTCATGAGCTGTAGCATTTGAAAGCATTCAAATCGTCACCCTGTACCTGGAAAACTATATACTGTTGGAAAAGCAATCATATAAATCCTCATATAGTTAATCAAAGCCCATACTTTATAAAAAAAAATTCAAATTCTACCCTTTTGTTTTCTAATTTTAACGGATTGAGTGAAAATCAAAACGATTGTGGTATTGATTTTTATCTATTTCTATGAGCACTGTCTTGTCATGCTGTAATGCAACACCCTTTGCTAGATATTATTTTTCATTCGTATGGAGGGACTCATGAGCTACAACTTAGATGCATTAAGTTCATTTCTAAGACAGTTCAATTTCGAATTAGAGCACAAAAATCAAATCGATTCATAATACCCAAAATAGCGAAAATCGAATTTTTGACACCCTGTACCTCGAAAACTAATAATAGGATCGATCTGTAAAATGAACTACGTAACGAGGATAAAGATCTACATTACATCAAAATTTGAGCAAAATTAGCCATTTTACGTACTAAATGTGCGGGGTCCTTTCATAGTGCAATTTCCTTGTATTGATGAATATTATTAATGTGTTTCTCCATTTTGCTGTATGTTTCCTCAGAAATTCATCATTCATTCAGTAATAGTTCAATTGGTCTGTGTAGTTTGTACAATAATAATTTGTAATTATGCTCCGTTTTTGTATCATTTGTGTGCAATCCAGAGAGACGAACAAAAAAATTCATCTATATCCAGTACCAAAAGTGAGTGCCACCATATTATGAAGATCATTACATAGTATCTTGTATCATTTGAAAACATTTTGATGAAAATAATGGCACGAATATATCTCACACGGAATCCTGCTATTCCTAGCTCCTTATATTAGCACAAGATTGACAGGTTCTAATGGTGAATTTTCATGAAGCCTAATTTCAATACTTCCAAATGAAATGCGTGGTTATTATTGTAGTAAATTGCATTTCAGTACAAAATTATGTAAATAAGTCGAATATGTAACAAATGAAAGTGATTGGTGATAGTGATTCAGTAAATTACAATAATTAGGTTTCTTTATTGAGTTCATTCGTCAGCAATACTTGAAAAATTCTGTGCTTGTAAATTTACCCTAACAGGAGAACCGAGCGTAGCGGTACACGCATGCGGAATGTTTGGGAAACACGTCACGATTTCATCTGTTTTCTCTTAATCAAGCTGGCGAATTGTCTCCCGTTTTATCCCACAGTTTTGCAGGTATGAGTCGACACACTAGAGTTTTTAGACATCTCAGGCGAAACCATTAAATTGTAGCTGGAGTGATCAAATATTCTTAGATATGAAGAAATCGGTGAAGTACTATAATCCCAAAGGTGCAGCCTAATGACTTTTTAAAAATATCATCTATGTTATCCTGACAAAAAAATGTCACAACAGTATGTACAGGAGATATTAATATTGATATCCTAAGTTCCCAAGTGGCTGATACTGATAGGTACCTTCGTAATATATTCTATACGTTCAATTGCTTCATCAATGGTCTAGTAGTCAATGCAATTTATTTATTTATTTATTTAGCGTTGCTAATAAAACGATATTGTATTAGCAACGCTAAATAAATATATAAATAAATTGCATTGACTACTAGATTGACTACTAGACTAGACCAGAATAGCAGGATGAAACCCATTGGAAAATGAAGGAAATATAATAATAATTGAAGGAAAAATAAATTACGGTCGATCTGAGTTCGGGAAGTGGGAGGGGGTGGGTTTTCAAGGGTAAAAAATGGTTTAACTCGATTTCCGGCAAAACTACAAGTCCTATAGAAAAAAGTGAAAAGCAAAGTTGTAGGTAATAAAAATATCTACAATTTCTGTATCAACAATTTTTTCACATAACTTTAAAATTTATGTGAAAAATTCAAATAACCAAGTTCTACGATTTTTATTTTAAACTTTTCGAAAAAAACTTTTATTTTCCACCAAATTTGGTATTAACTTATCTTCTAGTGTTCCGAATATACTGTGATTTATTTGATTCGAAATAATTATTTTTCGTCGACGTGCTTTTGTTCGTTGAAATCTCTACTTTCTAATGGTATAATGAAAAATATACATTACTATGGTAAATGTTCTCAGAAAATGCAAAAAATCGATAAAAACTCGAATTTGTTTTTTTTTATTATGTACAATTTTGAGCTATTTGTTGAAATTTACACTTTAATTACTCAAAAAACGTAAAATTCCATGTTACATTGATGACCGAAAAAATGCAAATTGGAATATACTACTATGATTAACAAACAAATGATTTAATATTTAATAGGACATCTACAATATTTTGAGAAAGTTGTAAAATCTTCTTTAAATTATACTTGTAGATGCCTATTTATTGCTGTTTTGAAATAATTTATATACCTGAGTGACTTACGGAACATTTTAGCCCATTGAAAGTTATTTTATAGAGAAGTGGGGAAGGAGCAAGGAGGGTCTGGACCTTACTACATACCTGTTATTTCGTATCAGCTGTAAAAACTGTTTGCTGATGCTGACATAATTAAGACCTTGATAGAAATTGCAGGAGATACTAGTAAAACTGTCATTGTCTCAAATCAGGTTCTGCAAATGTGAAAGATCTATTTTTCACGTCTAATAGTTTCAAACATACTTCAAAAAAAGTGTTGCATTTCTGCATTGTTTTCTGGTTGCAACATCTGGATTTGCCAGAAAAAGAAAGAACAGTATCGTGAATTCATTATTAGACGCTAAAAATTTCTCAAATTTGGCCAATGTTTTTTATGAAAAAGATGAAAGTAAAGACGATATTAAAACAAATGGATTACAATTAATCAAGTCTATTTATAAATGTAAAAATGAAAAAATAACACGAATCAATTGATATTTCAAAATTACTAATTGGCAAAAATTATATTATCTTTCATTTTGGCAAACCTCCCATCCACAGAAGGAGCAGCAGAACAACATTGTTACAGGGCATATTCTCAGCTTCAAACTTGGTTGTGTAACGAACTGATAGCAACAGATCGGAGCTGAAAGCAACAACAACGTGGCATTATGCGCCCAAATTTACAGAAAAGTAATTAATTCTGGAAATATTGCTCAAAACTATTGAATTGCAGCTTTGGAACTGGATGTAACAGTTTAAAATGTAGCTGCCGAAAACATGGTTTAAAATGCACAAATTTATGCTCAAATTGTCATGGTTCTGAAAATTGCTCTAACATGGAAGAAAAAACCTACGAGGAAGTTGATGATTCAGATAAAATTGTGGATTATGAACCACTGCAGACTGAAAATAATATTGGAGACGAAGAAGGCGATGGTCTTGAAGACTTCGAAGATCAACCAGAATTGGAAAGAATTGTCGAATCTAAAGCGATGAAGAAATGCCATCAAAGAGACAAAAAACCGATGGAAAAGTAATTAAAATTCAAAATAAGGCATTCATAAATAACAAGATTTACGTATTTAAGAATATTATAATGAATAACGTAATCAGAATGAAGTATCTAAATACAATAGTATGATTGACATGTATATTTATATTTTATGAGATTTTCTGTGACTTGAATGTAATTAGATAATAAATAAACTTTTTAACTGAAAAAAATTCCTGCAATCATATTTTTTTGATGAAATTGTACATAATGATTAAAAAAAATCTCATTTTCTGAGAACATGTACAATAGTAATGTATATTTTTTTGCACCATCAGAAAGTAGAGATTTCAACGAACAAAAAGAACACCGAATTTTTGGAAAAAGCTGATATTTTGACGCGAGAATTTTCGGTTGAAAATTAGGGTGCTTTTTTTATATTAAGTCAAAATAAGGTGAAAAAATGAATATTTCACATCAAATGAATCACAGTATATTTGGGACATAAAAAGGTGAGTTTTCACCAAATTTCATGGATTTTTTTTTGAATAAGTTAAAAATAAAAAATCAAAAACTTTCGAGGTTATGTGAAAAAATTGTGAATACAAAATACTTGAGGTTCTTCACATAAAATCGTTACAGGGTGTTATCTGAAACTGACCAAAATTTTGGAATTTTCAAAAAGATGCCAAATGAATAAAAACTTTTTTTTCAAATTTGACAGTAGAGGCATAAAGATGATTTCATTACCTTGAGAGATTTTCCGAATTATCTCCTTATCTCTTTTATTTACATGGTGATTACAAAAAAAAATCTTTTTGGTTCTGCAGTCATAATTTTTTTCCTCGTCAACCGATTCACAAAATCTCAGGTCCATTTTGAAGCTGAAACTTCACCCCACGCAGTGAGTCCTCAACCTCTGAAAGCCACATTTGCCTGCATATTCCCTTCCAAAAACATTTCATTCCTTCCTCTCCATACCTACACACGCCCATCCTTTCGAAACAAGTTGAACCTACTCTCATCCGTTCACATACACCTATTCTACTCATTCCCCAGTTTTGATGTCCTTTTCCATACAAGCGCCTTGCTGCTCGATGTATTGGTTAAAGTGAATGGTAGGCTGCTCTTCTTCTTTTATGTAATCCAAGATCGTGGATCCGGCGTCGAATTGTCTGACTAGAAACCCGGATTCCAGTACCATCGATCAATTCACGACTAATTTTGTGGCGGTTGAAGTCTGGGTCCGCCGTACTAATCTTTCAATAAGGCGGTCTTGAGCGGGAGTTATTCTCCTTCTTGTTCCTCTTCTTGGCCCCCTAGGTTGGCACTGAATATCCCCAGCATCAGCTCGGGGGTGGGTCCTTTGGACTAACTGTTGTTCTGAGCATATTGGAAATTTGAATGGTAGATAATCCTTGTTCAGCTGGTCCGGCGTAAGATGCAGCATCGATGTCAGCAATTTTTCTTCACACGAATTGAAATTGATGACTAACCTGGCTTGTCAATCACTTATTGTGATTCTTGTTACGTTGGTTACGGGCCATGCATTTCTAGCGAACAATGGGATGATTTAAAAGAAACGTGCCTTTTCAATTGGGTTTTCTCACGAACAATTATTGACTACTGAGAGCAAGAAAGATCTGGACGTATCCAGAATAAATTATCCTTCCGAAAACAAGTTGATTTTTATTTAATGCTCCTCCCAACCGGGATTTCGAGATTTGGGTCACATTTGAGGAAACCCCTCAATCTTCAATCTCCATCTTAAGTCAATTCTGATGTTTATGTCTATTCATCTAAAGTTTCAGATTCAAAAACAGCCTGAGATTTTGAAAAACGGTTGACGAGGAAAAAAGTTATAACTACAAAACCAAAAAGTAAATTTTTTGAGATCACCCTGTAAAAAAAAGAGATAAGAAGACATTTCTAAATTTTTCTCAATGCAATGGTATCATCTTCTTGCCTCTATTGTCAAATTTGAAAAAAAAAGTTTCTCTTCATCTGTAATCCTTTTCAAAATTCCGAAATTTTGCACGGTTTCAAGTAACACCCTGTAGCGATTTTATATGAAGAACCTCATGTTTTGAAGAAGTACGAGGTTATAGCCGAAGGAGTGGGCTAGCGAACAGTGTGAACAGAATTCGAATGGTCCGAATGAGAAAAAATATATTCAGATTTTATCAGGTACAATATTTTGGTGTGCAACGAAATTAGTGATGAGTTGTATAGAATGAACTCATTTTTGGATGATTTTTTTGGTTAGCAGCACAGAAACACTTGCGATAAAATCGATTACATGGTTTTGGAATATCATAATATAACTGATCATAATCCTATATTCTTGAAAATTCGCAGAAAATGTCACAAAGAAGAATCCAAAGATAGTGAATGAACTCATCACCAAACAAGAAATATTGATCATCAAAACCTACAACATAAAAAGGCCAATAAACAGAGCAAATTTTCTCATAAAAGTTAAACTTAAATTGCTCCGCCGATTTCTTTCTTGCAATTCGGTCGTCACGGAGGGTTGAATAATTAGCAATAAAGTTATCACCCCCTGGGGGGTGCAACCCCCTCAAAATCGTTAAAAAAATAACTGGAAGGTATTTTCTTGACATTTCAGCTCTAGGCAATGAATATGAGTGAAAATCGGTATTAATACTGGGGGCGAATTATTTTTAACAATTGAACCCCCTCCCGGGGCATCAACCCCTTCCCGAAATCGTGTTTTTTGGGTATTTTCTATGAATATGTAAAATTGTCAGTTCTGAGTAATGAAACTGAGCGAAAATTTGTAAAAATAATAGGTATAAATTATTAGAAACGATTTTCCTGCCCCGCATTCGGGGCATATCCCTCGCATCGCGGAAATATTGGGGTGAGAGGGAAGGGGGAGAATATTTGAAAACACTCTCAAACTACTACTCTTAGATATAAATGTGAGTAAATAATCGTTGAGAAGTATTGTTATGAAAATTATTCGCAAATTCGAGAGAAGATCCACTTATTGTATAAATCAAACGCGGTCCGGAGGTAACGAAATATGGTAGTGTTTTTTAATGATATCGAGAAAGGGTATGGAGAAATGAATCCACAAGTAATCACCATCAAGAAATGTATAGGAAAATATATCTATACATATTCAGTTTCCTCGTCTTGATCTTCACAATCCGGAACAATCACTGCCAAGATTCTACAGATATCTGACATTGCGATATTTTGAAACAGAGCTGAGTTGAACATGAAACAAATATTTCAAAAATAAACTCAGCATTTTCAATTAATAACAGTGACAAAGCACTAAGAGATGTTTCCTCGTCTCCGACTATCGGTGTTTCCCAGTATCCAGTGTTTTCTGCACAGGAACTTTTATATTATCTGACGTTCACATAGAGCAACGTTGACTGCTGCTCTCTGCGCACAGACTGAACCATGCCGCTGTATACTATACAGCGGCGCGCTAGCTGCCACATTGACAAGGTCCCAAGCCGAAATTTTTCAGGTTTTAAAATCTCAATGAGTTTAAAGCAGGTACACTTCGGGATAGTTTCCTTTGGTGCACTGTCTTCCTCGGCCTCGAATCCCCATATTCCATCAAGGACGGATTTTATTTTTCTTTCCATAGTACAAAAATACGATCAAATGCAGAGTAACCTCTATTTTAAGTACTTGAAAGATTAACTGGATTGCATTTAAAATTTGTACAAGTAACCAAATTTGTATAAATATTTTCAATAAGAGCGGGGTTTTTTCTGCAAACTGGCTTTTCATTCATGTTGATACGTGCTTTTATCTCTGAGTTATTAGCATTTGAATTTATAAACTCCCTCAAGATTTTGTAACCTAAAATATGCGAAGAATTGAAAACACTCGTATGTAAAACCAACATTATTTCGACCGGTTAAACGTTATGCAATTTGACAATGAAGTATTCCTCAACTGTTTATTTTACTTGCTACAAGTGATAAGACATTATTTCAGTAATCACAAGTATTATTTCACGAAGTCAGGAACTTTAATATTATAAGATTTTCAATTGCAATTTTGCAGCTGGCAACTACGCGTATAAATATAAATAATATTAGAATACAAAGCTGCGATCTTTATCTTCAAAATGACGTGAGATGTATCCGAATTGAACATTTATGTGAGGAGTTATAGAACTTTACTTCACGCGCTGGTTGAAAAAATGCACGTTGGCGAGAGCCGGAGCAACACCTGCCCCATTGCGAAAGCATATAACTTCGACAATTTTTTTCAAAAATACCGTGCTATTTCTCAAAATTTTGGTTGGAGCAGTTTTTTTGTAAAAATTTGTGCTCTTTCTGAATATCAAGTTTTTTTTGATTTAAAATAAACTTTTTGAGATATTTCGAAATTACCTCAAAAATTAATTTCAACGCGTTTTTTGGGGGGGTTCCAGCCCCCCTGGAGGTGATAATTTCTCTAAGAAGTAATGTGCACATTGTGTTCTACAATTGAAAAAAAAAAATTATCGGCGGAGCAATTTAAGTTGAGGTTGATAGCCCTGTTGATTGGCCTAAAACTAAATTCAGAAAATTGAAATAGCGTTCTCAATAATGAAATAGATATAAAAGCAACAAACGAATTTCCATCAATTTTGATTTAATATATACAAGAGCCAACAAATATAAAATATTCACTTATCAGAAAAAATTATAAAACACTGAAGCCTTGGATTACACATAGTATCATAGTGTCAATACGGGAAAAACAAAAACTTCACAAACAATATAGAAAAGATGAAAATAATCAAGAACTGATTGACCGTCAGATAGTGACAGATTTAGATGCCCCATTTTCGTATATAAGCCTCGAATAGGGTTTGAAAGTACATCGATGTTGAGTAAAATGGAGGTAAATTTAGGAGTGGCTCTTGAGAAGAACATATGGAAAATTCGATTTTCTACAACAAAAATAGAAGTAGTATGTTGCCCATATTTTCACTCGGGCAGTGTTCACTGAGGTTGATTGATAGAACCTGGCTTCAGGATACCGAAAGCTTGAGTGTTGCAGGTGGATAAAGGGTAATCTTGTGAGGAAAAATCGATATTTTCACAGATTTTCCCACACAAGCCCATCGAAACTATGAAAACCTACATCGTCACTTGACCGAAAAACATAATGGCTTGAATGGCGTGAATGATTTTGTCGTCGGAAAATTGAACGGAAATTCTTTTTGATTTTTCCATATATGTTCTCCCCAGGAGCCACTAGTAAATTTTCCTCTATTTTACTCAACATCGATGTACTCTTCAACCCTATTCGAGGCTTGTATGCGAAAATGGGAAACCCAAATCTGTCACTATCTGACGGTCAATGAAAGAAAGACTGAAAAGGTACAGAAACACATTGAATACAATTATTAGGAGATTGAAAACAACATTTATGAAACGCAAATTGATGAAAAATTCAAAGAGATGAAGACAATATGGTAAATTGTTGATGCAGTAATGGGTAAAAGAAATAAAATTACAATGTCAGTAGACAAAATTATAACAAATGATAATAAACACATAACTAGAAATGTAGATATTGGAGACTATTTCAATTCTTATTTTTGTGACATTGGTAAAACAATGGCTGAATATATACTTTCAGTTGATATGTCTACAACAAGTAGGTTTATGAGAAAATCAATATTTTTGTCTTCCGTGACTGTTGGGTTTACTAGTGGACTGTAACACTTCTTACGCTTTGGAATAAATTTCCAGTGAATGTTCGCTATTTATTTCATCCAATAATGGGAGACGCAGCTCCGCTTGTTAACAAATTCGAGATGACAGCTATATTTTTTTGAATATTTTTCGTTGTGTCAAAATTTGACATAATAGACAAAAACGCAAGGGTGTTTACGGCATTGCCAGTTGGAACACAAAGTCAAATAAAACAGAAAACTGAACCTTGAAAGAAATAACTTTCAAAATATTATTGAGAAAGAAACAAAATGTAATAGGCTTGATTGAGCAAGAGTTTGATAGTTCTCAGTACAATAGGGATATTTTCACTTGAACACGTATCAGCATAAAATATTGCTCTTTTATCACTCACTACACATGGGTAAGGGGCAGATTTTTGAAAAGCTCCGCTTCAGGTTACCGGCCGACGTTCGCACAATAGCTACCCTTGCTACGTGGTCCTTTCCATATATCAGCTCCACGATTCGTCCTAGTGACCATTTGAGTGGAGGGAGGTGGTCGTCTTTCAGCAGCACCAAATCATTGACCTTGAGGGAGCCCTTTTATTTTTAATCAAGAAAGGCCCTGAGACCTTAGGATTAATAGTTTCTTGTTCTATGCCTAATTGATACAATGAACGAATTGCTAGGTACGATGCAGATGCAGTTCCATATGTAACAGTTAGCAACTCATAGGTATCCAAATGATCATCAGTATTAAAGCGAAATAATATTCTTTGTAGAGGAGTTTGTTCGGGATTAATTAGTACCATACGGTACATTTTTTCCATGTCACTGGCAATGACGTAATTATGTTTTCTAAAACGTAATAGTAAAGATAGAAGATCCTGCTGTATAGTAGGGCCAACGTACTGCAAGTTATTGAGAGATATCCCGGTACTAGTAGAAGCACTTCCATCGAAAACAACACGTAGCTTCGTTGTGAGACTGTCCTCCTTAACCACACCGTGGTGAGGTAGATAGAATGAATGCAATGCTTTATCCTGTGAAGTATCAATCTTTTTCTTGTGCTTCAAATGTATATATTCGTTCATGAAATCGAAATATTTATGTTTAAAACTTTTTCATTAATTTTAAATTTGTTCTCTAATTGTAGAAATCGCTTTTTCGCAATATTGTAAGACTCACCTAATGGGTCAGGGTCACCTTTCATGGGAATAGTAACAACGAATCTACCCTCACTGTTTCGGGTAAATTGTGAAATACTTTCGCGGTCATCGTCACTTACAAGGTGGTTCTTCGGGTAGTAAGGCCGACGTGTGTTGAGAGAAGATCTCAAAAAATAATGAGATTCGACGAGCTTATCGTTTTTTGAAAGAGGCTTATTTCCCGGAATTTCTTCTATTTCCCAGAAGCGAGGTAAAATTCTTTCTATACTGAGATTATAATAAATAGAAGAACTTGAACTGTTAATCGGAATAGGCCCAGCGACTATCCACCCTAACTTGGTTTTTTGCAAAGTGGGGCCGATTTTTCCCAACTTTATTTGTCCAACGTACATCAAGTCCCAAAAACAGTCAGCGCCTAATAAAATATCAATTTTATCCGGTGTGTTGAATTCGGGATCGGCCAAAACGATATTATCTGGAATATTTAATTTAGTGGCATCAAACTTTGCATTTGGAAGGGGGCTTCGAGGGGGGGATTCGAGGAACGACTAAGCACGATGAATCAAAGGGATACATGTTTGTATTTGACTTAATGAAAACGTCAAGCTTTCTCTCTATATTAGTGAGTAATCCTCCGTTTAGACCAAATACTTTGATAGCATTGATTTTTTTTGTTTCAATATTCAATATGTCACAAATTTCCCAGCTAATGAATGAAGATTGACTTCCGGGATCTAACAAAGCCCTAGCGCTCAGAACTTTGTTAAATTTATCAAAGATTTTAACTATTGCTGTACATAATATCACTTGCGAACTGAGTTTGGACATGTGCGATAATGTACCTTGTTCAGAAGGTTAATTTGACGTGAGTAATGCAGTGCTTTGTGTACCAGACTCCACGCTGGTGGATGGTTCGAATTTTCGTTTAAAATGCAGTAAAGTACTATGAAGTCCTCTGCAAGTTTTACATGAGCTTGAGCGACATCTGCTGATATTATGACCGGGGCTGAGGCAATTTATACAAAGCCTATTTTTCTTTGCGTGTTCGTAACGATCGTAAACTGAGAATTTGATATGTATTGGTATTTTTTACAATAACCGCAACTAACTGTAGCTTCAGCTACGAAAGATCGTGTGGTTTTGAAATCAAGTTTGTCAGACTTGGCTTTGTATGATTTTTTGACGGTTTTACTGCGTTCTATAGTTTCAAACAAATCTGCGCGGTCTGTCAAAAATGTTTTCAGATTTTCAAGAGTGGGTTTCTTGGACGAACTTTTACTTCTTGACTCCTCATATTTTCTAGATGTGGTAGGATCTAATTTTGTGACGATAAGGTGAATAATGAGTGTGTCCCAGTTGGAGGTAGGCTCCTTCAACGTGGTTAAAGCACGCAAATGTTTCGTTACATTATCTAATAAGTTTCGAATAGATTCGGATGATTCTTTCTTAATGTTGTCCAAGTTAAATAAGCTACTGACGTGATTGTTAACCAAAATTCTGTCATTATTAAAACGGTTGCAAATGAGTGACCAGGCCGTTTCATAGTTTGCTTCACAAAATTCTAAAGAACGAATGATTTCCGCCGCACCTCCTTCTAGGGATGCACGGAGGTAATGAAACTTCTGAATGTTACTAATCGTGGAATTTTTGTGAATTAGAGAATTGAACATGTCATGAAATTCCAGCCAATTTTCGTAATCACCCTTAAACTTTTTTAGCTGAATTGTAGGTAATTTTATATTATTTTGTTGCAAGTTCTCATTGGATGAGCAGAGTTTAGAGTGTACAGATTGCGGGGAATGCGTTGCCACGGTATCGAAATGTGTAAATAATTTAGCCTTCCTAGCAGCCGCGTAGAAAGAAGTTGTGAAACTATCACGTTCGTACAATTCTTGATCACAATTTTGAGTTAAAACATCGATTTAATTTTGAATTTCATCAAACTTTTCTAATTCCGACATGTTAGCATCACGCCTCAATTCGAGTTCAAAATAACTTTCCCTGTCTGTTACTATGAAATTGGGGTATGTTGTCTCAAAATTGCTCAAATATTTCGTGAAAATGGTCAACTTTCCTTTAATACTTATAAGAGAGTCCATTTTGATAGGATAAAGATTTAAATGTCAAAATTTCCAGAATATCCACGGGAAAATCGAGTCAAATAACCAGGTTAGGTTAGGTTTGAACGTGAGTGGGCCCGTATCAGGCCCTCCACAAATAACCGCAAATAACCAGGAGAATAAACGAAAGATAGTTGATTTGAATACCGGAACTATACGTCAAAATGACAACGAATATATTATGCGAAATGGAATTGGTAGGAATGGATGAACAGGATAGATTTGGCACGCACCTTCAACTCCCAAACACAGCAATCACGGCTTCGATGTAGTATTCGATCTGGTAAAATTTGAATTGGTTTGGATTTTTCAACTGCTTCTCAGGTGATCGTGTCGTCTTGTTTCGTATCGTTCAATCGCTGTTCAATCCTGCTCGATGAACCAAAATGTTGGGTTTACAAGAGGACTGTAACAGCCGTATGCATAGTCAATCGCCAGCGACTCGCCAGAGTTTCGCCATTCGCTACAAAAGGATTATAATGCACAGTCGAGCTCCAAAAAAGTGATAACTACGCGATAAGTCACATTTTGGCAAAATGCTGGCGATGTATCACTTTTTTGGAGGTCGACTGTGCATTATAGTTCTTGTGTAGCGAGCGGCGATACTCTGGCGAGTCGCTGGAATTGACTATGCATACGGCTGTAACACTTCTTACGCTTTGAAACAAATTTCCAGTGAATGTTCGCTATTTATTTCATACAATAATGGGAGACGCAGCTTCGCTTGTTAACAAATTCGAGACGACAGCTATATTTTTTAAAATATTTTTCGTTGTGTCAAGATCTGACATAATAGACAAAAACGCAAGGGTGTTTACGGCATTGCCAGTTGGAACAAAAAGTCAAATAAAACAGAAATCTGAACAGTGACTGAACTGGAAATAATTTATCAAATAAAAACACTAAAGACAAATGTAGCACCAGGCCCCGACTCCCTAAAAGCAAGTACTTACTATAAAACAAATTGCTATCCAAATTTCGAAACCATTAGCATATTATATCATAGACTCGTCGATACCAATGGGAGAGTCCCCGGCATCATTCGAAAGGAGTATTTCATCGATATTCAAATCTGGACCAAGATATGATGCCAGAAGTTATCGTCCAAAATCTGTTATTAATAATTTCGCAAAGATTCATGATGAATGTATATAGAGACAAGATTAACAAAATTCTTTGAGGAACATAATATTCTATTGGAAAGGCTGTGTGGACTCAGGGAGAGACTGAGTACACGTGATGCTATTTTTGAGGTAACAAACACATTGTAAAATTCAATTGATGAAAACAAATAGGTAATCGCCGAGGATTTTTTTTCGAGATCATATTGTTCTCAACATGGAAGATGCAGGTTTACAGAAAAGGATTCTATGATGAAGTGATGTTACTTTGGGTAGGGTAATTGAATTCATAAAAGCAGCAGATCAATTCAGTGTCACAAAAATAATGAAGTTAATAGCGTTAGAGTAACAATGTTGTTAAACATACTTTTGCAAATGTAAAAGGGGAAGGTATTGAAGGTTCCTTTGGGAGCGAGATACAAAATATCAGCAAATGAAAATCAAAATTTCAGACCAAAATCTAATTGGTTTCCTCGTAGAATCATTTTTCTTTGCGGTATCCTCTCAAGAAAGTGATAATGCTTAGTCGCCAAAACTACGATAGTAATCTATTTCATAATACAGAGAGTTTGTAACAATGAAAATAGTTAAGTCAAGATAACGTATTGTTCGTTGATGTGGTTGACATGCAATTTGAATACTTAAAGAGTGCATATCAATAATACTGTGGTAAAATGTAAAGGGGATATACCAGGTCAGATGAAAATATTATTTCATATGATGTTTTCAACAGTAAGATTGGTGGAAAACGAACTGTATGGTGGTCAGAAAACAGTACCTTTGGGAGAAGTTTCGTTATACTGTCGGTCCAAAAGATATGTAGAAAAAACTGTGTTACCATTCGTTGTAGTAGATTAGGAGAAATATTATCGTAAATTGATTTTCTGATATTCTGATTACTTACAGAACTCTAGTGAAATATCAGTTGGCAGAGATATGTGTATTGTTTTTTTTTTCCCTTGGTGTTTTGGCATCGACTGCTATGGTCATTAGCCATGTGTTCTGGATAGGCCTCGTTACTAACTCCATACGCTACTTCAGGAGCAGCACTGTTAATTTTTAACGCAACAGTGAATCGTGGAGGATTATTCCCAGCCGACACGAGCCTCAGTCATTAAGACTTTCACATCTGAAAATGAAAAAAGATCGCACCGTCTGGGAATCGAACCTGCAATGTCTTGATTACTAGGCGAGCGCTCAACCACTGCGCTAATCCCCGCCCTCATGTGTATTGTTACTTGGAAATTTAGTAGAAATTTATCAATTGATAATTCATACTGGAAACTTATAAAAACGTCTGACATTGAAGAATTTGTTTATGTTCATCAAACTATTGATAAAAATATCGATGGCAGACGTTAGTTGTACAAACTTAACCCACAGTTTTTACGTGTTCCTGCGCATCTGCCACTCATTTACTCACGTGCGAAATGTCTGCCTGTGGAATATTTTGCTTACTTAACAGAATTCTACTGAAATGTCAATTGGCAGACATATGTCTATTATTAATTATTACTTGAAAATTAAGTAAAATTTTATCAATTGGTAATTTATACTGGAAACTTATGAAAACGTCTGCCATCAAAGAATTTGTTTATTTTTATCATAATTTTATTTTGATACAAATATCGATGGCAGACGTTAGTAAGTTGTACAAACTCAAACCACAATTTTCAGTTCATGCGCGTCTGTCACTCATTTACACACTTGCGAAATGTCTGCCTGTGGAATATTTTTATTACTTTCCAGAACTCTACTGAAATGTCAATTAGTAGACGTTTGTGTATTGTTAATTATTGTTACTTGAAAATTTCTTTTTAAAACAATTCACTGTGTAAGAAAATTATCATTTTTCAACAGGATACCCTACATGAGAGTGAAAGTTTTTCACTCTAGAGATGAAAATAAAACAAATGGGAATATACTAAAAACAAATTGATGGATTTTTGACACTAATGACAGTTAATCTCACTACTTGGCACTGTAATCAGCAAACGAACATCACTTCTTTTGACAGTTTATAAACATTTTCACGATTAAAAAAGTCAGCACACAAATCCAACATCCAACAATTAAAGGTGCATTTAGTAAACATCATTTTAAAATTATGCTCAAATATATGTTGAAAGGGAAAGTTGAATCTGTTATTTCAAATGGCACTATTTATACAAAAATGTTAGGTTTATGCTAAGAACCTTTGATGTTACCGTTATGTTTATGGTAATGCTTGTGCTAAAGTTGACTAAATCCACCCTAACAACTTCAACAATTGTACTTTCAATATTTATAAATAAAGTTTCATCATGAAAGACAATTTGTCACTCCTCGTTAGTTATTATATGCAGTAGCCAGTATTATTTTAAAGTCTGTGTTATAAATAAATAAAGTTCGAAAAATTGAAATCCAGTATTTTCTGAACAACATCTATTGTAGAAAAATAGCATTTCCCAGATGAAATACGTTTTTTTCGTTCGTGAGATTGCCACGCTGGTTAAACTTGGCAGAAAGTATGTTCAGCACCTATTCACTAAAATGTGAAACCAGCAAACGGTCACAAACTGACTGCTATTCAAACGCCCCACCCCCCTCCTTGACCTTGACCTCAAGACTTTCTAAAACTATACATCCAGACGACTATGGGCACCAACAAGAATGATATTAATGCCCAGCAGACGGTTTCCTTACCTGTCAGTAAATCATATAGGCAGCTCTTTAACTACTAGAGGTCCTTATGTACGACGAAACGAGCCTATCAATGTACTGACCCAAATTCGGTGAATCCAGGAATAGGATCGAGAACTATGGCCAGTGGATGCAATTTGTCAAAAAGTTCTGTTAATAAAATTGTCAAGAGATACCATATCATACCATACCATGACAATAAATACCAAGCCGTGCAAAAACTATTTCGTAATGATCCTGAAAAATGGTTGCAATTCTGTAATTGGTTTCAACGGAAGGTGCGGAATGACAACAATTTTGCGCACAATCTCATTTGGGGGGACGAAACGACATTTACAAATTATGGCATGTTCAATCGAAGGAACAAACGTTTTTATGCCACAGAAAATACTCATTTAATTCATGAAGTGAGACATCAATATCGTTTTTCTTCGAACATATGGTACGGTTTGTTGAATGTGGTCCACACAACTAAATAATAGTCACAGACTATCCAAACTGAACTTATTCCGATTGATGGATTGGAACAAGAGGTCCAGTAGCATGGCCTGCCAGATCTCCCGTTTTGAATCCTGTGGATTTTTATTTGTGGGAATATCTCAAAAATAAAATTTATGATACTACGAAACCGACAATAGAGATTCTTCGCGAGAAGATTGATAAGTATTGGAAGTTATTCAAGGAGACAAAATAAGCAAATGTATAAGAAGTGTGGATTCCATAACCGCAAAGTGCATTTTACAAATTGGTGGACACTTACTTCAATAATTTTCATTTATTTTCGAAAAATCATTAATTTTTCTTTCATTAAAATAAATGATAGTTTCGTTCAATTATTCTGCATTAGGTTTTTCTCCTCTTGAAATATGTAACTAATTATTACTTGTTTCTTGCTTTGATTCTGATACGTTTCATTCAGTTTAATATGAGTAAGTTGATTTTTTTATTGAAATGTACTGCATGTTGTTAATTAAACTAAAGGTAAATGTGATCCGACCCAAAGAAATTTGGATAAGGGTCAAAATCACCTGAAAATCAACTCTGAATGACATTGTATGATATATCGTTGAATTCAGCATCAAAAGCTCTTTCGAGTAGTGTCTTAAAATATGCAGGTCCGTATTGAAAAAATTGAGGTTGATGATAGCCCAGAGGGTACGGAACGTTGGATAAAAAATATGATTTAGTCAAATGGAGGATGATTTTTTACTGTCAAATGATAAATTCCATTAACATTTTTTGATAATATTTGAAATAAAGTGAGAAAAAAAGGAAAATCAAAATGACAGAATTTACTTTTCTTATGATATCTCAATATGTTTCCATGAATGCAACTTTTTCTCCATTTGACCGACCTTCTAACTCTTATGGTTTGAAAGTTACCAATACAATGCCAACATTCGACATCGGGGAATATTGTCTCCACCACCATTCAGAACCAGAACTCTTCAGGAGATCGTTTAGTTACCAGATTTGCAAAATATATAATTTCTTTCCACCAAGTTTCAAAACAGGAAGTATACAAATTCTCAAATCTCAACTTAAAAACTCTTTGTTCAAGACTATCAGTAGGTTTTAATTCTTTATTTTCACATTCTAAGGCCGAAAACTGCTGCTATCACCAAAAACTGTGTTTAGTTTTTTCTTTTTCTAATTTTATCATTAGGTACACAAATAGGTATGTTTAGGGTTGAGTGGAAAAGCAACCAAGTAGCACTTTCTGCTTCCGAGTTGAACTTCGCCCTTTATTTTCTAAAATATATTTTCAAAGACTATTTTCATTTAAATGTACTGAAAGAGGAAATAATAAAGACGTTATTATACACGACTATAACGAGTGTATACTACGGCCACTCAGCCGTACCACACAGGGGGGCCAACTTCTTTATTTGAAGTCGTAGAGCCACGAAACAATAACCAAAATGATCCTTATCAAAAATCAGGAGGGAAGTCGAAAAAAAAATATGATAATAATAATATTTCCATGTCAAAATGACAAAAAATTACAAAAAATCGCCATAACTTTTTATTTGAAGATATGCAGAAAAAGTTATTCGAAAGAAAATGTTCATCGTCGATGAAAAAGGATGTGTAGAGAAAAAAGTTCGGAAAAAACACGTAATCAAAATGGCGTGTAAAGTCCGCAACATAAAATGTCACATTTCCGGAACTGCTGGAGATAAATATTTGATATTCTAATCTCATCATCTTCACCACAGAAAAAAGAACTGTTCCCCACATTTCAACTCGATGGTAAAACTCGGAAAAATTTTACGGCATTTTTTGAGTTTTTTCGTATGTTACAGGGTTCACTCAAGGCCGTTGGATGGATCGCAGTGAAAATCTGTCAAAGTGAACCTCTATGAGCCCCAACAAACTGACTAGATTCTGGGAAAGATCGGAAAATGTTTAATATTTTTCGCGGACGATTTTCCGAAAAAACGGGAATTTTTCAGAGTCTAAATGCGACCAAACCGATAGACGAACCGTGGAGTTCAAAACATCATTCGAAAGAGATTCAACGTAGAAATCTTGATGGAACGGTTTTTCCAAAAACAAATCGGAAAATGGTGAAAATCCCTTAAATCTGAAAATGAAAATTTGAATTTTTGAAAAAACAAAATATCTAACGAACGGTTGATACCATCACAATTTATCAGGAGATCTTTTTTGACCGCCATAAGAAAATCTACAATATGTGTTTCGGAAAAACCAATGGAATGGGAAATATTTCAAAAAAACGGAAAAATTGAGATATTGACCGTACTAATGATAAAATTGAAAGTCTTAAGATCGTCACGAATACGTCTCTACGAACTCTACTGACAGTTCAGATTGTTTCTCTCCGATTCCACTAGAAAGTAGAGAAATGATGGGAAAACTGAAAAAAAAATAAAAAGTGTGTATTTTGTGTCCATTATCTCCAAAACCTCGAAAACGGTGATAGATATCACAAAAATAGGAGTATCCAATTTTTTTGTACTTGAATAGTTCTACGAAAACGTCAAATATTTTTTTTATATCCCAATAAATAAGCTCGTGAAAACCAAATGAACCTAAAAAAATTATCTTTTTTTGACGGGACTTAGAAAAAATTTAAAGATATCAAAAAATTAATCAAAACAATTTCATTGCCCTTCAACTGATCAACAAAAAGTTTGAATGAATTTTTTCCATATCTTGGAAAAAAAAATTTAGTTGCGGAAAAAAATAAAAACTCGGAAACAAAATGAGGTATCGAAAAAATGTATATTAACACTTTTATTGTACACAAACAGATCTACAAAAAATTCTCATGAATTTTTTTTATATCTTGAAAAAAATTGAGCTGTGGAATTATAAATTTTTTCTTAATTTCAAACAACAAAAATTTTAAAACTAAACGAGATATCGAAAAAATTTATACCAACACTTTTATTGTACTCAAGTACAAAATTTTTCCATATCTTACAAAAAATGAGGTTTGGACTTTTTTCAGTTTTTTATATTTTTAAACACAAAAATCTCGAAGACTAAACGAGACATCGAGAAAATGTATATCAACAGTTTGAAACTGAGAAGTGGACTTAGAAGAATTTTCCGTTTTTTTTTGGTTTTTAAACACCAAAAACTCGAAAACGAAACGAGTTAATCGCAAAAGTATAATTTTAAACTTTTTCTGAAATTCGAATACGTCGAGTGCCGTAACCAGTCGTGTATCCAATTATTGATGACCATCAATTATAGTTTTAAACGGATTCAATGTGAAGTGAGAGATAACCATCACAAGAATTCCTCTCAAAGTCGTGTATTCAGATTTTTGATGACCATCAATTATAGTTTTGAGTAGGTTCAATGTGAAATAAGAGATGACCATCCCACGAATTCCGCCTAAAGCCGTGTATTCATGTTATTGATGACCATCAAATATAGTTTTGAATGGGTTCGAATTGAAATGAGAGATAACCATCCCACGAATTCCGCTTGAAGTCGTGTATTCATATTATTGATTCCGCTTGAAGTCGTGTATTCATATTATTGATGACCATCAATTATAGTTTTGAACCATCAACTTCCGAGCTCTAGGCGATGCGAGCACTCACTTGTTATTATTATCATTATAATTATTATTATTGATCCCATTAAAAAAGTTACCACTCTGTACGTGTGAGATAAGCAAGCAGGTCACAAGTCGATCTCTAATGATGGGAACCATATTGTCGATCATTCATAATTCCTGAGCGTTCTACATAATTCATAATCTTAATGTTGATTGCTCTTCCTATGTCCTTCGAATTAACACATAGAAATGCGATGGGTCTATATCTGCTAGGTACGGTTCTTATTCCTAATGAGAATGAAGTGGACATGTTGGATCGCAACAAACTGAAAATACGTTTGTTCTCGATGGACCACTTTATATTTATGCAACGTGAAAGCCAAAGTTCATAGAAGTTAAATATGATAGAGGAGTAAATCCGTAATGATTGTTTTTTGATGAATAACTTTAGCGGTCAAGTAACCAACACCTGTTTATGATGCACGATATGACGAATCATTGGTTATCAAAAAATCCCAAATAACACAAGGTGAAAATATTTATGCTAATATCATGTTCAGTAGGTACATACACAGTTTTCGCGTGACGTGAAATCATCAATTTTTTTATTTATCTCCATTTTCACGTTAACGGGAAGGAAAAAGATGATATTTTTCAAATTCTGTAGATTGACAATGTCAGGGAATACTCGCCTATGCCACAAGCTCCAAAAGTTTTGGTGTTTGCTAGGAGAATTAATTCTGAGAAAGTGATTGTTCTGGCAAGTCGATCGAATGGTGCTTCCTATAACTTCCTGGACAAATAATAATAGTGTTGCGTTATCAAATGTCACCTACTGAACCAAATGTCAAATCTCACAATTGCATTGATTTATATAGGAAAAATAAGTTTTCGAACAATTAAAAACATTCCGGAATTTAATAAAAATATTATACTCATTGATCTAGAACAAAAATTTGTGTTTCTAGATGTTTCCATAAAATTCATCGGAGGTTGCTGAGCATTTTTAAAAGAATTCAATATGCTTTCATCGATTTCCAGGTTCGTAACACAGCCTCCTACTCTGGGTTAGTCCGTCCCGGATAACAACATCACCATTTTGTTTGTCTCGTTGGAACGAATTTGGGGAATCATGGCCTCGTATTCTGCTGATCACTCCATGTGAACGACCTTAGCTTTGCTCCTTTGGGTGAGTTGGATGCGGTATGCCAATTTATTGCGCTATTTTTCCTCAACTGCTAATTTTGGGTCCTTGGCTTTCTGCTTTACTTCCGATGTTCCGTGGATTCCATCAGTCTGTCAGTCGTTCTTTGATCGATGTGGGTGGGTTTTTTTTGTTGATCTCGTGTTTGGTTTTTAAAATTGATTATTGTGACGGGCAGAAGCCCAGTTCATCGTTTTTCTTCAAATGACCATGTTTTTTGTAGTATTGGCCACCACGTGGAGAGATCTGCTTTGGACAATGGAAATAGATTAAAGCAGGAAATAAAAGAGATTATAGAATAATATCCTTGATACACGCTCCTCCGCTTACGTTTGGACTCTGACTTCACCAGATCTAATAATGAAGCGGGTTCTCCAGTAGGACATCAGCTGTCCAATGTATCTCACCAGGTAGCCGGTAGCTCAGTGGTTCGATAAATTGGACGTATGTTTGATGTGTTGAATCTTCCGCTCTTATCTGACTCGATTCGAATACGGAGTACAAATGGATCTTTTCCCAAATACATCAGTACCAATGGGCGACCTCATTTCTTCTTGTGGAGCAAATGAAATGTGAGTTGCCTAGATGACAATTCCGACGTCTGGTGTTTGTTTTAAGTGTGAAACCAACCACCCGGGTTGGTACTGTAGGTTTTTCTGGGTTTTCCTGCAGCTGAAAAATGAAAACGCCACCAAAAATTAGTAAGTTGTCCCGGAGCGCAAAGGTGAATGATACTAATAGCAGTCCCTCACTGGCACAGGCTATGTCTTTGGTTACACTCTTCGAGTGTTCATAAGGAAGTATTATTTTTTTTTCTTTGGTGTTTTGGCATCGACTGCTATGGTCATTAGCCATGTGTTCTTTATAGGCCTTGTTACTAACTCCATATGCTACTTTAGGAGCAGCACTGTTAATTGGAACGCAACAGTGAATCGTGCAGGACTCCCCCTTGTCAAGCCACGAGATTTTTGATAATTTAATCTGTTAAATTAAATTAAAAAATCCCAGCCCAAATAGGGTTTGAACTCCGGACCTTTCGACTCAGAGTCGGACGCTCTAACCACTGCGCCACGCCCCGACATTGGGAGTATTATTATTATTATTAATTGATCGGTAAGTTATCTGAACAAATTATTATCATATAAAAAATCAGTACATCGGAGCACTATCATTCTCGGATGCAAACTAAATTCTTAAGGATTTCGTGAAAATGTTACATCGTGGTCAGTATCAGTCTTATCAAATATGTGTCTGTCACAATCAACAAGCATCGGTCCGATGTTTATACCATTTATATATTCTTTCCAGTATGCGTGGAAACTTTTGGTGTCTATGGTCCTGACTCTCTGACTGTGATAAAGAGAATAAGGTCAGTTATAGTGCTGATTCGGATTTTTGAATTCTTTGTCCGTCTCACTGTTTGGATGAGATACTGTTTTACCCTCATCTTGGTATAAGACACAAATCATTTCAGGAGAATCCTAAATCTTTCTGTTTCCAGACTCTTATCAATAAATACAGTAAAGACCAATTGGCATCCTTCTTTATTTTCAGCACTAGTCCTTATTCCAGTTTACAAAATTCATTCGAGATTATTCCACTTCACTTTTGATGGAACAACGTCATCAAGCAAGAGACAGATTGATCCCTCTAAGACATTCTTCCCCACTAGAAATGAAACTCTGGGCAAATCCGAAAGGAGCTACTGTGTTACAAGAAAGGACCTGTTATCGATAATCAAAGCCGTTGAACATTTCAATACCTACCTCTATGGCAGACGTTTTCTCGTAAGAACTGATCACAGTGATCTGCAGTGGAAAATAAACTTCAAGAAGCCTGAGAGCCAGGTTGCTAGATGGTTAGAGAGACTCCAAAAATATTACTTAAAAATTATTTACCACAGTGGAAAAACAGCATTCCAAAAACCTATCAAGTCATCCATGCTTGGAGCAGCAATGCCGATATTGCTAGAATGGTTTGGTTGTAGATACTGATCATGCAGTCCAACAACATTCTTGACCAATGTTACTTTTTGAAGATATTGTGATTGCTTAATAGAGGGGGTGTTGGGGCAAATCAATTTAAAATTTTTAAATGGAATGGGTCAAGTGACACATCAAGTGTGCAGTATCAAATTATTCCTTGAAATTGTTAAAATTTTTATTTTCGTCAACCTGTTTCACTCCTACGCGCAACCCTCAGAAGTCAGAGACTTGTGTGAGCCCTTACCTTAAAATGTGTGATGCACGTAACCGATGACCCTGCTGGGAATCGCACCCACGATCCTACGCTTGAGAGGCGATCTACCAGCTGACCACCACGGCCCATACGTAATGAAATGATTATTTTTCCTAACACAACCATATAATTTCTAGCGGATTTCTTTTATATTTTTTTTCGCCTTATGCACTCTAAATATCAAGTATAAATGCGAATCTGAAGGTATCCTCATCTCAATAAATTTAAACGGTTTGATGTGGAACCATGGGTCAAAAAATGATTTGAATGGTATTACCAAAACCACTTTTTGAGAGAAGATAAACTGCAATCACTCGACAGGTGGCGCTAGGAGCACATCAACTTGAAAATTTCGAAAGGCAAAGAGATCGCAATTGTGAAAATTCATATCAACGAAAATCAAAACAAATCATATGGTTGGAAGGAAAATTGAATTTTCTCTTCAACGATGTACAATTTCACGACCCGTGCCATTTGAAATCTTCAAATCTCTGTGCTTTTCCACCCCAAAGAGATTGAACTTTATCTGTCTAGTATAGCAAAAGGAATTAAACTGCGTATTTTGACAAGTTACTCAAGTTCCAGCATTTTCCTGTTTCTCCGGAAGCCATTTAAACTTTTCATTCTTGAATGGGACATCCAGTATACTTTTACCATCATATGATATTCTGAATAGATATATCATTTGTCACTTTCTGTAACGCAAGATTTGTTTACATTCTGAATTTAATTTTTCAATTTATGGATACTTTCAAATATTTTGCTTGCAGCCCTATGTAATTTTTGGAAATGAAACAACTCTACTGTTTTTGGTCAAAATGTAAGTGACATGTGAAATTTAATTTTTAAGTCGAAATTAACAATTTTTTTTTAAATGTGGCTCGTTGGGTTATGAAAAAAAAGTAATTTCATTACGAATAATTTGAAACTACACACTAACAAACTTACGTTAGATTTCTTCTAAAATATCTAAAGATTTGAATGAATCGAGTAACCTATGACAAATGCAAATGATGAAACAAAATCATTATGGAAGTCGACAAGTAATGATTGTGTAATTGTTTAAAAAACATGTTGATGATAATATTTATGCGAGAAGATATGTTATTAGCTTTTGTATTAATGATTTTGTTGTATTGGTTATTGGTTACCTACTCGGTGCATTTAAATCTTATATCAAACGAGAGAAATGTGCCTCGAAGATTTTTAACGGAAGTTTGTTTGACACCTGATACTGTGCAGTATCAAATTAATCGTAATGAAATGTTTTTTTCTAACCAGACGAGCCACCATGTTGCCATTCTAGGATGAAAAAAGATTTGGAACCAATAAATTTGGTTACAAAAAGTGACAAGTGATACATGTGATTGTATTTGGTAGGTATGTCATATAGAGACAAAAGTACTGAAAATATACTTGGTGTTCCATTTGGAAATCGAAAGTTTAGGTAATTTCTGGTGAAACCCGAAGATGCACAAAGCTGAGTTACTCGTAAAAAAACGTAGTTTCATGTCATCAGATCCTTCAAATTATTATATTCAAAAACAAAAAAGTAATAGGAGCGAACCACTTTCCACGGACACTCGGTATATGTCGCCAATGCACATGCTATGATTTGAAAGGACATAGGACTAGATACATGCAATCCTATGAGTCATCAGAATTTATTCAATTTTCAGTTATATCATATCAATGACCAAGAAAGGAAATTTCTTCTTCTTCTTCTTCTTGGGAGTAACAAAAATGTGTTGAATGTCTGACACCCATCATAAAATTATGTATACAATTTTTTTTCTTCATTTCGGAATTGATCTTTTCAAAACAATTCTTCCGTGTATATTCAGAGTAAGCCAGAAAAACGTTGAAAGTCGAACACCTATCGTATGAAACGTCTTCAGTTTTGTGATATTTTGTAAAAGATACACAGAGAGAAAAGACTGCAGCAGGTTCATGCACAACGTTGTGTAAGACACAGTTGTGTAGATATTTTACACAATTGTCTATTCTTTCATCATACGCGTTTTGTGAAATTCAATAAATATTTGTGCAAGTCAATTTGTATAGTATTCATGCACTTCCACATTGCCTAAAAATACACAAAAATATGAACATCTACCATAACACAATTTATATGGCAAACATCTACAACGCTTTGAACTCATCTTACACCCGTTGTGCACTTTCTATTTGATATGCACAAATTGACTATTTCAACACTATTGTGTAATTTGCCACAACTTGACCAAGGCGTCGTCTCACCCAACTAAATACGCATGCGCGGCACTCCAAATGTCCAGTCCATCATTGTTTGATTGTTGTATGCTGATCGAAGGGAGAAGTTGGTTAAGTGTACCTATTATTCATTATTTGCTCATATGTATGTGGTTTTGTGTCAAATGGAATAGTTAGAATATTTGCAAACTGATACCAATATTTTTTTAAGGTTAGTACTGCTATTATTTTTTGTTATGACATGAAACCTACAAACTGACTCATTTTCATCACTTTTAAAGGTTTGAAAGGTGCATCCTCGTACCTACTTCCTACTTGAATAAATATAGTTTGACACGAAGATTACTTCAAATTTTATTATTATTCAACGTGTTCCAAAATAACCAAATTACAAAACTTATGTTCTGTTTGGTATTTTGTGTTTCTGTTATTTTATTTGTAATCAGAGTGTACAGTTCAGTTATTTTTGTTATTAGTTCTTTGTGATGAAATAAACATTATTTGAATGACATTTAATTTTATTTCAACCTTCTGGAAAATGAATATTATAATTTCTGAACAGAATAAGATATGAAGAAGCGAGCAGGTTGAAACAGATGCTCATTCTTATCTTATTCCGTTTGGATATTATGTGCCTCAAGTGTACCCTTTCTTAAAATTATAAATGGCCTTGCTTTGTTTACAAATATGTACAATATACCTACACAATTCGTGTATGCGAAGTACACAAAATTGTGACATTTTTTGCATCCTATATTTAAAATACCGATACAATTTGTAAGAACTAGGTACACAAATTGTTGTCAATCATTACAATTTATGCATAAACAGTACACAAGTTTTTGACATTCGTCGCACAACATACCGATTCATTTTGTATATTTTGTGTATAAAATTAAAACAAAACTATTCAGAATAATACAACACTGAAGTGTATCGTTTATACACAATATCTTTAATACAATATTATAGAAGAAAAATTTACAAATTAGTGCTGTCAACTTTTTAGAAACAAATTGTGTTGAAATTATTCACAATTGTGTAGAAAATATACATTTATTTCTCTCTGTGTATACAAATCAATCAATAGATATTGTACCCAAGATAACCCTCTACCTTTGATTTATCGTTTGATTGCTTCAATGACGTATTTAATTCATCAGGGTTTCACACTTCTTCTTTTTTGCCCTTTAAATAATAATTACAATAAATTTATTGCTTCCAAAAACGGGTTTACAGCAAGAAGTCTGTGTGTGAGTATGAAAGAAAATCAAACTTTCATAAAAAAAATCAAATAACAATTTGCTAACAGTGGATTTTGCAATCATAGGGTATACTAAAATAAACATCATTCACTCTATATAAATGAACTTCATGCAGAATGTTCCAGAATTACTTCTATTCTCTGAAGCAGTGATGACATATTCTGAAGGCGTTGTTTATTCCGTAACAGTTTAAATCGGGCATTCGGAAATTATAACAAAAAAAGGTAAATTTTCATTACTATCGCAAACTGCATATTTATTACAAAAAAAAGCTGCATTTTTATTGAAGGTTGTTTCCACTTCCAGAAGGGTCATATTTTTTTCAATTGAGAATATTTTCTTTTTGAACCTTTAATTTATTTTCAATTTGAAATCCTGGTCTATTCTTCCTCTCGGCCACTTGCGCGGGCTAAGCCGTTTTCAGTCATGTTTGCAAGCATTTTTCACCCATTTTGCAGCATTTTAGCGCAAAATGATTATACACATTTTGTTCTACGCTTCTACTTTCAAAATCTGTTTCCGAAATTGAAATCGGACTATCACTAGAGCATCCAGGCACGCTGCAAGAAAATATTCAGATTGCAATTGTACCAAAACTAATGATTCGACAGTTGTCCACACATGAAGTACACATGATTCAGTACTTTCATAAGAAGGGCCAACCACTGTCCTTGAAAAATTGCGGAGTAAAATTATCTGATCTGGTCGTAAATTATTTCATTTTGTTCGTATTTCCATTTCCTATAATTTTTTCCATTGAAACAACCAGAATGTTCTTTTAGTTTTCATTTTATTCGCAAAACAATGGAAAAACACGTTTTTTGTATTTAAATGTTTCTGACAAATTAATAAATGACAGTTTATTATATTATGGCCCACGCTGTATAAAAATGTACAGCATTTTTTGAGCGAAGTATTATGTTTGGCTTTTCTTTTCTATAACTAGGGTATACTTATGTTTTAGCAAAAAAAAGTTAATAGACATTCCAGATGAACTTAGATGAGCTCAATAATTACTACATGAATGTCATTCCAAATGTAAATACTGATCCCGATATTATTACCTTTTATAAAAATAACAGAAAATTGGATAATTATGAGTTGTCGTTTAAAAAACTCAACGAAACATATATACAAAAAATAATCAATGATATAAAAACAAATGCGCAGGGCTATGACGGTATAAATATCAAGTTATTGATTATGTGCTGCACTTTTATCATACCATACATTACACATAATATAGTGAATCTCTGTCTACTGAGAAATGAATTTCCCAGCTGCTGGAAAGAGGCTCTAGTCATACCAATTCCTAAAAAAATAACCCTGAAACTTTCAAAGATCTGCGTCCTATTAGTATTCTCCCTACCATGTCAAAAATATTAGAAAAATGCATTTATATTCAACTCTTCACGCATGTATCAGAAAACGAACTCCTGCCGGAAATCCAATCTGGTTTTCGGCCTCTCCACAGTTGTGAAACGACCATTTTAAACATCACTGATGATATTTTTAGGGAAATTGATAACAAGAGGGCTACAGCTCTAGTATTGCTAAACTTTCCAAAAGCCTTCGATACCATTGATCATGATGTTTTGTTTGCTATTTTGGAGTGCATAGGCTTGTCGAATGATGGTGTACAGCTTTTCAGGAGTTACTTGAATAACAGAATACAGAGAATAAAAATAGGCGATACGGTCTCTGATCCTATGAAAATTTCAAGGGGAAATCACAGAGGACCACTTCTATTCATTTTATGCACTGCAACTTTCAAGAATGCAGTATCCCATTCTTAGGTAAATTTTTATGCTGATGATACACAGTTACATATTTCTTTCCATCCCTCCGAAATGAACACGGCAATTCAAACGCTTAATGACGACATATCATCACTTATTAAAACCTCTAAACAACACTCACTTCTCATAAATGCGAGTAAAACTTCCGTTTCAGTTTTAATGCCAGAAATAATGTCAATGATGTGAGAATTAATGAAGATGGATGTCAAATTGCTCCAGTAGAATATAAAAAAAAATTCAAACGACATGTGAAGAAATGCATCTGCATTGCCTATATGAATATGAAAATATACGCAAATAGACAATATCTGAATAAGAAAGTGAAAACTATTTTATGCGACTCGCTATTCCTATCCAGATTCAATTTTGGTAGTGCAGTTCATTGACTCGGAAGATAAAAGGCGCATACAAGTAGTACAAAATAACTGCCTTCGCTTGATTCACGATATAAGAAGTAGAAGGAGTATTTCCCACAAATTGCGGGAGACTGGCTAGTTGAATTTGTCAAAACAGCAATTATTACATGCCGCGTGTCTCTATCCCGGGATTGTTGTTGAGAAATTTCCACGATATCTATATAAAAAAATATCCCATCGGTCAGATAAATATTCGGTATAGAGGAAGACTCACACCACCTGCTCACCGAACTGAATAGTTCAAACGGTCCTTCTCATATCAGATACCGCGAGTTTATAACTCAATCACTGAGGAGCTGAAGTTTATGTCTGTTGTGCAATTTAAAAAATCGTCGAGAAAACAATTTTTGGAACTATGATTAATGAGCAGCAATATACTTTCCTTTGCAAAAGCTTATGGATATGACAATTATTCACTATTAGTTGTTATTAATCAATTATTAGTTTTCATTATCGGTTCTTTATGTTCAATACCTAACAAAACCTAACAGAAATGATAATGTTAAACTATTTCTATTATCAGTTATTTATAATTATTACCATTGAGCATAATTATGTGATTATTTTTTCGTTTGTCAGAGTTTAAGATGAAAAACAGAGGTTGTGTTGCAAGACAGAACCAGCTGATCATCGGCTTTTTTTCTCATATTATGTACTTGGAAAATAAAGACCTATTATTATTATTATATGTATCATTTTTATTGGTTGGCATAATACCAACTACCGCCACCGCCAATAGTGATGTTTATCCAGTACAGCTACTCATTTTTTAATGTATTATAGGTATGTAAAGGACCCCGCAAACTTCTCATGGAATTTGGGTACAGATGGATTTCCTTGAATTTTTGGTATGATGTACCCCATGTAATTCTCAACCAATGTTGCTATTGCGCAAACCCAAAAAAATGAACAGTTTTGCTGCTAGGGGGCGTTGAAATCCTCCCTTGCGCAGATTAGACTATTTATTTTTAATCCGGTAACAGTATTTTCACTAGTTTGATTGTGAAAATATTCTTACTTCCCCTTGTTCCCCCTCCCAACTCCTATTTCGAAACGCAAAAAAATATTTCTCTAATGCTTTTAACACGTTGAGTGCCAGATGAGACCAACGTGGTCTCATGCATATCTGGGCATTAATTGCTTCGTAAGACCAATGTGGACTCAAATGCATCGCCGATACATTTCGTTACATGAAGCAGCATTGGTATCATTGTATGCATTTAAATCAATGGGATCTTAAAAAGCATGGCCTGACGGTCCAATTGCTATATTTGGCATGGATATGCGAGACCGATGTGGCACCCTACAGCAATCTGATTTCTTTTTTTTTTTGTTTTAAACTTGAAAAAAATTTTAATAGTTTTTTAGTACTAATTTATTGATTTATTACAAAGAAGTACAACTACATGATAATAAAACTATACTCAACATAGAAACTTAAAATAAAGGTAACAGAGGTTATTTTATATATTTTTTGCATTGTACGCTACAAAAAAACAAGATAGGCAGTAATATTTTTTGCAATCAGAGCACTTCAATGAACTTCGGGTAGTTTTTCTTGATGCTTCCTTTGATCCAGATTGTTCGGAGATCTTCGCATAACAAATAACACAACGTCTTCTGTTAGCTCGACCAACATCTTCCAGTATATTCCGTTTATGCATATGCGTAATTTGAAATGAATGAATAGAATGAATATTTCAAAGTTGATCATTATTTCGTTTATTTGTGAATTATTTTTTTTTCATTCGAGCTCATGTATAAAGTGGATGAATGTTTAGTTTTTTTATGTTCAATGCTCATTTGGCATGTTGGTGAGCATTGAAATTCTCCCTGATTAACTTCAAGGGTGCAATTTTTCAGACGCCCTTACTTAATTTTTGTTTCAATAATTCTTATGTAGATTACCCTTTTTCGCTGTTTGAGCTAACCATGAGTACTCGTTTGCCGAGAGACAAACAAAACTTCATTTTTATTTGTAACATTTTTTTTTGTTTTTACTCTTTTTTTATAATAATAGTTCCGAATGCCGAATTGAGTAATGTGTTCGGTTATATAAAATAATCTCCAAACATTAGATAATTCATGATAAATTCTAACGTTTAAGTGAAGAAAACATACAGCAAATCATAATAAATCGTTCCCAAACCGAGCGATAGTTCCGATACTCAAGAATAAATAGAAGCGTTGATTGAGAAGGAAACCTATTTTGTTGTTGTTGAAAATCAGCACATGAAATAAGAATCAGGGAATGTCCATAGAAAAGCAGTGAAGCAAAACTATACTCTTACTGATATCATTCTGAATTTAGACAGGTAAATCAGTAAGGATAATCATTCTGTATTCTCTCCAATTTATTTCGATTCTACCTTTTTTTCGGATTGAGGCGTGAAATCTACCATTATGACTTGAAAGTTGGAAGATAATGTTATTTATGATCTAGAAGAAATCAATCAATGCGTAAACACATTGAGAAAGATACTCACTCAGTACAACGTAACAAGTAAAACAATTGAAATATCTCGTCACGGTCTGCGTCGTCCGGTTTGTTAACTTGAAAACCACACTTATGTCCAATTCAGTACACGGTTCACTACTCACAGACTTGCTTTAGATAACTAATGATCGTTGCTGTTCTTGATAACACACGCTCATCAAGCTGTTTTTCTCCTTCCTTGCGGCACTGGAAGATTTCATTTATCTCAATTTCAAATATACTCTGGCAATCATCGGCTCATGCAACGGTCAACGGTCAATAACACTTATTGTTTATGTTTATGTTATGAAAGTGTCAAAGGAAAGAATGAATCATCTCCTTGTCGATATTGACATCTGGAATGGACAGTCCAAGAACTGGAGACGAATTTTGGGAAGGTCCTTTTGGTAAATGGAAATTGCGAAAGATCATAATTTCGTCAATTGTCGAATCGAGACTCGCGAGTATGGGTGAACGTTAACGGTTATTTCGTTACTGCGCAGAATATAACATTTGCAAAAAAAATTCGAAAAAACGTATTTGAAAGCTTGATTTTGTTTCACCTTTAAATTCATTTTTTATATAATACAAAACAAAAAATTCCTGACTTTGTTGATTATGAAGTATTACCAGACCCCTCCAAAAATATTTTATTCAAATTCCTAGAAATAAACTATTGGCAATCTGAAATTTAAATCAAGTATTTATTGCGTAATTTTTATAATATCTTCAAATCTCCAGACAAATTTAGCGGTTTTAAACAAATTCCAGACGTGAATAAAGTTTACAAATGCATACGACAAAAAAGTCTTATGAGTTGCGATCGGTGCAAGAAAGATAGCTTATCGAGGCATGCCGGCAGCTGATGGGGCCCATGCAAGCTCCTCGCCTTGTAATTGGTTATTGAGAAACCACGCGAGTATTTTAAAGTAGTTTATTTTTATTTTATAAAAATTAGGAAATGAATTGAAAATTGAAAAAACGATAGGTACGCTTGCCGCATATACTATGAAATTATGAAATTAAAAATAAATTAAAATTAAACTAAACTTTCACATAAATTATTGAAAGTAAACAAACTGATGAAATATTCACTGAATTTGTCTCTTAAAATGAAATCCAGAAATCACTGACCATAGCTTCCACTCACATACTACCTGAAAAAAAATTATTGGTAAAATTACAGTGATTAGCGTTGGTTATGTGATGCCATAAGAAATCGCATCTTTTTACATGCTGAATGTTTCAGTACATCGAGCACAGAATATCACATTCTGAATGTACCTTTGATATCACAGCTTTAATGTTATATTACTCCATATTTTTACAATAACTATGGGAAATATTTATGTAAAAATAAAATCACATTGTAATATATCGTCCGTAATTCACATTTATAATGTATTATCACATTAGGAAATTTACATTGGTTTTTACTGCTTCGTGTAGAATCTCAATAAGATTTTACATTCTTCAGGAACAGGAAGATATAGGTTTATTGATTTCTATTTGAAAATATGAACAAGGTGTTCAGGGTGAACAGGGCTGTGGAATCATCTGCGACTGAAAGAAAAAACTTCAGTCACTATTTTCCATCGTTCAAGATAACCTCTTGGAAGTTATTCATGTTGAAACAAGAAACATATACAGGGTGTTTCTTAAGTACGTGTAGAAAATTCAGGAGCGTATTGCTGACATCAAAAATAGAAGAAAAGTTCCCATAAATATATGTCCGCAAGTTATTCGTTTCTGAGATACAGAGTGTCAAAGTTGAATTCATATTTTCATTTTTGTGAAAAATTTCAAAATAATTTTGATATTTGGGTAATGTTTGGTATCTGGGAATATTCGTTATTTAGTTTGTGTAAAACATATATTCTTGGTAGAGGTCACTGCGAGCAACTGTTTGCGAGTTATTGAGATTCGAAAAAACCGATGCAAGTGCTTTTGAATGACAAAATTTTTAAATTTTAAATAAATTCAATTAGAAATTGTTTTTTTTACAATTAACATAAAATTTCATTTTGTCATTGAAAAATCATATCAGATACCAAACTTTACTCGAATATCACAGATATTTTGGAATTTATTCACAAAAAACAAATATAAGAATTAAAATTCGACACTCTGTATCTTAGAAACGAATAACTTTCGGACATGTGTTTATATGAACTTTTTTTCTTATTTCGACGTCAGAAGCATGCTCTTGAAGTTTCTACACGTACTTAAGGAACACCCTGTATAATTAAAAATTGATAAAACATGATTCATGTGGAAATTGAAACAAACCAGGGGAATCATGTTGTTTTCAATTTTAAATTGAGAATGTTCCTCTTTTCAACATGAATACCTACCTTCCAAGAGGTTATTTTGTACGATGGAAAATAACAACTAAAGTTTTTTCTTTCAGCCGAAGAGGATTCCACAACTGACTTTATGAACGTCCTGTTCATATTTTCAAATAAAAATACCATGCCAGGCTTATGACAAACGCATAGTGACACCACAGAAGAAATATTGCATTGCATCCTTCATAAGTGAAATTGCTTCTGAATGTTTTTTTTTTCAATTCTTCCTACCTCCCTGATGATCTTGAAAGAGTGAAATAGATTTTCGTCTACAAAAATTTCAAATGTAGTTCAATGTCCAGCGTGGCATTAGCCAGGAAAGTAGTTGTTTTCTGTTAGATATTACAAAAATAACTTCATTGTTTCCATTTCCAGGGGAATCATATTTTTTTAATTTTCAATTGAGAATGTTTCTCTTTTCAGTAGGTATAGATATAGTTATTCACAATTGGGAAAACCATCCTTGAATTCTGTTTTTATAATATCGTTTCTTGTAATTTAACTTATTAGAGAAATATTGAAATAAAAACCCATTATTCTCTCAAATTTGAATTATATTGAGCTCCCTGATACAAAAACCTTGGCATCTCTCTTGGGGCACGCATACACTACAGGAATTTTAGACTGATTAAACAATTTGAGTTTACATTCACTTAGGACTCCCATCGTCTTATATAATTTGTATATAATTTGTATAATACACAATGATTCAACTGCTTCCATTCGCAGTCATCTTCTGGTGAATACGGAATACCAGTATTCACCAGAAGACAACTGCAGATAGAAGCAATTGAAACGTTGTGGATTATACAAATTATAAGTCAAAGGAAGTCCGAATTGAATGTTCTCAAGTTACATCATCGTCTACAACCTTCAAACAAATGATTAATCAATCCCTATATACAGTTCATATATATTTATTTTTATTTTTCATTTTTTTCCTTGGTGTTAGACAACAAAAAACAACAACTACTGACTGTAGTAGGGTACTGAAAATAAATAGTTTTCATGACAGGACAAAAAATTAAAATATAAAAACTTAAACATCACTGCTTGAGATTGAGTACTAGAATACAGTGACCATATTTCCGGCCGCTAAAATATGGGCAGTGTTTTTATTTATTTATTTATTTATTCATTTATTATCCATACAGGTTTTACAATCTAATTACATGGATAATTTGTTGATAAGAAATTAGTATAAATACAAATGAAATTCCAAAAATAATGATGCATATCAGTATAAAATTAAAAATAATGCACCCCTTAAATAGGTCACAAATTAGTAAATGATTGGTATTTTCATATTTATATTCGGGGCTAGTTCATATTGATAAAGCAAGAATATGTTTTAATATTGCATTTCTAAATTTTTTCAATGAGACTGTCCAGTCCAAATCTATAAAAACATTGAATTCGTTTGCCAGTCGAAACATGGTCACAAGAGGAGATCTTGAACACATAACGTTAGTACGAGTACTGATCGACAAGCGTAAGGATGCCTCCGAGAATTGGTTGCGCAGTAGACAAAACCCTGGAGTGGGGCAGAAGCTCAATCGCTCTGCCTTTAGACATCTTAGCTCTGCCTTATTAAACATTAGTCCATCTTTGTCGCACATCTACTCACGCTTTCTATCGTTTGCGCATCTCAGAGGCATCCTTACGCTTGTCGATCTGTACTTTATTATTATTAAAGGATTATTCAATAATAATAAATAAAACTTAGGAAACATAGATTAAATTCCTGAAAGTAGCAGTCTACAACATAAATTATTGAATTGGTTGTGGATATAAACAAACGTCTGTCAGTTTATTCATTAATGCTCACTTTCTTCTTAGTTTCTGGACTTTTTGTACCCTTATCAGGGTTAATTTTCAAATGAACTCGTTGTATCATTTCTAGGGTTGCTGCACCCCTTTGGGATATTCTATATTCAGTATAAAATATAATGCGAAGCAATATTGTAATGCATCTTGAAATTTCGAGGAAAAAAATAGCCTTTGTTTTTCTAAAACAATAAGATTCTTTGGCATTTCTTCATCTGAAAATATAAATTGATTGAATGAGATTAATTTCATCTTGAGGATTTAAGGAAGTATGACTCACCGATTTGTACGATGCATGGAGAATTCACCTGCACTGTTTCAGTACCAGAAATATTGATATCATCAGTCTGAAAAAAAATCAAAGAATAATTGATGTATCCTAATTCCTTATTGAAAATATTTCGAAAATTATGAATGAATTATTGAACTTATAGTTTCAAGGATACTGAATTATTTTCTAACTATCAAAATAATAATTGTTAGAAACTATACGAATGTAAGTGTTTCTACATAACTATTCGATTCTAAAGGACCGTCAGAATTGATGACGTCAATATTTTCATCATTACTGCAAGAATTATGTTTTCTGAAAATATGACTACTCAATAGGTTCACTCTACTGAAAATTGTTTTTATTTGACATGGTTTGGAAGGACTTTGCAAGTGTGTACCAGTTTTTATATGACTATATATATGATTACAAAAATCATTCTTATTACTGCAATTAAATGAACACTATTGTTGATTGCAAGTAAATATATTAGGACTACTTATTTCGTTTTTATTATTAGTAGCGTGTGTTCTCACCAAGTGACTTTTGAAAGCATTATAAATTCGAAAAGAACGATTGCAATGGTTTTCTAAACAAGCAAAATGGCCACGTGCATTGTTTCTATGATGAAGCTGATGAAAATTGTACTTGCTAATATTCCTAAACGAACCTCTACAAATTCTACAAGTGTACATCATTGTAACTTACCTTTTGCTAATAAAACTCAGTAACAATAAGCACAGAAAATCACTGCAAATAACAAACTATATCCCGAAATGAATCAAGCGAAACATGTGAGTAGTGTCTGACCTTCTGTCCGAATAACGCCAATGTCGCCAATGCCCTTCATTGCGAACTTGAGAAGTGTCGATCTCCTTCCGGCTAGACATCACGTGACTTATAGATATTTTCCTATTGGATATCGTTTACATTATTCATGTAATTATTAGATCAATCTCTATAATTATACCATAACAGTGTATTAATTCAGTCCATAATGCAATAATATGTTTATTTGTGAGCTAATACATGGGGTTCATTCTACGATGAAATTACAGGGTATGTTCACATTATTTTCTACAGAAATGATACATGTACGAGGAGTATTCACGATACAGGGAATGCGCTAAATATTTACAGTCATACAACTCTAAAATCACGTTTATGGCGCTTAAATTTCCACTTGTAATCCATCACTATTTTTTCAGTGATAGAGGATTTAGATTCAGATGTTTTCTTACAATATGGTGAAAACCCGTACTGTGCCAATCGCAATAGAGTGAATTCTTTACAAAAAAATGTTTTTGGTAAAGGTGGTTATATGAACTCAAATGTACGCCCACTTATCCCAAATGGAGATACAACTTTGTGAAATAATAACAGACATTTTCCCTGAAGACGAATCTGTGCCGCTTCTCACTCCTCAGGAATAACTCGAAATATTTGGCAGGCTTGACGCACGCTAATTTGTATAGCCGTGTTCTATCTCCTGTTTCTTATTTAATCTTAGGTATTACCAAACTGATAAATTCAGTTTTTTAAAAGGTTCCTTCTCCGCAGCAAAAGAAAGGAATATGGCAGATATCATGAAAATATGTTTAATATATACAGGGTGTTAATTAAGTACGTTGACAAACTTCGGGAGGTGATTCTTTGAAGGTTTTCAGGACGAAATGTTCATATAAACATATGTCCCAAACGGCATGGTTTTCGAGATACAGGGTGATAAAAATACATTTTTTTCAAGATTTTTTAGAGTTAACTTCGACATTTTCTACAATAATCAGTTCAAATTAGGCAAGTACAATCCATTCAATAGTACGCACGATACAAAATAATGCATTTCTCAAATAATTCACAGGGTCCTCCTTTTTTCAGAGTCAAGCTTTGTTCAACCCTTCAGAATTTTTTTTTCCGCCGCCACTGACATATTATGAGAAAGGAATAATAAAAGTTGTTTTATTTAACATCTTTCTGCTCTCTTGATGTTTTTCATTTACTTGTACGGTTCAGGAGTTACAATGAAAATATTAACGCAAACATTTTCCAGTAACGCATAACATAAAGAAATTTGAGAAGCAAATAGTCTAACAAACTTGAAGGGTGATTCTTTGAAAGGTTTCAAGATGAAAAGTTCATATAAACATGTCCCAAGCGGCTTGGTTTTCGAAGTACAGGGTGATCAAAATACATTTTTTAGGAGTTTTTGGAGTTTACTTCGAAATTTTCGACAATAATCGATCCAAATTAGTTCAAATTGGACAAGTACAATCCATTCAATAGTGCGCATGATATAAAATAATTCATTTCTCGAAGTGCCATTGCCACTCTCCAAAGATTAGCACGTGACGCAATACGTCATTTTGTTCTCATTACACAAATAGCTATTTTCTGCTCGTGTAGAGAAAATGTAATGTTATGGAGCTCCCATACATTTTTTACCATAACTCAGGTTAAATATGTATTGCACAAAGTTAATTATGGCAAAATAATTTTGGACATTTTCAATAGTGAATAACTTTATTATCAAATACTAGAGCAAAGTAACATAAGTTCCCTAGGAATAAAATTAAGTTCAGAAAAGGACCATTATTGAAATTGATATGTCAGAGCAGCTGCTGGAAATGGCCACCGCCAACTTCAATGCATGCGTTTATGCGCCTAACCATAGACTGGCGGACACGCTCAAAAATACCAGGAGTGTTTCTTATAATTCCGCATGACTCCTGTATGCGATTCCTCAGGTCTTCTTCACTTTGAACGGTACACTAATGATTTAAGGTGACCCCAGAGGAAAAAATCAAGTGGATTCCTATCGGGTGACCTTGGTGGCCAAAGTTGTGGCCCACCACGCCCAATCCAGCGATCAGAATAATTCTCATCTAAATATTGGCGTGCAACCAATCTGAAGTGTACTGGAGCACCATCATGCATAAACCAAATTCCAATTCTTTCCCTCAGTGGGATCTCTTCTAGGAGTCCAGGTAAGATGAATTCAAGAAAATGTCGATAATGGTCACCATTGAGTCTATGAGGCAGAAAATGTGGCCCGATACGGAAATTCCCTACAATTCCAACCCAAACATTCACAGAAAACATATGATTGTTGTGAAAATTAATAATGGCTTTACGGGAAAAGCATGCCTCATCGGTGAATAACACTTGAGATAAAAACCATGGATTTTCCAACAATTTATTTCGAATCCAAGTGCAAAAAGTTAATCTCTTTGGAAAATCCCTTGGCAGAAGAGCTTGAACACGCTGTATGTGATAGGGATAAAGTTGTTGCTCTTTTAAAATTTGCCATACCAATACATGGGTTACGTTAAACCGTGCCGCAATTTGTCTTGTACTGGTGTCTGGATGCTGCTCAATTTCGTTAAGTACAGCTTCTTCTATCTGAACTGTTCTAACTCTCTGAGAACAGCAGACCTCTTGAAAGTACCCGTTTCACGAAGACGGGAGTGAATATTGATGAACATTTGTGTGCTGGGAATATGACGTTGTGGAAATCTTTCTAGATACATTCGTCTGGCAGCACGAGCGTTACCATCAGCCATTCCATACATTAAGTGCATGTCTGCCATTTCTGAATTTGTATATTCAACCATTTTATCCAAAGGAATATTGAATGAATCTGCTTTATAGCTTGCACTAATGAAGAATTAACAATGAGACAATTTCTCAACTTTCGATAACTGTCAAGTTGTTGATATTTAAATAAATGAATTAATATCAAAGCCCACTTTGCTATTTTTATGAATTCAAATTGATTACAAAATTTCTGCGTTACTGCAGAAGAAAAAACAAACCGAAATTTCTGATAAAATAATGTACTCCGTACGGAAACAAAAATTTGTTTAATTTAGTTTTTCGGAGTTATGACCAGAGATTCATAAATGAAAATCAAATGTGTAATGATCTGCGACTGTTAGATAAACCCTATTAACTATCTTCCATTACAGGATTACCTTTCGGAAGTTTTTTATGTTGAAAAGGAAACGTTCAATTGAAAACTAAAAAATATCTTTTTTTAAAATAACAAAAAATTTTTATGAGTTCTCTATCAAGACTGATGGGTAAAAACATTTTTAATCAAATATCTCAATGAAAATGCACATTTTGACCATCAGAATCTTCAGGTTGAAAGTTAAGGTTTTCCCAATATCTGTCAGATCTAGTTTAATATCCAGCGTACTGCAGTGACGGGGAGATAGTTGTTTTCTGTTAGATATCACAAAAAGAAATCACATCTTTACAATAACAAGCTTTTATTTATCTTCACTTGTAACTAACTAACAAACAATTTAATAAAAGTTGAATTTGACCCACTTCTAATACTCCGATTAATTTGAAATTTGGCAGGTTTCCGTAATTCCGGTGACAATGCATTAAAAAAATGTTTGTTAAAAAACAAAATGGCGGCTCCAATATGGCGGATCCGATTCTGTTCAAAATTGGTATGTGATGGCTTTTGGGTTGGAGATTTTCAGTTTCACATAAAAAATAAACTAAAATGTTAAAAATGAAAATTATAAAAAGAAAACATTTTAAAGTTTTTATATAATACACTGAAAAGGAAAAAATAATTTATTTCATTGTACAGAAAGATTTTGATACTCACAGAATAACCTACAAAAAATTAAACAAATTATTTTTTCATTTTCAGTGCATTTGTATAAAAGCTTGTCTTTATATTTTTTATTGTATAATTTTTATTCATCGTAGATTTTTATAATTCTGAAAAAATATTTCCATCAATTTTACAATAATTGAAAATGTTTAATTTTCAAATTTTCTAATGTTATGCCACACTGGAAAATGTTTAAATTAATATTTTCATTATAGCCCCTGAACCGTACAAGTAAATGAAAAAATGCAAGATATCAAAAAGATGTTAAATGAAACAACATTGATTATTCCTTTCTCATAATATGTCAGTGGCAGCGGAAAAAAAAAATCTGAAGGGTTGAACAAAGCTTGACTCTGAAAAAAGGAGGACCCTGTGAATTATTTAAGAAATGCATTATTTTGTATCGTGCGCCCTATTGAATGGATTGTACTTGCCTAATTTGAACTGATTATTGTCGAAAATGTCGAAGTTAACTCTAAAAAATCTTGAAAAAAATGTATTTTTATCGCCCTGTATTTCGAAAACCAAGCCGTTTGGGACATATGTTTATATAAACTTTTCGTCCTGAAAACCTTCAAAAAATTACCTCCCGAAGTTTGTCACCTTACTTAATTAACACCCTGTATATTTATTATATAAAATAATAACATCCTACCAACATATGTGGTCTGTATAAATAACAAGGAATACTATAAAAACGTATAAGAATACAATAAATAATAAATTCAAAATATCTTAAGACTATTTGAAGAGATATTTTTCTGTCATTGACAATAAATATGTGCTCTCATTATTCTTATGGAAAATTTCAGAACTTCAAGTGCTATAAATTTAACAATTTTCATAGGTAAATTGAATTTTTTAGCAAAATCTACAAAGAAATTAGTGATGGTTCCTCGAGCACCAATGAATAAACCAATAATTTTTATTTCACCAGCTATTTTATATTTTTCCTTGAAGAAAGGGATCGTGGGTTCATAAATATGCCTTTTCTCCATATCAACATCAAATGGTTGGGATTCATCTGATTCAAATCTTATTGTTGGGTCCAATATGTAAGGAACGTTTTTCTTCCTGTCGATGGCTATGATATCAATCCTTCGAAGACTGTCATTGGTAGCTTTACATTTGATTTCTTCATAAACTTCAAAATTTTTGGAAAGTTCAGTTGCTATCAAATGGCGAATTGTGTTGTGTCTTGTATTTCTCAAGAGATTGCCATGTTGACAAGATCCCAAGACGTGAGGAAGGGTTTCAATCTCAGTACAGTGTCTACACTGGTTATCGTCATGAGATCTGCCTGGTACACCTCTCAAGTTGACCACTTATCCTCTCATTTTGATGGCTTCTTTCCACTCAGATGTTGTCAAACCTTCTTGTGTTCTGGTCAATGAATTTGCAGGTGTGTATTGATTATTAAGTTCTGCCCCTCTTCCCTTTTGTTTCAAATTCTTCCATTTGGAGTATTCCTCTTTCCTCAGTATTTCTCGTAACTTACAACCAGAGTAAGTCCACTTGTCATCTTCCAAAACAATTTTTAATTTTTGTATGCAAAAATCAGCTTCTTCTTCAAAAGACCTCACTCTCTCCAAGTAAATATTTTCCTGTATTCTCAGCTTTTTACAAATGTTGAAACTTTGTAAAAAAGCTTCCCATGAAGCACGAAAGAGACCAAGACCTTTATCTTTCGGAGAGGAATATAGCATACTATCTGGAATATCGGATGGTAAATCCAAAATTTCCTTGAGGGACGATTTTATTTATTTATCAATGTCTGTTAGGAATTTCATTGGTAATTTGTCAAGAGGAGTAGATTGAAAGGAGTACACTAACGAGGGCCATATGGAAAAGTTGAGCACTTGAAATTTTTGTTGGCATTTTAATAAAGGAGATTTGATTAATTTTTCTAAATTTGTTTTCAAATCATCTATAACTTTCCTAGAATCCAAAGTTATCTCATCTCTGAAAGATACTCCCAAATATTTTATCTTCTCATTTTCCGATATGGATTGAATGGATTCAGAACAAAACAGTGCAACAGGACTGAGTTTCCCATTCTTAACATTTATAATTTTTGTTTTTTTTGTATTTAATTTGAGACCTGTTTCTAAAAATTTTGCCTTTGCCAGTTCTAGAAGGGATAGGGCACTTTTTCATCTTTACCAATTATGACAGTATCATCAGCGAATCCTAAAACTGTTGCTGGTGGGATGTCTTCATGCATATAGTAGCCGAAAGTGTTCGCAGTTGAAAGTTCAGACAATTCGTCCATGATGAAATCTGTGGCTAAGTTGTACAAGGCAGGTGAAAGCGGTGCTCCTTGCATTACTTCCCTAGTAAAGAATATTCGTTTGGTTTTTCCTTCGAATGTTTCAACCTGAGTTGAGTTTCCATACTGAAAGTTTATCAAAACTTTCTGTAATTTATCAGGTAATGCAGATGAGACTAGCGTTTTATTAAGATGATCATATCCGATGTTATCATATGCTTTACTAATGTCTCAAAAAACCACTGTAATATTCTTCTTATTGATTTTGGCATCTTTCAAAAGACCATTCAGAATCGAAGTATTGATATGAGCTCCTGGAAGGCATGTGAATCCTCTCTGGTTTTCGTTGAAATTAACAAATTTTCTGAATCTTCTATCGAACTAAAAGACAGTATGGTAATATTGTCAGACTGTTGCCTCTGTGGTGACGAGGAGGAAACAGCCTCTCAGATCATCTTCGAATGTGACGCGCTACTCAACAAGCTCAACAGAATATTCGGACAGATTAACCTAGAAACTGGCATGAATCCGACTCACCTAGTAAATAGACTACTGAACCTGGTAAAAACACAGGCCTATTTAACTAGGAACCACTTACGATAGAACAATACAATAGACCCCAGCTGGTCTCAGTCTCAGGGAAACCTCAAGGTAAACCCGGTATCTTGCTCGTCAGCCTTTAACCAACCAACCAACCATGATAATATTTAAAAATCTTCAAGCAGTACATAGATTGTAATTTTCAAAGATTTCACTTACAATAAGGAGTCATATTGAATAATTTTGTGATTATTTGAATAATTTCATTCTTTATTTTTTGTAGTAGGTAAATTTCAATTACAGTTCAGAAATATTTAAAAAACCAAATATTTGAACCACTTGAAATTAACTTTTTTTTCATTTATTCCTTTCTTATTCATTAATTTCACTGAAACTGTCTTATTCACGAAGAGTGATGTTTGCAGAGTTCACTAATAATAGTTTATAGAAGGAAACCATTTCGTAATCATCAGAACGAAAGAAAGAGTCGAATAGTGCCGTGAACAAGAGTCTTTATCTACGACTAATATACAGTCTGTCCATAAAGTAATCCCCCCCCCCCCCTGTTAACTTTTGAACGGAGTGGAAATTTCCTTTAAAATTTTTTTTTGGTTAAATGGTAGTTCATAAGCTATTTTTTGACAATGATGAAAAAATGAAAAACTTCTCTCTTTCAAAATGGCGGCCAGGCGCCATTTTGAAATATTTTTTTAAATGGCATGGGGGGTCGACTGATACCTCATTCAATTTGTTTTTCAATTCTCTATTAGGCAGCAAAATTTCAAACAGAAATATTGGTCCAAACCAAAATGGCAGTACATTACTTTAGAACTCTCACGAGAGGATCCTGTCGAATAAATGGCTGTTAAAGAGCTTTAGTGCAATTATAAAATATTATTTCGTTTCTGCAAGAGCTTCTTGTCACTTAAAATGGCAGATGGATGCCATATTAGAAAAAATTCATTTGAGTAGATAAGTAGTGTAATCCCTGCCAAAAATATCACATATAATATCATCAAAAAATGTAGACGAATTATGAGAATTTATAAGGATCTACGTGGAAAGACTGTAACCTACACGTACGTTATCACTGGCACATACACGTTTTGGAAGTATGTATGAAGATTTATAAGTAGGTGTAATTTATAAGCATACCCGAATACATGTCGTACGAGTTTGTATCAGGCAGTGGTTGTTTGAGGGAACTATGAGATTCGATGAGGTATTCCAGTTTCAATCACAACGATATTATATGCTCATTCACAAGCTTATCAACGTATGAAATTCACAATTACTAATCTTATTTGGTATCGTATGAAGAAAGTGGATTCAGTATTCGATGATCTGTATCAGAAATTCCGTATCCAATTTTATTGGGTATTCTGTGGAAAAAGTGGGATCACGATGTGATGGTTTGGATCAGGAATTCCTTATCTAAGTATATGCGATTCCAATAAGTTTTCATACAACTAAAAATCACTGAGAATTCACAAGTGTCGATAATAAAACAAGGATACAGAGTATAACAGTTTGTTTTAGGCAATGGTGGTGCAAAGAGACTATATACACGATTCGATGAGGTATTCCAATTTCAAACAAAATAATATTTTATTCTCATTCAAAATTTTGAGAACCTATGTGTGGAAATACAGAATTCATAATCTCATTCGGTATCGTATAAAAAACGTGTGATCAGGACTTGATGGTCCAATCTGTATTTGGAACTCCGTATCCAATTTTATGCGAATCCTTTGAGATTTCATGAGATCCAACTGTAGGAACATCACGAAACCAAGTGGAAAATTATAAACAAAATATTCTTAAGAATATTCGAATAGATTATTATTATCATATCATGCCAGAATATTCCAGAAATATTTCAGAAAGATCAACACAAGATCAACGACATGCAACATTCCAGGAAAATTTTTCTAGAATATTGCTGAAATATTCGAATAGATTATTATTATTATTCAACTCCAGATTTTCAAAACATATCAGAAGAATCATAATGTACCCTAGGTTATTTTATCTACGCCTACAAATAATGATATATATTTCAAAATGACTTCAATTGCAAATGATCAATTTTTTTATCATAATCGGATAACCGAGAATGAATTTATTTACTTATTATATTCCTCGTATGTCAAATGTATTCGCTGATGAACTGTTTTCGTTTCTTTTCCAATGAACTGCATAGTTCTTTCACGAGTCGTGAGCTCTGAATGTCTAAATCGTTGTATGAGGGGTAATCCTCATACCACGGCTGAATGTATGAAATGAATGAATCTCTAACCGGCTTCTCGGAGAGCTTCTTTCTCTACTCGGAAGATGATGCGGCTTAGACCACGTTTCATAGAGCGTGATCAGAGTAAGTAAATAACAACCACGGTAAGATGAGAGTTGTGATAATATACACGAGGAACAGATAGTGTAAATTGGCTGCACAGATCTACCCGATCTACCTCCTTTTCGTTTCTGTTAGAAATGAATGTGTAATTTACATATTTTTTGTAATTTACTATCCAATTTGAATCTCATAAATTCTCTTAAATATTTTTTTATCAGTCTCTATGAGACATTTTTGGCAGGGATACCTCGTTTCATTGAATCTCAGCAAATCTCAGAAATCATGTCTCATATACGATTCTGAGGGACAGAGAACATTTGTAGATATCAAAAAAATATTTTTCCATTTGAATTGAGCTCGTTTAAAGCCATTTATTCAAAGAAATCGCTCATAAAGGTTCTAATTCAATGTGCCGCCATTTTGTTATGGATGAATATTTTTGTCTGAAATTTTATAGTCGTATGGAAAAATCAAAAGACAATTCGAATGAGGTATCACTCGACCCCCCATGCCATTTAAAAAAATCTTTCAAAATGGCGCCTGGCCACCATTGTGAAGGACAGACATTTTTTATTACTGTCAAAAAGTAGCTAATAACATACCATTTCACAAAAAATTGTGAGCAACCTCCAGAAATTAACAGAAGAAAATGACGAAAATATAAGTATGCATGTTCTCTACAGTTTTGTTTCACAGCAGAAGTTTTTTGAAAAATCATGAAAAACTTCTGGCCTTGCTTACGGAACACCAAATAAATTCATTGGTTTTGATTATGGAGCATTTCAAGGATACATACAGGGCAATTCACGACGAACTCTGTAAATTATTTGAATTTCAAAATAAAATTTGGTATTAATCTAAAATGTTTTCATTGAATCTCCATATCCGATTCTGTAATCTCCTCGAGATTTTATTATAACTTTATGAATAATTTTATATGTTTGAAGTGTTCGGTTTTCGAAATTTATTTTTTTTTTTACAGAATTACTATGGCCTTCATGCATACTACAAATACTTAAAAGTACAAATACTAAAAGGGGCGAGGTAGCCGAGTCGTTAAAGCGACATTGTTTCAATCACTTTTGGCTGCCAGTAATATGTTCAAACCCTAGCGACTGCAGAACTTATTCTGATGGCCCGAGAAAGTGTTAGGAATCGCACGTTAAAACGTAAGACCTCGTTAATCCTTAGCTCGCACAAGTTTCGACTTCTGAGGGCTGCCGTTCGTAAGGGGACGACAGCTGGTTAACGGAAAAACAATTTTAACAAAAAAAAACAATTCAACTTCATCACAGATTAATGAACGAAGTAAAAACAGTACGATGAACAAATATTTCACCATTTCACCAAGAAAAAATCAAAAAAAAATCCACCCCGTTCAAAAGTTAACAGTGGGGGGGGGGTTACTTTATGGACACACTGTGTGACATTTACAATCTGAAGACATTCATTATTCGCGGCGAGAATAATGAATCATTATTCCCTCGCAGATGAATGATTATTCGTATTTGAAACGAAATGTCTATGGAAACAGCCATGATAATTGTTTAACGCAAACTGTCAGTGTTAATAAATCATTATTTCAAAACCGTGTTATTTGTGATTCAATGACGGAGAGTGTAGGAAATGTGATGGAAAGTAATATGGAAGAAGAATTTTCCTATCAGAATTTTATTGACAAATAAAGTTAATCACTAAATATCTAAAATAAATGAATTAGTCGTAAATAAAGTAGGGGAAAGTTCTTACGAAAATTTAAGAGTCATTCAACCAATTCTTTGATTTTTTTATTTGGTAATAAAAAACCTCAAATGAGCCGCTCACTCCACGTGGACATTGCTCAATATTACACAAACTGCACTGTGATTGGATATAACGTCATAAAGTTCTCACTAACATTCATGCCAAGACACATTCGGCATTCTTTGAAATGCTTATAATAGTCCGGGAGGCGATTTAACAAATAGACGATGATGTGGAACTGACTGACTGAAACTAGATATTCTGTTTTGACTTGTTTATTATAGTCTTTACATTGTTTGATGGTAATCTATTATATACATATAATTCTCCTTATATGTTTATAAACAAAACAGCAAATATAATAACTCACTATATACAGTAAGTCAAAAATAAGGTTGTCCACCATGGGAATATATGTAACTATAATAGATACAGTTTTGGTTGAATTAGTAAAAATTTGCCTACAGAATATTATGCTTTCAGCAGACAAAGTTGTAATCAGTAGTGTCATGAAACTATTTCTTGTTTGTCTTAAGGCCGATTCAGATACATGCGTGCCCATCCTGCATTTTTGACCCGGCATGAGAAAGGTATGCCCATCGACGTTAACACCTGTGCATATCGGCGTACGTGAAGAACGCGAGGTGAGCTCGCATGGAATCACAATTTGTTCTGGTTCACATTATTATTATTTTGGAATTCTCTGTTATGAACAAACCTAAATTATTTACCATTTGACAGTAATTTGCATACCTGAATTCTTGGATATTCTGAAAGTAAGCTCCTTGCTACTCCCAAGCCATTTTGCCATTGTGTCCTAATGAATCAATAGGTATAAATACGATCTTACTTTAACAATAATTTTACGGTGAGTTAGGTATGACAAAATCCAAGCAAGTGTGTTCCCACGAAATCCCATACCATATAGTTTCGTTTCAACAAAGCTCAGATTCAGACAATCAAAAGCTTTAGTGAGGTCGAAGAAAAGAGCTCCAACAAATTTCTTATCGACAAGGTATTTATATAAGTATTCTACAAATTCATACACTGCAGTTTCTGTCGACCTGCCGGGATAGAAACCATTCTGACATTTTGATATTATTTGATATTTATCTAGAAATTTTATTATCCTTTTATGCATGGCTTTCTCAAATACTTTGGCAAATACACAGGAAACAGTTATCTGCCTATAGTTGTCAATGGATAACGGATCATTTTTTTTTAATAGGGGTGACTAGTCCTAGTTTCAAGTCTTGGGGATATTTTCCTAGTTCAACAGACAAAATTATCAATTTCGCTATTGGTTCAGCAATATAGCAAGCAATACTCTTAACGATTTTGGTTGAAATACAATCCACCCCCGTAGAATTAGTGTTTTTTAAATCATTTATTATTTCAACTATCTCTATTGCTTCTACAGGACTGAAAAAGAAAGAGTTGTCATTAGTCAGTATGCATTTTGTACAATTGGATTCAGAGTTACCAAAATGCGATTCGGTGGCTAACTGAGCTATATTGCTAAAGTGTTCAGCAACTGAATATTCATCGGAAATGATTTGTTCTCCAATTTTCAACTCTACATTTCTGTGAACTTTCGTTTTGCCTGTTTTTTTTCTGACTATATTCCAAATATATTTTTGTTTTTGCAAAGGATATTGTTTATTTCTAATTGCATTTTGATAGTATTCCTTTTTGTCATTATTCAGTTTGGTTTTATAACTTTTAAGCAATTTTTCGTATTCAGTTTCTAAATTTTCATCATAATATTGGCATTTCAAACAATGTAATTGTTTTACTCTATTACCCATGTCAACAGAGTCCCTAGTAATCCATTCACTTCTATTATTATTATTATTTGAGTTAACTACTTTTTTCTTTATAGGACAGAATAAGTCTTAGCCTACAGTTATTTATGAACCTCAGTATGTACGAAAAAACTCTCTTCATTTTGTTGAATTCCGAAAAATGATCGAACAAAGAAGTAATATTAGAGTTTGAAATGAAACATTTCCGTTTTTCGGGTAATTCGGGCATCGGCAGTGATATACTAGGCCAATCCGAAGTATCACATAATAACCATTGCGGTCCGTGGAACCACAATTTGGATTGAATCAATGCCTTTGGGCTTAAACCACGTGACACAATGTCGGCGGGATTATATGCAGTAGGTACGTGTCTCCATTCAAAATTTTGTGTAAGTCTTTGTATTTAGGCTACGCGATGTGATACGAAAGGTTTTAATAGGTTGGGTGTTATTTTTAACCAGCCTAATACAATAGTCGAATCGGACCAACAATAAATGTCGTTGAATTCGATATTAGAGGACTGTACAATTTTATCAATAAGTCGAGACAAAATTAAACTAGCACTTAATTCTAGCTTAGGCATAGTCAACGACTTTAAGGGTGCGACTTTTGATTTAGCACATAAAATATTCGAATTTATGTTACCCTTCACATTTTTTGAAACAACGTAAACGCAGGCACCGTAACTTGTTTCTGAAGCATCCGCAAACCCATGCAATGATATGTATACTGGTTTGTCGCATAAAACATTACGAGAAAACTTTAGATCATTCAATAGAAACAAATCTGAAGAAAATTGTAACCATGAATCTATAATATGCTTTGGTAAGACATCGTCCCACGTTAGCTTTTCTGACCATAATTTCTGTAACAAAATTTTCGCTATAATAATGCAAGGACTAACCAAGCCTAATGGATCAAAAATAGTTGCTATTCTAGAGAGAATCGTACGTTTTGTTATTTTAGTAGGGTTAATATCTCGTATATTAAAGGTGAGAATATCAGATCTGCATTCCCAAGACAGACCCAATATCTTGCTCTCGTGATCTTTTGTCATAGATAATTCAAGAAAATTAGATCCGCATTGTGTCGAAAATATTATTGCTATTTGACTTCCATTTTCGAAGATCAAATCCTCGTTTGATCAAAATGTTCGAAATACACGAATTTTGCCTGTTCTTCGGATTCTACGCTTGTTAACAAATCGTCAACGTACATGTCGTTTCGGATTATTCTAGCAATCAGCGGGTTTTCAGTTTCGCATTCGTTTGCAATCTCGTGCAAACAACGGATTGCTAGGAATGATGCTGCGGTGGTACCATAAGTAATAGTATTTAACAGATAGGTTTTAAGACTTTCGTTCGGATTTTTTCGCCATACAATTTTTTGCAAATTTCGTTGGTCTGGATTGACTAGAACTTGTCTGTACATCATTTTGACGTCACTTGACAAAACGATGGGTTGCATTCGGAAACGTAAAATGATAGATAAAATATCTTGTTGTATAGTAGGTCCACACATTTGTAAATCGTTCAAAGAGAGACCGGTAGAAGTGGGCGCTGATGCATTGAATACAACGCGCAACTTCGTGGAGTTACTTGATTCCTTCAGCACTCCGTGATGGGGCATGAAATATTCTTCACCATCTCTCGAACAGTCGCTGACGTTAGTCATGTGACCTAGTTGCTCGTATTCATTTAAAAATTAAATGTATTGGGATCTTAACCTTTCATTAGTCAAGAGTCGTCTTTCTAAGGAAGTTTAATAGCATTTTCTCGTGAATCACCTAATAAGTTGGGGGACTTTTTGAATGGGATTGAGACTACGTAGCGTCCGTTTTCGTCTATCTTTAAGTTTTGAATAAAATGATTTTCGCATTCCTGTTCCTCGATTGACCACGATTTTTCAGTAACAACTTCTTCGACTTCCCAAAATCTACTCAATTGTTCTTGAATGGATACGTTGGAGCTCAAATTACAACGCGTTTTATTCGAACTGAAAGTATGTCTGGTCTTAGGCACACTCATTGCACCAGCGATTACCCAACTCAAACGAGTATTTTGCAGTATTGGAGACGAGAAACCTAAGTCAACTCTTCCCAGGCTCAAAAGATCCCAAAATGCATCAGAACCAATCAAGATATCTATAGGCTGTGGAATGAAAAATTCCGGGTCGGCTAATTTGATATCAAGTGGTATGTTCAAATTATGAATATTGATTGAGGAATCGGGAAGGTCGGAAGTTATGTTATCTAACACGAAACAAGACAGATTGAATGAATATGAACTATTTTTCGACATCATAGTGATATTACACTTATGATTCGCATATGAAATATTCTCACTTATTCCTGAAATTGCTAATTTACATTGTATTTTCTCCACATTGAGTTTATTGCATAATCTAGTCGTGATAAATCTCGACTGAGAACCGCAGTCCAAGAGTACTCGCGCTGTTACGAAATCTGAGTTCGGTCCTCGTACGAAAACTTTAGCAGTTGAAAGAATCGAGCTTTGTGCAGTTGCCAATGAACACTTTGTAACTTCCAAACTAGGAATATCTTCGCATGACGAATTTTGGACATTTGAAATGTCAATTTCGTTTATAGCAATTGCCGAATTCGTTTTCTCGCTCGCGTCATGTAATACCGTGTTGTGTTTGTTCCTGCAAATTTTGCATCCTGACCAATTGCAATCGTTTACCGTATGATTCCGCCGTAGACAATTGACGCATAATTGTAATGAATTTATTTTCGCATAACGTTCTTTGATCGAAAGTTTAAGAGAATCTGGACAATAAAACAAGTAATGATGTCCGTTGCAATTATAACACAGCATCTGTTTCGCCATATAGGAATTATTTGAATTTTTGTTCGCATTTTGATTGAAATTACTTGCAAAACTTCGCGTATTGCTTTCGCTTTTCGAATGATGAGGTTTTTGATTTGAATAAGTACCTGTCTTTCGCGTTTCGTGACTATGGTCATTTTTGGGAAATTTTATTTCCACCGTTTCTAGCATGTTTGCTAGCTTTTTCAAAAAATCTCTGAATATAGTCAGGTCGACTTGATCGTGATTACATTTGTGCTTTTCCCATTCTTGGGCTGATTGTTTATCTAATTTATTAGAAATAATGTAAATGAGTAACGTATCCCATGAATCAGTCGGTTCGCCTAATTGACTCAAACAGGTCAAGTGTTTAAATAAGTTTTCGTATAAAAATCGTATTTTACTGGCAGAATCGACAACAATGTTTTCCATTTTAAAAATTGAACTCAAATGATTGTGAATTAAAAGATGTTTATTATTGAATCTTTCGCATAAAGTGTTCCATGCCGTTGCATAGTTTTTCTCTGTAAATTCGATTGATTGAATAACCTGAGGCGCTGTGTCAACCAGTGCACCTCTCAAGTAATGGAATTTTCGTATATCACCTAGTTTATTATTATTATGAACCAACGATTTAAACAAGTCTCTGAACTCTAACCACGAGTCATAAGACCCATTAAATTTAGGCACCCTTATTTCTGGAAAAATAGTATTGTGCAGATCGTTTGATGAGGAATTGTTGATTGAAACATTATCTTTTTTATGAATTTTTTCTAATATCAATTTTGCTTGCGCTGTCAATCGATGACATTTGTTTTCGAAATATTCTCGTTCAACAATCTGATCATCATCTGAATCTGTTTCGAATTCGATATCCGTCTGAACAGTGTCAAAGTCACTCATGAGCGTTTCAATTTTGGAAACTCTCAATTCTAACTCGATTATCTGAGCCCTATCACCATCGGTATGTTGAAATGACGTTACGTATTTTTCAAATAATGTCAATTTTGATTTCAAAATACCTCGTTTTTTGATCAATGAACTTAGCATGTCATTAGCTATTATGAATATTGAATCAACTCAAACTTTAATTTTCTGAATAATTTGTAAAATTTTATCTGCAATGACATTCAAACTCCACCCACCAATTTCGATATATTTACTCTGGTAAGGAGGAAAGGTAATGGGAAATGGAATGATCTCACCCTTGATCGGTGTTGTGCGGCTTCCAATATTTCGATTTCTGGAGATGATTTTTAGTCGATTATCGCTTTCTTCGCCAATCCGGCTCGAAGGACCATGTGACGTGTATCTTTCTTATTTGCTTTTTTTTCAAATGAATAGTCGTATTTCGTATTATGAACTTTGAAATATATTTAAGAAAAAGTATTGACAACGAATGAATAATATTGAATGTCTGTCACAATTTCTTGACAACTTCTCTCTTGTGCCATGCACCCTGATTTTTCATTTCTGGTCAGGACCGGACTTGTAACTTCGAGGTTTTAACGGTTCACTTGGCATATATCTGGATAGCCATCTTAGATGGAACCACCACATGGAATACTTTGTTAGAAAACTTCGTTGTATACTCTGCAAATTAAAAAGAAATCACAAATATGCTCAATCATAAACAGAAAATTATTCTTTATAAAAGTTCAGTGGAGTCCCATCTGTGCTATGGCATAATTGGTTGGGGTAGATATCCAGAACCCTAATAGCACACCATGTCCCAGGGACGTCCCTATTTGGTACAAATCATGTACGAATGTCCGGGACTTGAAATCATTGTCCTTGGTACACGTCCGATTCAGTGCATTTTCATGAATTTCCCCAAAGGAATTCCTATAGACGTCCCAATGATGTCCCAATCGGTACATCACATAAAACGTCTATGCGAGGACGTCTTTGGGATGTCCTGGGTCGGATATATTTTGTAATGTTTCCTAGTACATCCATCGGATGTCCTTGTTAGTGAGTATTCTGGCATGTCTTTGAAAGTACGTCCCATGGTTGTTCTGGTACAGGACATTCAGGAACATCCCGCATGGATGAATATTGGACGTCCCAATCGGTTAATCTTAGAATATGTTCCAGCGAGAACTTCTTTGGGATGTCCTGATTTTAGATATATCTTGTAGAATTTCCTAGGATATCCATTGAATGTCCTTGTTGGCATGTATTGCATGTCTTCGAAAGGACTTCCTATCGTTGTCCTGATATGGGGACATTCTGGAACGTCCCCGATGGATGTACATCGGACGTCCCAATCAGTGAATTTTACAAAATATCCCTGCGAGTACTTCTTTGGGATGTCCTGGATTGAACATTTTTTGGAATGTTTTGTAGGTGCATCCATCGAAAGCTCAAGGATGGATGATCATAAAAAATATTACAAAATTCGAAAACAGTTGTGGTTTTACGGAAAAGGTAGTATAAAATGGGTTGCATTTACAAAAGGGCTAAACATTATCGCGAAAACAACCCATCTGAAATGAAACCCTTTTCACTATCAATGAAGTTATCAGGGGCTATATTCTCGAAATTGTACGTGTGCGAATTCGATTTACTATTTCACACTAATGAACATGAAAAATGTGTGTTTGTCTCTTTTGTTCGTATACGAATTGAAACCGAACGATTTCCCTATGTATGGATTCCGTGCATGAAGTTGTTTCCTGTGTTTTGTGTTCTGTGTTCAAGTGAAGTGTACGATAAATGTTGACGAATTGACAGACAATTTTTAAGTATTTCACCTGCTTTGGCAGCTTTTTTCTAATGTCTTTTGTGATTAATTAGTTTAGTGACTCTTTAGGAAGTTATTTTGTGTTCATTCAGTATAGTTGTATCTATAAATGAAAATCTAAGTTTTGTTCTACCATTCAATATAGTCATTACTAACCGTTCAACACTGTTGAAAAAGGTGTTTCCCTAAGTAAAGTTGTGTGTATCATTTAAACATATACAAACGAAAACGAAATATATCGAAACGCCAGCACAATAGAATCGCTAAAGGATTGTCAGAAGCTTTGAATAGAGAATTTTCAGTCGATTCAGATGTATCTGATGTTTCCAAAACCAAATTGAATGACTCTGAGGCCTCGTTTATACTCCTGGGCGATAGGCCACAGGTTGCAGGTGATAGGTGGCAAGCGATGGGTGCTAGGTGATATCTTGTTTATACTTGAATTGTGCCACCAGGATGTGGACAAGTCATTCTATTTGAAAATGTCGTTCAGAACGCGTCGTATGGTTCTAATGTTAGAAAATGAAGATGAAGCAGATCAAAATAGTAGAAATCGACGATATAGTGTTCATCTTTGAAAGGTTTGAAAGGTTGTTCTTTTATATTATTTCAAAACCCATTATATTATTTTTGCAAGAAACATGTTTATAACTCACTTATCTGTACTTACCGTCTTTGTTTAATATTCCAGCGATTTCTCGCCATTTTTTATCAACAAAATCAATATTTTTGTGATTTGGATCCGCATCATTCCAAATGGCAGGTCTTATTTGAACTTCACTTATTAAAATTTCTCGATCTTCTTTGGAAATCACGGAAGACATCGTTGAATATATTGGATACTGAACGGGAGTTCCGGGGTGACGCCTCCTGTGTTGTCGCGTTGCTACAACTACGGGAGGCGCTCGGCGACACCTCCGCGGTGACACTTGCCGCCTGGTCAGAGTATAAACGGTTCCATCTAAATCCATGCGTCAACAAACAAAACGGTTGTCGCCTGTCGCCCGCCACCTGTTTCGCGTCGCTTGCCACCCAGAAGTATAAACGCGACCTTAGAGAGTGCTGAGCTTACCTAGTACATCTGGTTCCATCTAAATTGGTATCTCCAGTAATCCACAACAATATCTTAATCTCAGTCCTGAAAGAGATGCCATCAATTCTGCACGTCCTAAGAACGTACCAATATTACACATCCTAAGGACGTCCCAGAAGTACTTCCGATCGATATAATTCGGGGTCGTCCAATTAACATCACAGGTGGATGTCCACTGAATATCCTTATAGTACGTCCAATTTTGGTGAGAAGTCGAGACATTGGTGCTTCCCACGGATGTCCAGTGGACGTCCGCGGTACCAAATCTGCACGTACTAAGGACGTCCCAAATGTACTTCCGATTGATGTAATTCGGGGACGTCCAATTAACATCCCAGGTGGATGTCCACTGAATATCCTCATAGAACGTTCAATTTTGGTGAGAAGTCAAGACATTGGTGCCTCCCATGCATGTCCAATGGACGTCCGCGGTACCAATTCTGCACGTCCTAAGGACGTGCCGAACGTCCTGAGAGGATGTCCTATGGATTACCATCGGACTATTAGGGAACCTATCTACAACCTCTTGAGGTTGTCCAAAAAAGATTCCTATGATGCATCCTGCAGAAAACCCAGTAAACACAAATTGATCTCAGAGATGTTAGTGGAACTCACATTCATGTTCCACATCACACCTGTGAGTTAAGTTGCGACTCGTATCGACATCTCCAGATCTTCTATTTCGGGCCCTTTTGGTCGTTTTTTGATTCACATTCTGATTCCAAATGTTACTCGTAGTTAGGTTAATGTGACGTTTTATTGCACATTCAAAATGAAGTCACATTGAGGTAACATTATAATCACAATGTGAAGTTGAGTGAATCATCCACAAGCTCTCAATGCGAAATGCTTTTCGATTATTTTTTCGTAACACATCTCGATTGATGAAGATATAAAATGAGAAGACCAAGAGAACTCAAATCTCTGTCTCATATACCAAATAATGGTTTCACAAGAATTCTCAATTATACTTGAAAGACAATCTCTTTCTGAGTAAATTTACAATGCACTAGGAACTACATAGGACTCGCACTCCATGCATTCTTTTCATGAAATAACCCACCTCTATTAACTTTTAAGCTGCTCGAAATTTGGTTTTGATTCAATAGAAAAAATATTGAGCCGTGCAGAAGGTAACAGAGGGAGAGTTACTTTATGGAAACACTATGCAGTGTCCTCTTGAAATTTTCTGTTGAAAACAAATTTTCCACCACGTAATACCTATTTCAATTTGTTTTTTTAACTCTTGGTAGTGATTGCATAATTTTTAATGTGAGGTTATGTACTTTAACTTTAAGAGATTTGGTCTATGCCTGAAGTTGATGATACTTCATTGAAAAAAGTTATTTCGTAGAAGAGCACTTGAACGACTCTCATAAGCTTACAATTTTCGAAAAAGAGTGACTGAGTTTTGACCACCTTCCTCTGCTAGGTTCATGGAAAAAAGATAGTATAAGGAATAAACAAAATAGGTATGGCTATTAACAAAACTTTAATTGGAGAAATAAATGAAAAAATTCTGATAATAAACTCAAAATTCCAAAGAAGAAATAAATTGAGTTAAAAAAAATTATTGAAGCGCCAACGGTACTTCCTTTTCTGTTCCTTGGTTAACATAGCGGAGACAATCTCTTGTTAAAATCTCGATTTCCTTGAGAGTTGTGGAGTATTTCTGAAATCTACCAAATACCATGAAAATAAATCCATAAAGAAAAAAGAATTACACTACTTCACGGAACATCATGGAATCAGTAATGAAAAATATATAACAATCCAATTTTCCGCAATAAACACTATACAATAGGTATTTTCGTCGGCAAATATCTTCTTACCTATCATCAGAGAGGCTAGCTAGTTCATCCCAATAGTCTAAGAGCTGAGGGACCAAAACTGCAAGAGTTTTATAAAAGCTGATATTTTGTTATTGGGTCATGAATAGGTTGAATATCAATAGCCTGCCGTCAGTCAGCCAGTTTTTGGAACAACTGGCGTGGGGGTGGTTCCAAACTTGTAAAAAAAACACGTATGTCGCAACTGTTTTATAAAATCTGAAAATTTGTCTGTGGATAGCTAGGCAACCAACAAACTGTGTGGACATAGTCAGTCAGAACAATATTGGATCACTACGCGTCAGCGGCCCGGTAAACCCGTCAAAAAACATGGGTTCGTGAAAGAGTTTTATAAAATATGAAAATTAGTCTGTGGATAGCAAGACAACTAACAAACTGTGTGGACATAGTCAGTCAGCACAATATTGGAACACGACGCGTCAGCGGTCCGGTAAACCCGTCAAAAAAAATGGGTTCGTGAAAGAGTTTTATAAAATATGAAAATTAGTGTGTGGATAGCAAGACAACTAACAAACTGTGTGGATATAGTCAGTCAGCACAATATTGGAACACGACGCGTCAGCGGTCCGGTAAACCCGTCAAAAAAAATGGGTTCGTGAAAGAGTTTTATAAAATCTGAAAATTTCCGTGTAAGTAGTTCATATTACCTAAAATAAGACTAATATAATCAGTCAAAAGTTTCATGGAACAAACGCCGTCAGCAGGCAATAGAAAGGCGCGCCGCGCGACTGATTTATATAGCGCGCTCGTTCTCAAAATGGTTTTATATTCAGAAATATGCAAAATTCAATACATTATTCAGTCTGCCATATTCTGTAGATTATTATATTCCAGTGGTGCAATGAGCTTTGTTTCGAGTGAATGCATCATTGATTTTTTTTGTGCATTTTAATGTAAGCTTGTCTTCTTTTTTTTTAATATTCTACATTCAAACAAGTTTGATGAGGTTGTATTGTATGAATTTGGGAACCAAAATGAGAGAATAGAGAATGGCGAGTTCAACATGACGACTTCGAATGTAAAACATTTATTACTGAAAATTAGGCTTGTAAAAATACCCAAGGTAGACTATAAAATATGTGAAATCTGTGTTTAAAAAACATTTGTAAATGTTATTTTGATGGCGTATCCAATCAAGAATGTAAAGTTTCATATTCGTGGCAAGTCTCTACGCCTTCCACTATGTATAATCTTAAAATCATTGCATAATTTTAATTAGTATATCCGCTGTATTTTTGAGTATTCAAATGTGACAAGTTTCTATTACTTTGCACATCTATGAAACACCCAATGTACTATTATCATTCTAAACAATAGGTATAGTTTTTATTTTATTTGCGATTTTACAGTGTGACCCATTTAAGATGGAAGCACCCTTATAAAACTTGCATTTTTCAACCGATTGGAATGATTTTTTTTTCGTTAGGTAGATACTCAAAAAGTCTACTGGGACACCAAATGTCATGAATACATTTCCATATTCAGGGCCAACTATTCTTATATTTCAAGGTCAAAAATCTAAAAAAATTACTAGCGATTTTTTTTTTAATTTGACTACACCACTGGATTCGCGACATTTTCAAATGGTTCATAACTGGATTACGTTGGAATGCGTCAATTAATAAAAAAGTTATAGGGGAATGAAATTTGAAAAATATGCCGTTTAATCAACTCACCACTTCTATCTCAAAACTTTTATCAGAACTTTGACTACACTACTGGATTCAAGAGGTTTCGAAATCTCACTGACCAGAATTTCATCGAAATCTGTTGACTAATAGAACAAATAAAAAATTATGAGTTAAAATTACATCTTCCTGAAATTCCATCTACATATGTTTCGAATTTTATTATCTTATAATTTCCTTATTTATGATCAGATTTTGATAAAATTCTGACCAGTGATATTTCGAGACTTCCTGAATACAGTGGTGTATTCCCAATTTTGCTGAAAGGTCTGAAATTGAATTGGTGGGTTGATTAAACGGCATATATTTCAAATTTCATTCACCTATATCTTTTTTATTGATTGACGCATTCCAACGAAATTTACATATGAACCATTTGAAAGGGTCGCGAATCCATTGGTGTAGTCAGATTTTTAAAAAAATCGCTAGTAGTTTTTTAGATTTTTGACCTTGAAAAATAAGAATAATTGGCCCTGAAAACGGAAATTTATTCACGAAATTTGGTGTCCCAGTAGATTTTTCGAATGTCTACCTAACAAAAAAAATCATTCCAATCGGTTGAAAAATGCAAGTTTTATAAGGGTGCTTCCATCTTAAATGGGCCACACTGTATAATCGCAAATAAAATAAAAAATATACCTATTGTTTAGAATAATAATAGTACATTGGGTGTTTCATAGATGTGCAAAGTAATTGAAAATTGTCACATTTGAATACTAAAAAATACAGCGGATATACTAATTAAAATTATGCAATGATTTTAAGATTTTACATAGTGGAAGGCGTAGAGACTTGCCACGAATATGAAACTACATATTCTTGATTGGATACGCCATCAAAATTACATTTACAAATGTTTTTTAAACACAGATTTCACATATTTTATAGTCTACCTTGGGTATTTTTACAAGCCTAATTTTCAGTAATGAATGTTTTACATTCAACGTCGTCATGTTGAACTCGCCATTCTCTATTCTCTCATTTTGGTTCCCAAATTCATACAATACAACCTCATCAAACTTGTTTGAATGTAGAATATTAAAAAAAAAGAAGACAAGCTTACATTAAAATGCACAAAAAAAATCAATGATGCATTCACTCGAGACAAAGCTCATGGCACCACTGGAATATAATAATCTACAGAATATGACAGACTGAATAATGTATTGAATTTTGCATATTTCTGAATATAAAACCATTTTGAGAACGAGCGCGCTATATAAATCAGTCGCGCGGCGCGCCTTTCTATTGCCTGCTGACGGCGTTTGTTCCATGAAACCTTTGACTGATTATGTTAGTCTTATTTTAGGTAATATGAACTACTTACACGGAAATTTTCAGATTTTATAAAACTCTTTCACGAACCCATTTTTTTTGACGGGTTTACCGGACCGCTGACGCGTCGTGTTCCAATATTGTGCTGACTGACTATATCCACACAGTTTGTTAGTTGTCTTGCTATCCACAGACTAATTTTCAGATTTTATAAAACTCTTTCACGAACCCATTTTTTTTGACGGGTATTACCGAACCGCTGACGCGTCGTGTTCCAATATTGTGCTGACTGACTATGTCCACACAGTTTGTTAGTTGTCTTGCTATCCACAGACTAATTTTCAGATTTTATAAAACTCTTTCACGAATCCATTTTTTTTGACGGGTTTACCGGACCGCTGACGCGTCGTATTCCAATATTGTGCTGACTGACTATGTCCACACAGTTTGTTAGTTGTCTTGCTATCCACAGACTAATTTTCATATTTTATAAAACTTTTTCTCGAGCCCATTTTTTTGACGGGTTTACCGGACCGCTGACGCGTAGTGTTCCAATATTGTTCTGACTGACTATGTCCACAAAGTTTGTTGGTTGCCTAGCTATCGACAGACAAATTTTCAGATTTCATAAAACAGTTGCGACATGTTTTTTTTACAAGTTTGTAACCACCCCCACGCCAGTTGTTCCAAAAACTGGCTGACTGACGGCAGGCTATTGATATTCAACCTATTCATGACCCAATAACAAAATATCAGCTTTTATAAAACTCTTGCAGTTTTGGTCCCTCAGCTCTCAGTCTACAATTTAATCAATCGAAATATTCTCTCACATTTTGTTGAAAATCCTTGAGATAAATACTACTGCAGTACCTATATACTCAATAGCTATGATATACCGGAATGGGCAGAATGTGATATTTTTTTACGTAACTACCCGGTAAATGGAAATCAGTCAATCTATTTCAATGAATGTTTGTTAGTACTCACCTTGGAAAAGATTGCCGAAACACACTAGACACTTGGAGACCCAGTAAATGGCAAATTCCGGTACCTATACACAAAGACAACATTTCCTCAGATGCCATTTTGCCAAATAGACCAAACAGTTAATTTCATCGCGACGGTCACTATACGTCTCCGCAAACACACACAGCTGATATTGTAGAAGATTCTAATTTTATTGTCAGAAATGAATGTTTCTGGGAGGTCAGATAGATACACAAACTGATATTCCCATACCCATTTTTATTTAAATTAATGCGAATTACTTCTGCGTCTTTGATACATAAAATTGAAATTCTAAACTACCGATTCGGATTGATTCGGTTACGAATCTGCTCGAAAAGTCAGAGATATTCACAAATTGACGTGCACATTCATCCTATATGGAGTACCTCGGCGGTGTCAGCGACGTATTAAAGTGTTTCACTTTTGTAACATTTTAGTGATATGAATGCGACATCTCAAGGATGTTTGTTTTAACTGGGAAGAATCTGAAATATTTGATCTCAGACAGCTATATAATATGAACATTATTGTTGTACAATATAAAAATAAAAATTAACTTATCACCTTTACCCATCAATATACTACTCGTCGAAATCACAGAATTGTTATACCACTAATGCACAAAACAGTAGGCCAAAAAAATTACGCTTATTTGGGGCCAAAACTATACAGTCGCTACCTGATGAGTTGAGATGCGAATCAAACTTCAATGAGTTCAAGAGTCAAATAAAGTCAATTATTATAAACACTCCTCGAGCAGAAATAGACAAATAGAGACCTAAACTGAATTACTTCCCAAACATATTTGATTACTTATACACCTTTATATATACATTATATCTTTTTCGTAAACTTGTACTTATTTTAACAGGTATAATTTAGTTATACACTTATTTTATTTCATTATATTTTTTATTCTATATCAATTACCTACTTACTATTCGTTACATGTTAATTAGTTTGTATATCCCTAATAGCACCATGAAGTCCGATGGTAATCCATAGGACATCCTCTCAGGACATTCGGGACGTCCTTAGGATGTGCAAAAATGGTACCGCGCACGTCCATTGGACATCCGTGGGAAGCACCAATGTCTCGACTTCTCACCAAAATTGGACGTTCTATAAGGATATCCAATGGACATCCACCTTAATCGGACGTCCCCGAATTACATCAATCGAAAGTACATCTTGGACGTCCTTAGGACGTGCAATATTATTACGTCCTTAGGACGTGCAGTATTGGTACCGCGGACGTCCGTTGGACATCCGTGGGAAGTACCAATGTTACGACTTCTCACCAAAATTGGACGTTATATAAGGATATTCATTCGATATCCACCTGGGATGTTCATTGGACGTCCCCGAATTACATCAATCGAAAGTACATCTGGGACGTCTTTAGGATGTGCAGAATTATCAGATGTGTTTGTTCCTACATCTCTTTCAGGACTAAGATTATGATATTGTTGTGGATTACCTACTGGAGATACCAATTTTGATGGAACCAGATTTACTTACTAGGTAAGCTCAGCACTCTCTCAGAGTCATTCAATTCGGTTTTGTACATGTTTAAAGGATACACACAACTCTACTTGTCTTACGGAAACACCTTTTTCAAAACAGTGTTGAATAGGTTAGTAATAACTATTGAATAGTATAACAAAACTTTTATTTCTTTTATAGATTTAACTACACTGAATGAATACAAAATAACTTACAAAACAGTCACTAAACTAATTAATCAAAATGGACGATAGAAAAGCCGCCATAGCTGGTAAATACTCAACAATTGTCTGTCAATTCGTCAACACTTCACTTGAACACCGAACACAAAACACAGAAAACAACTTTATGCACGGAATCCATACATGAGGAATTGTTCGGTTTCAATCCGTATACGAACAAGAGAGACAAACATAATTTTTTTATTTTCATTGTTGTGAAACAGTGAATCGTATTGGCATACGCATAAACTCGAGAATATGGCCCCCTGATGACCATAATGATAGTGAAAAGGGTTTTATTTCAGATGGGTTGTTTTCGCTATAATGTTCAGCCCTATTGTAAATATGCGATCCATTTTATACCTCTTCTGTAAAACCACTAGCTGGGATGTATACACGGGTACTGGATACACATGGAGGCCTAATTATTGTAACTGTTTTCGAATTTTGTTTAATTTTTTTGATCATACGTCCTTCATCTTTGGATGGATGCACCTAGGAAACATTCCGAAAAATGTTCAATCCAGGACATCCCAAGGAAGTCCTCACAGGGACATTTTCTGAAATTCACTGATTGGGATGACGTCCGATGTACATCCATCAAAGACGTTCCAGAATGTCACCGTACGAGGACCACCATAGGAAGTCCTTTCGAAGACATGCCAAATACATGCCAACCAGAACATCCAATGGATATCCTAGAAAATTCTACAAAATATATCCGAACCAGGACATCCCAAGGAAGTCCTCGCAGGGAGATATTCTAAGATCAACCAATTGGGACGTCCAATATTCATTCATGCGGGATGTTCCTAAATGTCCCGTACCAGGACAACCATGGGACGTCCATTCAAAGACATGCCAGAATACTTACTAACAGGGACGTCCGATGGATGTACTAGGAAACATTACAAAATATATCCGACCCAGGACATCCCAAAGACGTCCTCGTAGAGACGTTTTATACGATGTACCGATTGGGACATCCATAGGAATTCCTTTGGGGAAATTCATGAAAATGCACTGAATCGGACGTCCCAAGGACAATGATTTTGAGTCCCGGACATTCGGACATGATTTGTAACAAATAGGGACGTCCCTGGGACATGGTGTGCTATTAGGGATCCCTTACACACAGGCAGATTATTTTGCCTCGTAAGATGTATCTTATTTATCTCGTTTCCCCTCTATTTGCTGCCCTTATAATGTTTTTCATCACCAATGTATCGGAAAAGAGACTGAATAAATTTTGATTATTTTTTGAAAATGTCCGATGAGCAGTGTAGTCATGGATATCTGCATTTCTTGAGTACCTAGCACTGGACTACTTCATTTCCATTATCATTATGACTAAATGAGGCAGACTTGCATATATGAACAGCTTTTCAATTGTTACCGTATCTGATAACCTCAATATCAATCGGAGAACAATATGTATTGTGGGTATTACATTAATTCAAAAATCAGGAAATATAAACAAATTCCCATGCGTAATTCTATTATTAGATGCATACAAAGATAAGAGGAAACGACCCATGGTATTGAATCAACTGTCGATGTAAACAATGGAAAATCATCGACGATTATTGTATCATATAACATCGATGTATAGGGTGAGAAACCTCCAGAAATTAACAGAAGAAAATGACGAAAATATGAGTTTGCATGTTCTCTACAGTTTTGTTCCACAGCAATTCCTTATTAGGATAAAAAATGATCAGCAGAAGTTTTTTGAAAAATCATGAAAAACTTCTGGCCTTGCTCACGGAACACCAAATTGATTCATTGGTTTTGAGGATGGAGCATTTCAAGGATACATACAGGGCAATTCACGACGAACTCTGTAAATTATTTGAATTTCGAAATGAAATTTGGTATAAATCTAAAATGTTTTCATTGAATCTCCATATCCGATTCTGTAATCTCCTTGAGATTCTATTATAACTTTGTGCATAATGTTATATGTTTGAAGTGTACGGTTTTCGAGATTTATTTTGATTTTTTTACCAAGTTGTTACAGAATTACTATTCATGCATACGATAAATACTTCATCACAGATTAATGAACGAAGTAAAAACAGTACGATGAACAAATATTTCGAGAAAATATACATATGTAGGGTGCTTCAAAAAGTTGTAGAACGAATAACTTGGTCAATATGTTTTTGAATTATTTCTGTTTCAATTGTAACAAGATACTTTATTATTGGAGAATATTTCGTTTATTTAAAGGAAATGAGAAGAAATTGGCAACAAAAAGTAACGAGTTAAGGTTTCCCCAAATCAACGCGGGAACGCGGGAGCAGAAACGGGATGATCGGGAGCCTAAATTCTATAGCAGGATACATAAATATACATTTCGGAGCGATTACTTGTATTTGTGAACTGTTTTTCTAGCAATTCGCACGGTACCCATTTTCCGTTCCCGCTACCGTGTTGCCGCTTTGGTTTGAGGAAACCTTAATACATGGGTGTATTCAGAATGTCATATGGAGACAGAACAAGTGAAAGTATACTGGGGTTCTATTTGAAAATCGAAAGTTTATGTCACCTCCTGTGAAACCGGAAATTGCATGAACTTGTGTTACGCAGTTTTATATCATATACAGATCGCCTAAGTTTCAAACCATTTTGTTCGAACCCAAAAAAGATATAGGGGCGAGCCACCCTACGCGGAAACCCGGTATAACGTACGTTTGGCAATTCAGGCAACAGGGAAAGTAAAGACCATGTGGATAACTAAAACGAAGCTCCTTTGAGGGTAGTGTAGAGATTCATAGACATAAATTCCACTTCTTTTTAATTTTTCCATGCTCACTTTTTTTTAACTTACTTACCTTTTATTTTCCATGTAGATATATTTTCCATAAAATGTATTTTCTTATGCTATTTTGCAAAGTGATAAGGAAATATACCTTGAGTCGTTACAGCATCGGGAATCGAGAGACAGTTCGATTAGGGATTTAACAAAAAATATTATTTGTAATATTAAGAGAGAAATTAAATATAAAATATTAAATATCAATTTGAAAAAATTAGGAAATTAAGTTCATTTGCAAAATATTGTTCAACATCATTTCTGGATGTTGAAGCATCCTTTTGATATGAACATTTTCTCCATACTTTCATGTAAATTCATCTAACAGGTACTGTAAAAACGCCTTCTTAGGCTTACAAAAATACGAAACTTTTTGATTCGTAGCATTTTTTCTCTTTAACCTGGACAGCGGAGCCAGTAAATTAATAATAGAAATGAATAACTTGTCTTATGAGAATCTGTTACGAGAATTTATTATACTATTAATGTAGTTTTCTCCATGAGAATGGATTTTTCATTGTAAAATATGCATGTTTACCTACTTACGATCATGATTTGCTCGCATCCTTGCCGTACAAAAACGTTCGTACGGTACCAAGTCTTGATATAGAAGACATCGAGCAGACAAATGGGCTCAACTGATGAACATAGGCGTACAAACAATAATAGTTTGGAACTTCAATAAAATATTTTTCTGCCTACATCTATCCAAAGTATACATTTCGTGGCCTCATTGTAGGGAGCAAAGTCGTACTTTTCCTCCTTACAGAAAAAAAGTACTTTTTCTACGACAGTGCGTAAACTAAGCTTGCGTAAAAGCTGAACTCGGCTGCGCCTCAATCAACAAACTTCACGCTCATACAAAAAAGTCCTACTTTACGAACTTGTATCATAAATATCTATTTTTTACTGCCGCTCACCAAAGTAGCCTTTGACGCTTTCAGATCACAACGAATACTTGACGTTTTCCGAGAAATGTCATTTTGTGACAGCTTTGACGCTCTGGAACAAGAATATTGAAAATACGTAGCTTTTGTTGAAAACGAACCTATTCTGGCATGATGTAAAATAATAACAATAAATTCAAATCTTACTTAGGAACTGCGGAGGTGTCATATGGTTAGAGAGTTTCTGCCTACCAATCTGGCTTCGATATCGGCGGGAGTTCGATCTCGGAGTTCGGTATTTTTTTTCTTCTTTTTTTTTCCTTTTGTTAGAGATGTAAATAATGGGATATTTGGATAGCTTATACATTTGGGATTACTACTGGGTGTAAATTTTCTCATAGGTAATATGTGCCTGTGTTAAATGAAGTGTAGATCGTTTTTATATCTAAGTGATGCGTTTGTAGGAAAAATCATGTGTGTGTTTCGAGTACAAATTGCTATTGCCGCTCTCCAAAGATTACCGCGTTTCGCTTCGCGTCGCGCTGTTTATCTCTTTGTCGAGCGGCAATCAATCACTTTGCGCTCTAAATACACAAATAGCTATTTCCTCCATAGGGAGGAAAAGTAAACATGACGTCATGGCACGTCATCAATGAAATAACTTTCACGGCATTGGCTATCTGAACTTTATTCCATTATATAATTATACATTTTACCGTTAATTTATAGAACAACCTGTAATTTTCAAAATTGCAGAATTCAGTAAATTGATATTTTAATTTAACGATTTTTACAATAATAATTTGACTTCATTCCATAGATTCATCCGGTTTTCGATCGAATTTAGGATAGAAATATTATAGCATGCTATGGTCGAATGACAGATTAACAGTTTCAAAGTGTGTTACGCTATAATAGGTATATTTATTTATTTATTTATTTAATATGCACGGTCACTCAACAGACAGAACTTTGGAAGCTTGTCCTATAACAGAATGACACAATATAACAAAATACATTACATATGAGCTTGGAATCATACAAAAAACCTAAAACTACCTTATACCTAAAAAGAAAAACAGTGAGTTACCACTATATATGTTTATCAAACAATTGCGTGATTTATTCCATTAAATAATTATAATTTGAACACAGAAGAGATTTGAGATGTTTCTTGAACAGATTTATGGAATAATGAAAAATGTCTAAGTGGGTATTACAAACAAAATTATAGGAATTCATTGATCTTATTAATGGAGAGTTATTGTAATAATTGCTATCGAAAGTTCTTATGTAGAAGATTAGTCTATTTCTTGTGATGTAGGGATTGCAATTAAATGAATACTCAGAAGTTATACAGGGTGTCAATTTGAAAACTTCCCACCCTTAATATCTTCCTTCCAGTAAACAATATGAGTAATCGAAAAATAGGTCAATTTTATTGTCAAGATGGACACTTTCACGGACTATTTGTAGCCCTCGTGGTTCAACCCCCTAGGAGGGGTAGATGTTACCCTTAGAATTTTAAATGGGAAGGGGGGTCAAGTGGCACATCATTTTGATGGGAGTTCAATTCTTGTTCCAATGGTACCCTGACTTATTATTTTGTGATGAGCATTTTCCGAAAAATTGCGTTCTAAACTAACAGAAGTAATTATCAGAACGCCTATACTGAGATGCATTATTGTATTGACTCCCTTTAATAAAAATGGTTAGAAGAGTAGGTGGCACCGCTCCAACCCTTGAATGACAGGAATAAATTTATTACGCAGGGATTTTTTATTTGGTGGTTATTTTCCTTCTACACAATAAAATTTAATTTGCGAGAAAGACATTTCCAACATAAAATCTACTTACGCTTATCTTATTAGCTGTTCGAAATGTTGTCCATTTTGCTCTAAACAGTAATACAGTCTGTTTTCGAACTCACCTCTAACATTACGGAAAACTTCACTAGGAATTGACCGGCATGCTGCTGTAATTCGTCTTTTAAGTTCGTCAATATCAGAAGGTTGTGTTTTATAAACAACGGATTTAAGATGCCCCCAAAAAAAGAAATCTAAGGGTGTTAAATCCGGTGATCTCGGAGGCCATTCAACTGCTCCCCTTCTGCCAATCCATCTACCCGGAAATCTCTCGTTTAACCACTGTCGGACGGGAAGAAAATAATGAGGTGGAGCACCGTCCTGCTGGTAATGTAACAGATCCTCCTGCAAAAGTTCATTACCTTCTGCATCAATTTGAGTTTCTAGCTCGTGAGTTATAAGAGGATCGATAGTCTCTTCAAGCAAATTGAGGTACAGATTGCCAGTCAAGTTTTCTTCCAGAAATAATGGACCAAGAATGGCATTTCCACGAATACCAGCCCAAACATTAACTTTATGTGGGTGTTGTGTATGCCCTTCCCGAAAAATATGTGGGTTTTCGTCACTCCAATAGCGGCAATTTTGTCTATTAACATTGCCATTCAGAAAAAATGAACACTCATCGCTGAAACAGATGTTTAACAGAAGATTAGGGATGGTATTGACTCGATGAGACATGATTTCACAAAACTCTATTCTTCTATCATAATCATCCTCGTGGAGCTCTTGAAGAATCTGCATTTTATATGGATGAAATTTATGCATTTTCAATGCTTTTCTTATAGTCTCGCGTGACATTCCCGTCTGTTCTGATACTGATCGTAGGGAGCTCGTGGGCTCTGCAGCAAATGTTCCCAAAACTTCAATTTGAGCTGCTTCATTTAGTACTCTGGGGTTATTTCTTTTTTTATTTGTCACTGAACCAGTTTCGTAAAACTTATTCACCAAATCAAGCACATACCGGTGACTTACATTACAATTTGGATGTCTTTCGTTAAAAAGACATGCCGCCCTTCGTGCGCACTTTCCAACTTCGCCATAAATTACAATCATTTCAATTCTGTCTTGAAGAATGTAAACCATTTTTACACTTTTATACACTTATTAAAGTAATTCCTAAACAGCCCAACAGGTACAACGGTACACACAATACTACCACATAGTTCAAATTTGCTAACCAATTTTTTGCCGGAAAACAGAAACTTTTTAAAGCAGAAGTAGCAAAAAAGGAAGGCTATCTGTACAATTTCTGCGATGACACTTAAAAATTCAGCATTTAATAAACACAACTTTACTACCATCTACGTTTTACTATTAGACTACATTCTTATGTAAAGTGTTTGGAGCTAATGGCTAATGTTACCCCTAATAAAGGGTTGGAACGGTACCACCTAATATTCTAACCAGTTCTGGCCAAACCATGCATCTCAGTATAGGCGTTCTAATAATTACTTCTGTTAGTTTAGAACGCAATTTTTCGGAAAATGCTCATCAAAAAATAATAAGTCAGGGTACCATTGGAACAAGAATTGAACGCCCATCAAAATGATGTGCCACTTGACCCCCCTTCCCATTTAAAATTCTAAGGGTAACATCTACCCCTCCTAGGGGGTTGAACCACGAGGGCTACAAATAGTCCTTGAAAGTGTCCCCCTTGACAATAAAATTGACCTGTTTTTTCGATTACTCATATTGTTTACTGGAAGGAAGATATTAGGGGTGGGAAGTTTTCAAATTGACACCCTGTATAGTTAGCATCGATAAGATTATTGAATATTTTGTAAACAGAAAATATGTCGGAAAATTTTTTCCGGATAAATAGACGTTCAAGTTTATAGAATCTGAGGTTATCATCATAACATTCGAAATATCGATGGCGAAAATATCTGTAGTTTAAATTTTTTACAATATATTTCTGGACATATTCAATACGTAATATACATTCATCATAAACAGGGATCCATATAACGGAGTTATATTCCAATATAGGCCTCACCAGGGAGTTATACATTGTCACGACAGAGAGATGATTTCGAAATTCTTTAGTATTTCTCAAGATAAAGCCTACAGTTTTCAATGCCTTCCTAACAATAGACTCAACATGGCTTTCAAATGAGAGTTTTTTATCCAGGATGACCCCTAAGTCCCTCACTTCATCTTCAGATTTCAGTGTCTGATTTTGTAAGTAAAGATTGGTTGTTAGGGGAGTTAAACACCCTGAGAAAAGAATTTGAGAACATTTCTGTATATTAAGAAATAGCCTATTGGTTGTACAATATTATGAAAAAAGATTTAGATCGTTCTGAAGGTCCATGTAGTCCAAATTGTCCTTGATTTCTTTGTATATTTTTAAATCATCGGCATAGAGCAATATTTTGGACGCAGTAAAACATCCTTCTATGTCACTTAGAAAAATACTGAATAATAAGGGACCTAGGTGTGACCCTTGTGGTACACCTGATGTGATAAGTGTTTTATGGGATTGAAAATTGTTTAAAACGACATATTGGTATCTGTCAGAAATATATGAGTTCAAGAGCCTCAACAGATTACCAAGTACACCAAAATTTTCAAGTTTTATCCCCAAAGTTGGGTGGTGCACTTTATCGAATGCCTTGAAAAAGTCGGTTACACCGCGCATGTTGAGGCTCCATGTTCCATTGAATTGTGAATATCTTGCACAAACAGAAAGAGATTAGTAGTGACACTCCTCTTTTTATGAAAACCATGTTGGTAAATTGTTATATTATGTTTAACTCGGAAAAAAAGTTCCGTCGTTAAAACTGACTCAAAAACCTTACCCAGTAGACACAACAGAGAGATCGGTCTATAATTTGAAACTTCTGATTTTTGTCCGCTCTTGAAAACTGGCACAATTTGGGCCACTTTCCATCTTTTGGGAAAAATACCATCCTTCAGCGATTTATTGAATAAAATACATAGCGGTTCCACTAGTGACTCTCGACAGGATTTAATGAATATGGAGGGTATGCCATCTGGGCCTGGTCCCTTTTTTATGTCAAGGTTCTTCAGAACATCAATAACCTGTACAGATGAAGTAAAATTGATTTCGAAAAAATTCATCGATGGTTTTTTCTCTACTAAGCAGTTGGTGTTGTTACTTTCAAAAACATCACTAAAATATTGAGAAAATTCATTGCATATGGCTTCCGTTCCGAACAGCGCAGAATTGTTATGAACCATTTCCATCGGAATAGACTTTGAGTTTTTTATCCCAGATATATATATAACCAGAAAGCTTTTGGATCGCTTTTCAGTCTATTTTCAGTATTTCTAATGTAAGTTTTATAATCATTATCAATTCATTTTTTTAGTTTTTTTTCTCAATGCAGAGAAATATTATTTAGATATTCATTAATTGAAGTATAGTCTTCAGCGGCGAACTTTCTCTTAGTGTATGGTCTACTGGATAAAAGTTTTTTGGCAATATTTTAAAGCTCATTTCCAAAGCTTTGTGGTAGGAATCTTCCTTCACAAAAGGTGTAGGATGAGGCGATACTCTGATATCTATATTATATAGAATAATGAGTGATTCATGCGAATTTGAAGATATGAATAATACACCAGTGGATATTTTGGAACATGCAATGCAACAGAACAATCTCTATTACCCCAAAAATCTAAAGAAAAATACGAAAAACAGTATTTACATTTCAAGCAATGGGCCGAAGAAAAGCATGTTTGTACTTACCGAGAAAATGTTATTTTGGGGTATTTTTCGCTATTAGCAAATACATTGAAAGCCTCTATATTGTGGTCCAACAATTCTATGCTACGTACCATGCTCCAAATGAAAGAAAATATGGATATTACATACCCAAATTCAATTGCTCTCTTGAAAAGAAGTAAATATATTTTAATTAGAAGCCCCCGATGATAATTATTTATTAATGGAGGTAAGATATTTTCAAGAAGTAAATATTTGAGAAAATGTAAGTTAAACGATAAATATTATAATAAAGCTACAACAATACGCTATGTTCATGATTCCGCAGAGTTGCCTTCGAGTCCCGGTAGCGCGACAAGTTAGTGTATCGCTCACTGTTCATGATAGGCTTGTAAGTGTTGGTTCGAATTCAGGAAGCAAAAGCTATTTTTCAATTTTTTTAAGTCTTTTTCTTTTGTTTTGTTGGTTTTCCTCATTCTCGGAATTTCAGGAGCAGCAGGTGTGACGAGCTCCTTGAAATGGCCACCACAGATATTGAAGATGAAGGTTTAATTTCAAAAGTAAATATACTAGATTCTAAAACAAATAAACCAAGAAAGTTAGTAATCAATGCTTCACCAGGGAATTGCCGGACACGTTTATTTGTCTGCTATAGAGCAGGAAAATGTATCAACCAAATAGTTGAAGAAAATACCATTACTACAATTCCAAACAAAAAATTGCAGAATTAAACTGACTAAAGTCATAAATTATACCAGGCATAATTTCAGAAGAACATCGGCAAGTTTACTTGCAAATTCTGGACAAAACATTCTTGCTTTGAAGCAACACGGAATGTACATATACAAATTATGGGAGTCACTGAAGTTAATGAAATTGATTGTAATCAGCCAAGTAGGTACGAGTATTTCCGGGAGATACCAGCCGTTTAATAATGTTGTTAATGAAAATATCATGAAAACTGCGTTGGCTCCGCTCTCACTTCTAGTGGCAATCAAATAACCACTGCACAGAACTGCACGTTTCACATTAGTATAAATAATGACTATTAGACCAGGATCCCACTTCTACGAGGATATATTGAAAAATTCTGAGCCTACTATAGAACTAAACAAAATTTCAATGATAAAATATTTTACTACTCAACATATTCTCCTCTCAATTGTATATTTTTATTACAGCGAACCTGCAACGACTCTAGACCTTTCAAAAAATGTTTCTTCTTGTTCTGCAAACCAGACCTTCACAGCTTTAATTACCTCCGAGTTGGAAAAAAAATTACGACCTTTCAAACTTTTTTTCAGTAGAGGAAAGAGATGATAGTCGGACGGAGCCAAATCTGATGAATGAGGGGGGTTTTCTAGTAATTCAAACCCTAAATCACGAATTTTTGCATGGCAACATGAGATTTGTGTGCAGGGGCGTTGTCCTGCAAAAACAAAACACCATTGGATAGCTTTCCGAGTATTTTCTCTTTATTTTTTTCCCGTAGAGTGGTCAGTAATGTCGAATAGTAATCTCCAGTTATTGTTCTACCCTTATATAAAAAATCAATCATGATTACTCCATGGCAATCCCAAAAAACTGAAGCAACAACTTTTCCAGCAGATTTTTGGACACGGAACTTCTTGGGTCTTGGAGAACCGGAGTGTCACCATTCCATCGATTGTAGCTTTGTTTCTGGATCGTAGAAATGTTTCAAGTCTCATCCATAGTAACAATTCGGTTTAAGAAGTCTACATCGTTATCAAGTCGAGCACAGATCGAACGCGATGCTACTACCCTTGCACGCTTTTGGTCAACATTCAAATATTCGGGGATCCATTTTGCAGCAATTTTTCTCATGTCCAAATTGACTCGAACTATATGATGAACGCGGTCGTATGAAACATTCAGTGCTTCAGATATCCGTTTTAGCCCAATTCGACGGTGTGTTAAAATCATGTCATGAACTGCATCGATATTTTCGGGGACTGACACAGAAACTGGCCTTTCCGATCGGTCATCATCTTCAATGGAAAATTTACATCTTTTGAAGTTTGCAGTCCAATTATTCACGGTCGCATACCAAGGACATTGATCACCAAGGGTATTAAGCATTTCTTCGTATATCTGCTTACCTCTTAACCCTTTTAAATACAGGTACTTGATGATGGCTCGATACTCCAATTTTTCGATTTTCACAATTTCGGTGGACACATTTTTTCTTTTAATTTATTGCGTAACTCTGGTTTACTTTTTTGACGTCAAACTTTACACTGACACTTCTAATAGGTTATTGTTTGTTGCTATGGTAACGCAATATTTTGTTCATGCAGGGAACTGGTCTATGCTAACTAAATATCAATACATCCTCGTATTTTTGAAAATGATCAATAACTGGTTGAATCTTCTCAGTAGCTCCATTTTGCCAAGATGCCCAACTTTTATCTCTACGAAAACACTTGATAGTGGTAGCTAATAAAATGCGCAGGCGTCAATCATGTCGATTTGGTGAGTGCAAAAAAGTCATCAATAACTGTTAGTTTTCCAGTTGAACCTCGAGATATGAGATATGAATAAATTTTGTTTCATGAATAAATTTTGTTTAATGAATAAATTTAGTTTCATGAATAAATTATCTAAAAATGATTTGTTATTTGAGAAAGGAGGAAAAATCATATGTAGGAGGATCTATTGTTATCTAGTTACCCAATAAACATTTTCATTTATATAATAGTAACCGTAAAGCACTATTTTATAAAACCGTAATTTATATAAACTAAGCATAGTAATATTTCTGTAACTCTTATAAAGCCTTTACAACACTTAAATGGAGCAATTTGTAAGAGTTGCGAACACCTATTTCAAGTAACGTTATAAAAACTATAGGTCTATAACTAATAGTTACAGAAATATTTCCAGTACCTTTATAAAACTTTCTATAAAATTTCTTCTAGGAAGAGGATGGAATGATATTTAGTTTTATTACTGACTTGGTTACACTTATAAACTTTTCCTATAAAGTTGTTGGTAACCTTACCATTACTAAATTATTTCTCTGTCAAGCAGTCATCTGTCACATTTCCAATATGTGTTTTCTCTTTTTAGCATACATTGGTTATTATATTACGTTTCTTTCTGTTAATTCCAGAATTTTAAACATCAGACAGTATAGTAATTCATTTTTGTCTACATGTTTTTATATGATATTAAGATGGATGATATTATCCGCACTTTAATACTTGTTACATCATGTCCATACATACGGTTAGACCAAAGTTATATTGTCAATCATTTTTTACTGTAAATGCTAGCAAGGCACTTTTAAAAAATTCATTGGCCTTTCAAATATGTATGATTATGAAAATTACTATTGAATTTAAAAAAATTTATATTGATTTTTTGAAATTTGTTTATAAAACGGAATCAATCACATGTTCTTATAATATAATGTAAAATAAGAGTCCAATATGAAGTTAGTTTTTCCAAATTATGTTGAATATTATATTTTTTATTCCTGTTAATATCTGCGTTTTAAAAAATTATCATGGCGGATAGAACAAACACCCTTATAAAAATTAGTTACCACAAAATTACTGTCGGTAACACTAAAAAACTCAAGGTTACACTATACAGTAATATGATAAATTAATGCACAAAATTCATAAAACGTACAACGATCACTTTTGAAAAAAATGCAAAAACACGTCAAACTGTTTTTTTATTCCGCATCTGTTGACATAAGTTACAAAAATAACACGTCAAAGTTGGTTTAATGGTCTGTTTAGTTAATTGAAAAGTTATTATGAAACTTACGTTTATTTCGTTTTTTATTCATTTTCTCGTTTTTTTTCTTATGTGAGCCCTACTACAACTATTTTTCCCTTGTGTAAAAACACAAGCTCTATCACATAATGTAATAAAAATCTTAGCTTCCCATTAAAAAAATTTGTTGATGACGTCATAACTTTGACAAATTTGACGTGATATTTTTGTAACTTATGTCAACAGATGCGGAATAAAAAAAACAGTTTGATGTGTTTTTGCATTTTTTTCAAAAGTGATCTTTGTACGTTTTATGAATTTTGTGCATTAATTTATCATAACCCTATATATCCAGAAGTGGTGATTCTATAAAACTTTATAACTACTATAAATCCTTAAGTGTTAGACGAGTGTCACAGCACACCACAAGTGATGGTTAGAGAACTATTGGTGGTGATATTCAACGGTGAAGAAGACGAACTTAACCTCGAAAAACTAACCGAGGCAACATTTCGGGTGTGTGAAATGCTCCGCCGTTGCCCTGGAGCGAGAAAAGTCTAAACCTTTGTTGTTCTATCTGTCTTCTAACCTCCTTTATAATTTTTAATTACATCTGACACCTATTATTCGAAAGTTTTGTGAGTTATTGCATATTGTGTTACATCACCAAGTATTGAAGTGGTGTGCATGGTATCACTGCGAGTGAGACAGCCAGAATACCTGACGAAGGGTGACGAATTACCGAGAACTGGCAAAGTGTTCCTAAGGAACAGAGCCATAAACCAAGCAAGCAAGCAAGCAAGTACTATGTTTACTTTTCTCTCTGTGTGTTGGTGTTGGAGCCAGACATTATAAAATGTTCAAAATTATGCAAACAAGAGAACTAGGGCGAAAAGTCCCATCATTAACATCATTAAGACGGAACGTTATTTTGGACCCCAACCAAGAAGAGAATTGTCATTAGCATTCTCATTATTTTCAGAAAACACTCATGAGTTTGCAGTGGTCTCAATTTCATTATCAAAACTTTTCTTTCCTGTGTCTATGGTTGATATAGTGGAACTGAAAGATACCTGTCGATTAACGAAAGTGGTACTTTTTAACTAATCAGAAGATGCTGGCACTATTTGTGTTATTCTGGAAAAACGCCTAGAAACTTTCCGGCAAAATGTACTGCTTTACTTGATTTTTTTCCAGCTATTAATCATAGTTATATTCACAAATATGTACATATATACACAGAGTTGATTCAGACTACTCCTATTTGAGGTTGACCTATTACTGAGAAGTGAGAACACAAAGAGAAAACATCAGTTACCCAAAGTTTCATAACGTATTTATGAAACAACTTGTTACTAAAAGTTTCATAACGTATGTATAAAAGAACTTTAGTGTCTGAAGTTTTATAACACAGTGATATAAATAGTTACGACACTTCATTATAAATCTAGAACTTACAGTAATGGCATAAAACCCTAATAAACCTAATTTACTATAAGTGTTGCAATAAAACTTCAAAGCATTTCCTTATATAATTGTGTAACCTTTATAAATACTTTATAAAAATATCAGTTACTATAGGTCACAAAAATTGTTTATTGGGTAGCCTAGACCAGTTCCCTGCATAAACAAATTATTGCGTTACCATAGCAACGAACAATAACTTATCAGAAGTGTCAGTGTAAAGTTTGACGTCAAAAAAGTAAACCAGAGTTACGCCTTAAATTAAAAAGAAAAATATGTCCACCGAAATTGTGAAAATCGAAAAATTAGAGTATCGAGCCTTCATCAAGTACCTGTATTTAAAAGGATTGAGAGGTAAATAGATTTACGAAGATATGCTTAATACCCTTGGTGATCAATGTCCTACGTATGAGACAAAAGAGGTAAATTTTCCATAGAAGATGATGATCGATCGGGAAGGCCCGTTTCTGTGTCAGTCCCCGAAAATGTGGATGCAGTTCATGACATGATTTTAACAGACCGTCGAATTGGGCTAAAACGGATATCTGAAGCACTGAATATTTCATACGAACGCGTTCATCATATAGTTCACGTCAATTTGGACATGAGAAAAATTGCTGCAAAATGGATCCCCAAATGTTTGGATGTTGACCAAAAGCGTGCAAGGGTAGTAGCATCGCGTTCGATCTGTGCTCGATTTGAAAGCGATGTAGACTTCTTAAACCGAATTGTTACTACGGATGAGACTTGGGTATATTTCTACGATCCAGAAACAAAGCAACAATCGATGGAATGGCGACACTATGGTTCTCCAAGACCTAAGAAGTTTCGTGTCCAAAAATCTGCAGGAAAAGTTCTTGTTTCAGTTTGTTGGGATTGCCATGGAGTAATCATGATTGATTTTTTGATTAAGGGTAGTAAAATAACTGGTGATTACTATTCGACATTACTGACCACTCTACAGGAAAAAATTAAAGAGAAAATACGCGGAAACCTTTCCAAATGTGTTTTGTTTTTACAGTACAACGCCCCTGCTCACAAATCTCATGTTGCCATGCAACAAATTCGTGATTTACGGTTTGAATTACTTGAACACCCTCCTTATTCACCAGATTTGGCTCCGTCCGACTATCATATCTTTCCTCAACTGAGAAAAAGTTTAAAAGGTCGTAAATTGTATTCCAACGAGGAGGTAATGAAAGCTGTGGAGGTCTGGTTTGCAGAGCAAGAGGAACATTTTTTTTGAAAGGTCTAGAGACGTTGCAGGCTCGCTGTAATAAATGTATCCAATTAATAATAAAATATTTTGACATTGAGATTTTGTTTGGTTCTATAGTAGGCTGAGAATTTTTAAATATATTCTCTTATAACATGGGAGTGAAGTGTATTTTCCTCCCTTGAATGGTTACCGCCCTCCGCTAAACTTCATCCTCTGGAGGAAAAGTAGCACTTTCCCCCCTTGTTATACAAATAGCAATTTTATAGCGATCATAACTACTCAGAGCAACATACTACTACGCTACTGATGTCCGAAAGAATAAATTAGTATTAGTTCTTCAACAACTGTTGATGACAATTCTGCTGAAGAGTCCCGTTAAACACGCTTTAAGATCACCACGGGAGATGAGACATGAGAAGTTATGCAGCACTATAAAAATTACTGCGAATAATTCATTGCACTTGCTGTACAGAGTAAACATATTGACGGTTACAGAGGTACACATACGAATAACATCAAAATGCCGTTAGATCAACAACATGAATTATGAAATTGTTTGTTAAAGGACCCCGCACTTTTTGCTATATAAAATGGCGTTCTGTCGAATGCTCCAAATTTTTGGTATTTTGGAAAAGCAAATCTCCCTATGAAATATATCTGGGCCCAACTCGATCCTATGACTAGTTTTCGAAATACAGGGTGTTAAAGTTATGAAATGACGACTTTTCCCCATCTTGTATCTCTAGAGAATATCAATATATTTGAATTTTTTGCTTGCAGTATTTTGAAAATATCCTTTGGCAACTATCCCCTACAAAAAAAACTCAAGAACTCTTTACCGTTACAGGGTGATTTCTATTCATACTCTTGCGATTTTTCGAATTTCAAAATATTGCTGCTATGTGGTTTGGAAACACTTGTAGGATAAAAATTATCACAGCTTATTTTGTTGTCGCTTCATGTAATATCATCCCATGTCTCAATCATACAAGGCGTTTCACGAATGCTGTGGTATACCGTAATCAATTTCGCTTGAGTTTTCTTTCCCTCCTTTTATGTTTGAGTTGATAAATTGCATTCATTCCAGTTTTGAAGATATGTCATTGTAAAAACTAGAGCATACGGCTAGTGATTCCAAAACCAATGTTAACCACACGAAAATATCGGAAAACCACATTATTTTTCATCACTCTTTATTTTGGAATTATGACCGTTAGGTTTGTATTTTTTGTACATTATTCTATTCAAATTATTGTTATTTGGAAGCTGTATAATTTTCAGCTTTTTTCTATGACTATACTTTTTGATGGATTCAGAAAACATTGTCAAGCTTGAAAAAATGTATACTTTTATAACCTCACGAAAATTGATATTTTTCTTGTAGTTGTACTTTGAGTTGAAACCGATATTGCCAGGTAGAATTTTTTGCAATAAGGACAGTCTAACATTCGATCTTAGCATACTAGGTGTTTCTCTAGAAGGATATTTGAATATTACTTTCGTGATATTGAAAATTATTGATGAATTACCTACCTCGTTTTTACCGTTCATGCTCCTAAACCATGTGGCCTATTTATATTTTATCGCTTCGAAAAATTGAGATATTTTTCAAGAGAACAAGACTATATCAACTGATAGCGTAATAATGATGAGTCATTTCACATCATATATCTAATGATTATTGTTCACTCAGTCTGTGACAAAAATCAATACATTATATTCAATATTTAAACTCGTTTCCACACCACCCAAGAGGTAGAGTTTCCGGCGCGTTTGTTTCCCTTAGTGATATCTCCTTTGGGCCTACTCTGAAATATTTCATATCTTTGAATTAATTTCACGAAAACACACAAATATCAAAGATATTGTCCTGAAATTCATATCAATTCTGGACCGAAACTCAAATCAATTCATGCCCCGTATGCGACCCGTTTACGATGTGCGCATGCTCATCACCAGCGTAGTTTGAGTAGATCGTTGCCAAGTTTGAAAATAATTTGGTGTTCCAATTCGGAGTTTTTTGTTATGAGGCAATAGAACACATGTCATTTGAAATAGAGAAATTAACAGCGCATTTAGGACTTTTTAAAACCGAAAAAACCTTTTAGATTTAAATCACTCCGAATTTTAGGCGCGAAATAAACTTATCTAAAACAACAATGTACCCTACGCTACTGTAATTATAATGACCGTGCAACAGTGCTTTTTCATCAACAGGAAGACCTGTCACTAAGATCTGTCACTCTTGTGAGAGTTCAGAGATGGTTTTTAGAATTTCAGATTATTCTTTCATCATTCGTGAATTTGCATTACCTAATGTTGTTCCTTTAAAGACAATTTCTAATAAAGCCGTTTCTTCCTACAAATAAACAATGAACTGATTAGTGTTGTGTGGACGTAAAGGAAAAATACCAGAAAAATGACTTTTTATAATTCATTAATGTCAGTTGTAGAGTTGAACCGTCAAACTGACGTTTCTATATTTACAGTGATTATTGTAGCTATGGAATCGTATAGATAAGGAACAGACGAAACACCGATTTGAAAATACCACGTGCTGGAGACAGTGTTTTCGAAAAGTCCTCTTCTCATTGGTTTGAATTCAAAAATTGATGGCATTGGATTGGTCTATATAATATAAGGGAAATTGTCTCGATAATACAGAAAGACTATAATATTTGAGATTGGACAGACGTACTTATTGATTCAATGCCTTTTCATATATACATTGTTTTTTTTGAATAACTTTTTATAATTGAAGAGGTTGAGATAAAATCAGTAAAGGGTTTGGTAGTAAATTATTTAATCTTCATTTACCAGATCAGAAAATGGAAAGAAAAAATATTCCCACGGAATGTGGGGAAGAGGAGGACTCCTTCCACTTCCTGTGCGAATGTGGTATTTATGGCAGGCTCAGACAAAACGTCTTCGGAGCTGCCACTATTAAGGAGGAAGAATTGCACTCGTTGCAATGGAAGGACATTTCGACATTCATAAGAAGGTCGAAGAGGTTCGAGCAGGTATCCGACATGGGATGAGTGAAGATGCCGGGGATTGCGAAAAGGGCCCACTGGGGCCTAGTCGCTGACGCTTGCGTCCCCCACCCATTACCATTACCATTAGACTGTAATTATTGCAAAAAATTCTACCTGGCAATATTGGTTTCAACTCAAAGTACAAGTTCAAGAAAAAAATCAATTTCCGTGAGGTTAAACATTTTTTCAAGCTTTACAATGTTTTTTGAATCCATCAAAAACTAGTCATAGAAAAAAGCTGAAAATTCTACAGCTTCTAAATAACAATATTGTGAATAGAATAATGAACAAAAAATACAAACATAACGGTCACAATTCCAAAATACAGAGTGATGAAAAATAATGTGGTTTTCCGATATTTTCGTGTGGTTAACATTGGTTTTGGAAACACTAGCACCCTGTATGCTCTAGTTTCCACAATGACATATCTTCAAAAACTGGAATGAATACAATTTATCAACTCAAACATACAAGGAGGGAAAGAAAACTCAAGCGAAATTGATTACGGTATACCACAGCATTAGTGAAACGCCTTCTATGATTGAGACATGGGATGATATTATATGAAGCGACAACAAAATAGGCTGTGATAATTTTTATCCTACAACTGTTTCCAAACCATATAGCATCAATATTTCAAAATTCGAAAAACCGCAATAGTATGAATTGAAATCACCCTGTAACGGTAAAAAGTTCTTGAGTTTTTTTTGTGGGGGATAGTTGCCAAAGGATATTTTTGAAATACTGCAAGCAAAAAATTCAAATATATTGATTTTCTCTAGAGATACAAGATGGGGAAAAGTCGTCATTTCCTAACTTTAACACCCTGTATTTCAAAAACTAGTCATAGAATCGAGATGGGCCCAGACATATTTCATGTGAAGATTGGCTCCTCCAAAATAGCAAAAATTTGGAACATTCGACAGAACGCCATTTCATATAGTGCGGGGTCCTTTGAAAAAAAAAATTTTG
>OX101824.2:42790980-42793480 GCA_944452925.2 Chrysolina oricalcia
GATGGATGGATGGATGGATGGATGGATGGATGGATGGATGGATGGATGGATGGATGGATGGATGGATGGATGGATGGATGGATGGATGGATGGATGGATGGATGGATGGATGGATGGATGGATGGATGGATGGATGGATGGATGGATGGATGGATGGATGGATGGATGGATGGATGGATGGATGGATGGATGGATGGATGGATGGATGGATGGATGGATGGATGGATGGATGGATGGATGGATGGATGGATGGATGGATGGATGGATGGATGGATGGATGGATGGATGGATGGATGGATGGATGGATGGATGGATGGATGGATGGATGGATGGATGGATGGATGGATGGATGGATGGATGGATGGATGGATGGATGGATGGATGGATGGATGGATGGATGGATGGATGGATGGATGGATGGATGGATGGATGGATGGATGGATGGATGGATGGATGGATGGATGGATGGATGGATGGATGGATGGATGGATGGATGGATGGATGGATGGATGGATGGATGGATGGATGGATGGATGGATGGATGGATGGATGGATGGATGGATGGATGGATGGATGGATGGATGGATGGATGGATGGATGGATGGATGGATGGATGGATGGATGGATGGATGGATGGATGGATGGATGGATGGATGGATGGATGGATGGATGGATGGATGGATGGATGGATGGATGGATGGATGGATGGATGGATGGATGGATGGATGGATGGATGGATGGATGGATGGATGGATGGATGGATGGATGGATGGATGGATGGATGGATGGATGGATGGATGGATGGATGGATGGATGGATGGATGGATGGATGGATGGATGGATGGATGGATGGATGGATGGATGGATGGATGGATGGATGGATGGATGGATGGATGGATGGATGGATGGATGGATGGATGGATGGATGGATGGATGGATGGATGGATGGATGGATGGATGGATGGATGGATGGATGGATGGATGGATGGATGGATGGATGGATGGATGGATGGATGGATGGATGGATGGATGGATGGATGGATGGATGGATGGATGGATGGATGGATGGATGGATGGATGGATGGATGGATGGATGGATGGATGGATGGATGGATGGATGGATGGATGGATGGATGGATGGATGGATGGATGGATGGATGGATGGATGGATGGATGGATGGATGGATGGATGGATGGATGGATGGATGGATGGATGGATGGATGGATGGATGGATGGATGGATGGATGGATGGATGGATGGATGGATGGATGGATGGATGGATGGATGGATGGATGGATGGATGGATGGATGGATGGATGGATGGATGGATGGATGGATGGATGGATGGATGGATGGATGGATGGATGGATGGATGGATGGATGGATGGATGGATGGATGGATGGATGGATGGATGGATGGATGGATGGATGGATGGATGGATGGATGGATGGATGGATGGATGGATGGATGGATGGATGGATGGATGGATGGATGGATGGATGGATGGATGGATGGATGGATGGATGGATGGATGGATGGATGGATGGATGGATGGATGGATGGATGGATGGATGGATGGATGGATGGATGGATGGATGGATGGATGGATGGATGGATGGATGGATGGATGGATGGATGGATGGATGGATGGATGGATGGATGGATGGATGGATGGATGGATGGATGGATGGATGGATGGATGGATGGATGGATGGATGGATGGATGGATGGATGGATGGATGGATGGATGGATGGATGGATGGATGGATGGATGGATGGATGGATGGATGGATGGATGGATGGATGGATGGATGGATGGATGGATGGATGGATGGATGGATGGATGGATGGATGGATGGATGGATGGATGGATGGATGGATGGATGGATGGATGGATGGATGGATGGATGGATGGATGGATGGATGGATGGATGGATGGATGGATGGATGGATGGATGGATGGATGGATGGATGGATGGATGGATGGATGGATGGATGGATGGATGGATGGATGGATGGATGGATGGATGGATGGATGGATGGATGGATGGATGGATGGATGGATGGATGGATGGATGGATGGATGGATGGATGGATGGATGGATGGATGGATGGATGGATGGATGGATGGATGGATGGATGGATGGATGGATGGATGGATGGATGGATGGATGGATGGATGGATGGATGGATGGATGGATGGATGGATGGATGGATGGATGGATGGATGGATGGATGGATGGATGGATGGATGGATGGATGGATGGATGGATGGATGGATGGATGGATGGATGGATGGATGGATGGATGGATGGATGGATGGATGGATGGATGGATGGATGGATGGATGGATGGATGGATGGATGGATGGATGGATGGATGGATGGATGGATGGATGGATGGATGGATGGATGGATGGATGGATGGATGGATGGATGGATGGATGGATGGATGGATGGATGGATGGATGGATGGATGGATGGATGGATGGATGGATG